>JAZGLO010005744.1:0-31439 GCA_036873155.1 Biomphalaria sudanica
TAACGAAGTCTAACTCACTACACTAACACTTCTCTTCAGTCTCACGTTCTGGAGTCGTCTGTCCTAAGACCAAGTGACGACAATGCCAGATATCTTGCATCATTTCCAACCAGTCGCTAACCTCTTCCCACCGTCACCATAGAAACACGCACACACCATAACACTGAGACAGTTGTTAATTTATTGACCTGTAATAGTTGTTATTTTAGTGACCTGGGAAAGATTGTCGAATGACTTGATAGTTTTTCTTGGTTTTCTTACACCCTTACCTACGTCTCTTATCACTAGACGCTCGGGTAGAAGGCGCATGCTGGGGAAACTCCGCCATATTCCTTCTCTGTATCTCATCAGCAACGCAGGTGTCCGCCATTTAAAAAAAAAAAAACGGGCCATTGAAAATAATGCGTGGATAGCGACATGTTTGTAGGGACTCTTTTCCATCCCCGCCAGTGCAATGGTCTCGGTTCTTAAGCACCCCAGCGTTGTCACTAAAAAGTATTGTTCGCGTTGACAGATCTCAACAGATGTCTAGTTCCTAATTATGTATTCACGTATTAATTTATTCAGAAATGATATTAGTTTTTTTTTTTTTTTTGTAACTTAAATAACTTTAAGACATAACGTCAGACATTCTCTAACAATTAAGGAATAACTTGATCATTGAACTACACAGTGTTGCTGACCTACAGTCCACACTGACCTCGCTACTAGAGAAATTGGACTTGAACACATTACCCAGCGTTTGAGTATATTAAAATTCCACTCACACACACAGAGAATATAGTGTTACATTGAAAGTAACAGCTGCTACATATCATGTAACGATGGGAGAAGGAACATGATCTTTGTAACCGGTCAGTTTAATTATACCATTATTTATTCAACCCTTTACTTGGTCATTTTCATTAGTACCCACTAAAACACTGTTGCGATAGAAACTTTCCTGGTGGACTCAAGGAGTTGGAAACGGATCAGTCCGCCCCAGCAGATCTATCCCACCCGCTTACACGAAATATTGCATGCACTATGTCTTACGAACAAGACTTCAAAAAGTTAAAAGAACGAGCGATAGCTCTGACAGACGACAAGAACGGATGGAGCGTATCGTCAAAGTCTAAAGTAAGTATTGCCATTTTCTTTTCTTAACGCGTTTTTTTTTTTTTAAGAGACATTTGTGACTCGGTCTCATGAGGGGGACCTCCTGACTATTAGGGTTGTCATTTACGTTTAGGTCTCCTGAGACTCTTTTCACTTTGTTAATCCTAGTGTACATGATTTAACTCATGTTTTTTCTTTAGCGGCCCCCGATTAGGGAAAAGACGCTATTAGTTTTGTCTGGAATGTCTGTCCGTCCGTCCCGTTTAGATCTCGTAAACTAGATATTGAAAATCCGACATCATGATGTTTTAGACCTTTCCAAGTTCTTATCTTATCTTCTTATCTTATATAAAACAGACGTTACTTCACGTCTGTAATGATGGGACTGCACAACGATTTGTGTAACAAATTTGGTTAATGTTTAAAACTGCATTTACTTCCGGGTCAAATATGTATGACCTTTACCTGCATCCAAACCAATTTTGAATACATTTTTTTTCTTCCCTTCTCATTTGTTTAGAGTGGACCTAAAAATAGATATCGCGTGATCAACTGCAACTAGAGTTTCAATAGCTCTTTATAAGTGATATGCAATAATGAATTGTCTATCATTGTAGTTGTCATATCTATTTATATTAAATGAATTTTTTGTTTATTTTGATCTTAGAATGATGTGCTGATTGAGAGTAGGCCATCTGATTTATATTCGGCCACTATGTAAGTATACATGATGACTTATGGGAACTGAATGGACCTCATTCACCAGTTGTAAACAAACAACATTAAGCCACGTGATTCTCTAGCTCTTCTATACAAATTACGATCTAATTCTTTAATACATAATGGCTACACGTGACAGTTTTTTTCCCGTTGTGTTATCAATATTATCACTTGACTATATGTTGTTTGTTTACGATTGGTGAATGAGGCCCATTCAAGGTTTAGCAACACGTTAAAGATGTATTCTTTTTGTTTACGTATCACTGTCCAAGTCACGTGATTTTTGCATAGATTTAACGGAGGAGTGCTAGAAGCATGAAGTAGTAACCTATGTTCAGCCTACTAGTTAGTGTAACAGCATCAAATAGAGCTGAAGGCAGTCAAACTAATTCCATTTCTTAGTCAGGGGCGTAGCTAGGGTGCGGTAAGGAAGGGGGAGAATTTTACCCCCCAAAAAAATAACCCGGGCCCCCATCCCCAAAGGAACGTTTTCTTTAACATTAAATATTACGCAAAATGCAGGGGCCCCAAAGAGGTCAAACCCCCCCCCCTCCCCGGGACCTCGAATGATGGCAAATTCCTCGCTACGCAACTATTCTTGGGCTTAAAATATGTATATGTAAAAAACAAGATTACTCGACAGTGTGCGTGTCACGAGTCGAGTCTGTGACCCATTTCGACCAGTTTCTAGAAGCGAGTTCAAACCAGTGCAAGTGTCCTGCGTAAACAAGTTAATTTTAGGTATCCAATCAAAGAAAGGGGTTAAGGAAAAAAATAGCACACGTCAGCTTCTAGAAGGTCAAAGTTACTCAAATAATTAGGGGAGAAGTTTCCATGATTCTGGAATGTACGATCAAAGAAAGTATAAATTAAGGGAAAGTCAGTCAGACGGGGTCCTCGCATAGTAGTAGTTCTTTTAGAGCGATGGTCCTCGCTTAGTCCTCGATTAGTAATGGTTTAATATAGTTATAAGTGATATTAGCGGGTCCATTAATTAAAGTTTTATTAGTTGAAGTTGAAGTTATACTAAGTGAAGTTTCATGTATCGTTAAGTTTTATTTATGAAGTATCAAGTCAAATTGTTATTGAATTAAGAAGTTAATTTGATGTAAAAGTTGAAG
Source organism: Biomphalaria sudanica (assembly GCA_036873155.1). NCBI lineage: Eukaryota > Metazoa > Mollusca > Gastropoda > Planorbidae > Biomphalaria > Biomphalaria sudanica. Next base: position 2,940 of record JAZGLO010005744.1, read on the forward strand.
AAGTATTATTAAAGAAGTTTTAAGAAAATACAGAGAGATGTTTCTTTCTTCATTTCATTGAATTATCAAGTTTGATAATATAATCCCCGGCAAGTGTGATCGTCACAGTGCGTAAAATTTAATCTTAGTGCGACCCCCCCCCCCCCCCCACTAACGCTCGCCCATAAGTCGTCTGCTTGAGCAATGGAGGTTTAAAAAAATGTCAGGTTTCAATGTTTTCAGCACGAATCAAGAGATGCAGTAAAATCTATCAACACCCACGTGACATTTATTTAGAATTTCAAAACCTTTCTTTTTTTTTAAGATACCGCGTGACCGCCAAGGTCACGGCCTCAGTCCAGGTGGTCAAGGAAACGATAGCTGTTTTCCCCGGCAGCAAGCGTTTGGTGTGGGACTCGAACCTGAAGGAAATCACTGAGATAAAGAGAATTGCAGAGGTGAACTTTTATATGTGATACCTGTAGGCTTATATAATGATGTATATAATAAATATAAATCATACATATGTATTTTCCAATGTTTTTGATATCTACATCCACTTTGTGGGAAAATATAGAGTTAAGTTAAAAGAGAGAGAGAGAGAGAGATAGGGTGGAGGGGGAGATAATAAAATAATTGCTTTGTGTGAAAAAAAAGCTATATTTTTTTATCTCCCTTATATTCGGAAATTTTTATTATTTTTTTCTTAAATTTTGGTGTCAAAGTTTCTTGTGTCCAATGATTCTTTAAAATAAATAAAAAGAAGGTGAAATAATATAGAACGAGAAAGGGAGATAACAAACTGAATAAATAGCTACAAATATTGTTGTTATCTCCCTTAAATTCTAAAACATAAAAAAATGTTCTTTTCCAATGTAAACTTTCAGTTATCGCTAGATTCCTTGAATTCCCCAGGTAAGGAAAACTTTTCTATTTGATAACAAATTATCTACATCAAGCAGTTGGCATTCTTCCTCCTCTCACCGTAAGTTATGGTTTGCAGAGAATAAAAATAAAATATATAAAAAAAAAATAATATTAATACAATATTGTTCTCATAGAAACAATGGATCCAGGTGTCAAGGTCTAACGGCATAGGTAAAGGACTTATCTCCCCACGTGAATTTGTTGACTTGACTGAACTTGAGCAGACAGAGGACTATTGTCTTCTGACAGGTGAGGCACTGTTTAATCTAATCTACGCAGATAAATGTCTATAAATCTCGAAAGCAACTCTTGTTCCGATTTGAGACAGAAAAAAAAAAGGGGGGGGGGGGGAGGTAATATTTGAAAACTGCATATTCAAATTAATTGGCTACTTTAGACATCATTGTGTTCGCCCCTTTGTAAATGTTTGGAGGATGTTAGGAACGTGTGGATGTTGCAAGTTCTTGGTAACGCTGAGAAAGAAATCTGGGTCAAGGACATCCGACAAACACTTCAAAACAAAAGTTAATTTAGTCTGACCAAACTAGTTTCAATTAAAGACTTTTAAAAGAACGTCTGTCAGTCTATATCAACGCCACAGATGAATTGAGAAACACGAAGAGGACCACGATGCCTGTGTGTAGTCGCTGATTGAACTCTTTATGTTGTTTCTGTTCTATGTATGTGTATGTTTCTGTTCTATGTATGTGTATGTTTCTGTTCTATGTATGTGTATGTTTCTGTTCTATGTATGTGTATGTTTCTGTTCTATGTATGTGTATGTTTCTGTTCTATGTATGTGTATGTTTCTGTTCTATGTATGTGTATGTTTCTGTTCTATGTATGTGTATGTTTCTGTTCTATGTATGTGTATGTTTCTGTTCTATGTATGTGTATGTTTCTGTTCTATGTATGTGTATGTTTCTGTTCTATGTATGTGTATGTTTCTGTTCTATGTATGTGTATGTTTCTGTTCTATGTATGTGTATGTTTCTGTTCTATGTATGTGTATGTTTCTGTTCTATGTATGTGTATGTTTCTGTTCTATGTATGTGTATGTTTCTGTTCTATGTATGTGTATGTTTCTGTTCTATGTATGTGTATGTTTCTGTTCTATGTATGTGTATGTTTCTGTTCTATGTATGTGTATGTTTCTGTTCTATGTATGTGTATGTTTCTGTTCTATGTATGTGTATGTTTCTGTTCTATGTATGTGTATGTTTCTGTTCTATGTATGTGTATGTTTCTGTTCTATGTATGTGTATGTTTCTGTTCTATGTATGTGTATGTTTCTGTTCTATGTATGTGTATGTTTCTGTTCTATGTATGTGTATGTTTCTGTTCTATGTATGTGTATGTTTCTGTTCTATGTATGTGTATGTTTCTGTTCTATGTATGTGTATGTTTCTGTTCTATGTATGTGTATGTTTCTGTTCTATGTATGTGTATGTTTCTGTTCTATGTATGTGTATGTTTCTGTTCTATGTATGTGTATGTTTCTGTTCTATGTATGTGTATGTTTCTGTTCTATGTATGTGTATGTTTCTGTTCTATGTATGTGTATGTTTCTGTTCTATGTATGTGTATGTTTCTGTTCTATGTATGTGTATGTTTCTGTTCTATGTATGTGTATGTTTCTGTTCTATGTATGTGTATGTTTCTGTTCTATGTATGTGTATGTTTCTGTTCTATGTATGTGTATGTTTCTGTTCTATGTATGTGTATGTTTCTGTTCTATGTATGTGTATGTTTCTGTTCTATGTATGTGTATGTTTCTGTTCTATGTATGTGTATGTTTCTGTTGTGTTGTCTTTATATAAGAAGAGAGTCCTTGTAATCGCAACAAATTTCCATAAGGATCAATAAAGCAGTCTTAGTCTTAGTCTTAGTCTTAGTAATTTATGAGATGGGAAAATAAGATCATAGTTACTAGTAAAAAAAATTAATTTCTCCAGTGTCATATAATAAGACTGGAACAGATAGTATATATATTTATCTTTTATTAATATAAATGGGTTACTTAAGCAGTAAGGTCAGACAGCTATTATTATTATGTTAGAAACGAACGAGTATACAATCAGTAGCGCTGCCGGGGCAGAGTTTCATTTAAAGAGAAACAAAATTCATTGTAATCGCTTTATCAGTTTCCACTGTAAAATTTTCTGGTGATGTGGCAGGTCCACGGCAGAACCGCCCTCTGACAGGCAACGAGAATCTTCCTAGGAATGTTAAGGGTCTTGAAGGTATCTGTGAGGTCAGTTGTCATTATCCCCTCGGTTGATATAACAATGGGGTTTATTGTTATTTTAGATAATTTCCATAGACGCTTAATCTCTAAGCCTAAGTTTCCATATTTTCGTTGTTTTTATATCTCAGTTTTTCTTAACCCTTAAATTGCTGAGCTGTTTTACAATGAGTGCATACAAAATGGAATGACAATGCTGATGTTTAGAGGCTAATCTACGCGTTTTAAGGGTTTTATATAAATATACCGAGTGGGGACCATTCAGCGACCATGCCCCGTAGTACATAATCCACACATAGTTTTGGTCCTTACTATGGTCAAAAGAAGGGGTGGACATATTTGATACAGTAACTCAATCATATCACAGACTTCATTATCTATATTAAAATACACGTTTATGTCTAAAGGTGGCAGCATCGAATACCCGGAGATGAAATCGAATGACAAGTATGTACGAGGATGGAACGGTATCGTTGCTCTCAGAATCGAAAAAGACTCGGAGTGAGTTACTGTTTTCACTTAACTCTTATCTTGTTCTTTTCCTTGTGTTTCACTTCCCTCTCTGCTTCTCACAGACATCTCATTACAAGATCACGTGACAGTAGGCTTATATTATCCGGTCTAGTTGATCTACCATTGTCCAGGCTGGACATCCAATTGTTAAAACACGAAGTATTTCAGCACATATTTTACAAAGCTCATTTCAACTCACTCTATTTGACTAGTAAAAAAAAACTAACCGATTAGTCAATCAATTATTGGTATGAATTATTTTGTTTCATATCGAAAAAGGGAAATATCTTTTACATCAGTCAGATATATAGTTGTAAATGTGGAGTTCTCCCCCTTAGATAAAACAAAAGCAAGTTAATAAAAGAAAAGAGAATGACGATTATTTTGCGGTATAGTTTTACTCCAATAGTTCAAGCAGGAATTCCGAGACCACTATGCAGCATTTGTAATGAAGTTCTCTTAGCCGTATGTATTGAGGCCGAACAAACGACCGAGCTTTGTCGATAACGACATCCAGTAGTTTAGCTTTGAATCCTGATGAAGTTCAGACTTGACTCAGATGGCAAGTACCATAATTAAAACTTACCAGCCTAGGAAACTTCTTATTTTGGTGGCTCCCAGAGTTCTGAGACCTCACACCATGACAAAGGAGTTAAATTATTCCTGCCTGTCAGTTATCAAGTCTTAATACAGACATAAACTTGATGTGATTTCCTAATCTACTGAAATAAAAACAAGCTTTGGCATGATTAGTAATACTTTTTAAGTTGTAAAATATGTGTGTAATGTGAATATTATAAACACGCAATGAAAAGTAAATAAAGAAAATTCATAAAATCTGATTTTTTTTAAAATTAATATCACAAATTTATTTTTCACGTTTGTAACAATTAAATTAACATCATGGATATTAGTTATATACATTTTGATAACCAATTTATATCATTAGCTAAATCACATTTACCTAGACCTATGACAAAAAAATATGTTTGGGGGGTCGCCTCCTAGTGAACAATTGTATTAAGAGGTTGTCACATGCAGTGCATTTCAAACCGCTGGCTTAAGGGTATTGAAGTATAAATTTTGTCTATTCGAAAATTGGTTTTAATGCTTGTGATTATGATGAAAAAATCATAAAAACTAGAAATAAAGCTTTATAATAGTTGAACTAAGACAAGAGATGTCCTAACATTTACATACTTTCATTCTTTCAGTGAGCCGGACTTTGTTCATTTGGTCTATGTATCCGAGGTAGATTTCAAGGGCAAGATTCCTAGGTCACTTGTGGACGCTACTCTGGCCAGTGTTCTGGCCGGAACAGTCACGAATTGGTTCAAGTATATGGAACAGTGTGGTTACTTGAAGTCATAAAACAGACATCTGCTGCTGCCCACTCACGTAAATATGTTGCTTTGTTAATTAATTTAAAACTAATAATAATAATAATAATAATAATAATAATATCGTATTGGACTACGCAAGGCTTGAGATTCGCAAATAGGAAGAAAAAACACTGTAAGGAAATGTCCCTTCCTTATAACAAGGTAGCAATATTGACAAGGCTGCTTCCTTAACATGGCTCAAATCTCTACCCTCTTATCTTCTTATCTTATATGATACAGACGTTACTTCAAAAAAGAAGATGATTACGTCCTACGCGTCATGCATTTAGTCATGCATATTAACCAATGACTTAAATTCTGCCAAGTCACTGGTTTTTCTGGCTAGCTCAGGCAACCCATTCCATGCTCTAATAGCACTAGGGAAGAAGAAGTATTAGTACAAATTTGTCCTAGCATATGGGACGAGGAATGTGCCTTTATTTTTGTGTCTTTCAGAGTATTTTATTAGATTTTGTTTTTGTATTTGAAGATTATGGTTCAGTGTTTTATGTATAATTGCTACTTTACTTTTGAGTCTTCTGTCCTGAAGGCTTCCTAAATTTAGTGATTTTACTAATGGTGTTACTCTAGTCAAATGTGAATATTCGTTTGTTATGAATCTCACTGCTCTATTTTGTGTTTGTTCCAGTTTCTTAATGTTTTCTTGAGTTGAGGGGTCCCAAACGGTGGATGCATATTCTATTATTGGCCTAACCAAGATTAAATAACATTTTAGTTTTATGTTCTTATTTGATTTATAGAAATTTCTTTTAATAAACCCTAATGCTTTGTTTGATTTTTTTTATAGTTTCATCAATATGTGGATTCCATGACAGTTTTTCATTTATTATAACACCTAGGTATTTTGCGTTTTTAGTCTGTGTTACTGGTTTGCCATGAATAAGATAAGTGGAATTAATTTGTTTTAGTTTTTTTTTTGTTACTCTTAACAACTGACATTTTTCTGGGTGGAAAGACATGCTCCAATTTGATTCCCATTTCTGTAATTCATCTAATTCTCTTTGTAAAATATCTGTGTCTTGTATTGTTTTTATTGTTCTATATATTATGCAATCGTCTGCAAATAATATGACTTTTGTTCCTGAACTAATGCAATTTGGTAAATCATTTATGTAAATTAAAAATAGTAGTGGACCCAAGACTGTTCCTTGAGGTACACCTGAGTTTACTGTTATTGGTGTTGATTTAGAGCCATTTATTATTACAGTTTGTTCTCTCCCTATCAGAAAATCTTTAATCCACTGATGCAGTGGACCATTAATGCCGAAATATGACATTAGCTTCTTTACAGTCCGTTGGTACTCTGCCCTGGTTAAGCGATGCCTGAAAGAGTATTTTGAACACTGGGGCTAGCTCATTGCTTAGTTCTTTGAGTAATCTAGCTGGAATACCATCAGGTCCAGACGCTTTATTTGGTTTGGTGTTGGCTAATAGTTTTTGAATTCCATTTTCTTGTACTACTAAATCTTCTATGTTGTCTACTTGGTTCAAATTAAGAAATATGTCTTTGTCTCCTGGGGCTGAGAACGCTGATGCAAAGTATTTGTTTAGGATGTTTGCTTTAATTTCATTATCATTATGTATTATGTTATGTTCATCTTTTAATGGCGCTATGCCTGTTGTTTCCATTTTCTTAGACTTAATGTATGACCATAGGTTTTTGTTGTAATCTTTAGATATTACATTGTTTATGTATTCACTCTGCAGCTGTCTGCTTACTTTTTGGGTTAGGTGTTTAATTTTTATATACTTTTTGTAAACTCTTTCTGCCTTGGTTTCTTTAAATTTTCTATATAGGTTTTCCTTCTGTTTACAAAGCTTCTTTAGTCTATTATTAAACCAGCATTTATTTATTTTGTTTGATATGTATTTAGTTGGTATATGATTTTCTATAATGCTTTTAAGATGGTTTTTAATGAAATTCCAGAGGTCATCGACTGGTTGGTTAATGTCTTTTTCTAATAAGAATGTTTGTTGAAAGTTTAATGCAGCTTGGTGTAGTTGTGTTAGGTTACATTTATTCCAGAGTAAGATTTTTCTTTTGGGTTTTGTATTGGCTACTGCTTTTATCTGACTGTGGATTTTTATGATCTCATGGTCTGATAGACCAGGGATATAATCATAATCAACTACTAATCCAGGTCTGTTGGTTAAGAAGAGATCTAATGTGTTGTTTAATCTAGTTGGCTTTTTAATGATTTGATCTAAACTTAGGTTGTGTAAAGTTTCTATGAAAAGCTCATTTATGTCCTTAAGGTTTTTGTGTTTATCTATGGTTAGTGTTTTCCAATTTATATCAGGTAGGTTGAAATCACCCATAATCCAAAAAACTACATTTTTATTTGTCACTTTAAATGTAGTAATCTGATTACATAGTTCCTGCATGTATTTTAAACTAGAATTTGGTGGTCTGTAAATGCTGCCTATTATTAGGGAAGTTGAGGTTGTATTAATTTTACAAAATGTAGATTCTATATTTTTTGAGTTAGGTAAGATAATTTCTTCTGCTATAAGAGTGTTTTTTATTGCTAAAAGAACTCCATGATTATCAGCCCTATCTTTTCTAAAAATTTCATAATCACTATTGAAAATTTCTGCATTATAAATTTCAGGATGTAGCCAAGTTTCTGTTCCTGCAATTATGTCTGGTTTCTCACATTCTAATAAAATTTCTAAGTCTGCTGTTTTGTTCCTAATGCTTTGAAAATTTATTACTAAGGTTTTAAGGTATTTTGGTATTACTTCTTTAGCAGGTCTGTCTAGTGAGGCTGCTGTATTAATTTTAGTAGATTTAGGTTTAACAGGAGTGGATCTGGCTAGTGGTTGGTGAGTTTGTTTTGTGATAGTGTTTAGGATGTTGTGTGGGTTAGACAGAAGGCTTTGTTACAGCAATACAGGACATCCTGTATGGCGATCTAAATAGAAGGCAGGAGAGCTGCTGCTTGCCCACTATTACGGTATACGGATGTCTGCAAACGCGCCATGAAGCTCTTCAAAATCGACACTGGCAGCCGGGAAAAAGTAGCACTGGATAGATCCACATGGAGAGAGAGTATAAATGAAGGGTCTCTGATTGTAGATGCCATACACAACAGAAGCAGAAAGAAGGGTGAAAATGCAACGGCGCCTGGTGATTACATATGCCCAACCTGTGACCGCAGCTGTGTATCAAGGATTGGCCTCTTTAGTCACACAAAAAGTTGCAAAGGAAAACTATCCTCTCGAGACGTAAAATGCCACAGACAGGACAGCGTAATTAATACTAGAAATATGAAAAGCATATACTAAAACTCGATGTCGTTGTCAATTGGCAAAAGTGTGAGTCAATGGAACACATAATGGCAGGATGTTCAGCTTTACCTAGGTCGCCATAACCAAGTTGCAAAGTTAATACACCAGCACTTGGTCTTGCCACATAATTTGATGTAAAAAGATAGACCTCCTGATTACAAATACTCGCCACAAGAGGTTCTCTAGTCAGCCAATTACTTATTAAATTGGGACAGAAATCTTTTATTTAATTATTCGAAACAAATAATAATAACAAAAAATGATAACAAATAATAACAACAAATTATAATAATAACTTTAATATAAGAAACAATTAACATTAGCTTGGCAGATGCACATCACAGCAGTCCAAGTGTGTACTCAGTGTTAAGGAATGTGTATATTGAGAAGTGTATATTGAGAAGTGTATATTGGGAAGCTAGAGACGCTCATTGAGCCTTATGTGATAAAGTCGCCTAAAGGGAGAGTAGTTGGTTGAAATAATCAGAACTCTTGAATGCCTTTGAAATGTTTTAAAGGGGGATTTCAAACAAATCGAACATATATATTATAATGTGTCCAATATTAAACGAAAAGTATGAGTGACTATCAATTCATTATTGTCCATGTCAATGTACTCAATGCACACATTTGATAGGAATACCCGAGCAGTCCCCTGGGTACACTAAACTGTGACATACAGTCTACAACTTTCAATGTATCGGGGAGAGACACAAAAAGGTTGAATTTTGTATTTGTTAGTTGTTTTTTTTTTTATTGTTTTGAAATTAAAACAACAGGGGCGGGTCTGCTCTACAAATATTTAAAGTTTCAGTTCCTGTCAAGTCCTGTCACGCCAGGTGTGACGACAAGAAACAACAAATGACGTCAGTGCCTACCATCCTGAGGCATCGGGCTACTCGACATTGTTTTATGTGTCATTGTCTACCTCTAGTCTTAGCGTCCCGAATGTCCAAAAATAAAATATATAAATATGGGGAGATAAATGTACTGTGTGTGTGTGTGTATATATATATATATATATATATATATATATATATAAAGAGGATACAGGAACTGAGGAAGCACATATATTAAATATAGGCCAATATAAATGTACCAGTTTGCTAGTGTTACAGACGATATTATTACAATTGATCACAATAAGAGATTTGTATTTGTCTTATAATTGGTAGCAGCAGAAGAACCTGTCCTCCTACAAATGCGAAACTATAATTAAGTGTTAGAAATTTTTTCCAAAAGTGCTTAACATATTAAAACTGAAAATTGAAACACAATAATTACAAAGTGAATACTACTTCTAATGCTCATGAAATAGTCCACATCAAATCTTCGTATTAAGACTAGCCTATTTGCCGCTAGCTAGTTGCCCATTTGTTTGAAATCAACTTCAGTCATAGAGGGAAAGTCTAATTCTACCTTCATATTGAAATGAATTAGTGCTACAAACTGAAAGGATTAGAAAATATGATTCTGGGGTTATAGAGAGTGCTAAACAAAAGTTCACATACCATATATTTACTTTTTAAAAACGGAACTTCTTTTATTTTGTACACCGGATACACCGATAAGTTAACTGTTTATAGCCCTGTGAGAAAATCGCCGATAACAAAATACTGGAGAGTCCCGATCAGGAATCTGCCGCGGACTCTCTGGTCAGGACTGGACATTATTTCACTTTATTGCAGTCGCTAGTTTCCCTCATTAAAATTATTGCCGCTAAAATATACGCATTTTTCCACGTTATTCAAAGACAACCAGACTATCATTTTTTTGTCCTTTAGTTATAATCCATCATAGGATTCGAACAATACTTGACCCTTATCTACATTCTATACACCATTCTAAGAATACTGCAATAATTTTGTTTAAAAAAAAAAAAAGTTTCCCCTTACAGACCATGTGGTCTTTAAGTCTCCTGATTCTATGACCCACGGCTAACTAGGGTGTCATGTGGCCAGAACAATGATCAACCGCCTTTAGTTTTCATCAGCTAATGTCAGGTACCCATTAGAGCTGGGCTGACTAAGAGGCGCCCTATAAATACCGAAATTAAAAATCCCAGTCTTCACCAGGATTCGAACCCGGGACCCGGAAGCCAAACTCCTTACCACTCAGCCACCGCGTCTCCTAATGTTACTTATACCATTAATTTGTTCACTCCTCCCCCCCTCCCACCAGAACACAGACACACCAACTCCAATCACAATGAATACCATAATAATGGCATAATGAGTCTGGCGCATCTAGTCCAGGGTTTAACTTAGGGCCGAAAAAAATATCCTCTTTAATTTTACACGGAGATGATGACACGAGTAGCCCCGCCTTATTTCTTAGTACTTGGATGTTAAAAAACAGTAGGAGATAACTACTCCGTTGTGATGGACGTCTCAATGCCACAAATTACCTTTATATATTGTTATCACTCCAAAACATTAGACCCGTTTAATGAACTTCGACAATGATCTAGCATCTCTTCGCCAACTCTTCTATTTCACGGGAAGAAAAAAAAAATAGAGGATTTGTTTTATTTTATGCAAGTACATTTTTGAGACCCCGTTCCCGTAGGACTTGACTGCGTCTGGGGTTAAGTCTAAGTCTTTTCAGAATATGTCAACACCATCATTAAAATGGCGCTGGTCGCGTCGAAGTTGCCAGCCCGTAAGTCCCCATTGAGACAAGCTTCTCTCTTTCCCTTCCCATGACGCAATACGGTCTCATTCTGAGTCTTAGCGGAAGAGGCTTTAAAAAGCTGGACTCTCGAACCCAAATTGCAATGCGACACAGAAAGAACAAAACAAATCGATCTACGTCAGAAATTAAAAAAATTAGAAACTCACGTCTGCAGAGTATTGATGAGATGAGGAGGGTGACAAAAAGAGGCAAATGTGTGAAGGAGGAGGTAATGAAAATTGTGCGAAAATGAACACGAGCTCAGAGTTCATTGAAATCCGCGGCTCTCTCTCTTGTTTTGTGACACCGAGAAGGGCTCTCCAAATATTGACCCTTCATTGGAACATACGTATAATGGGCGGGGCACGTCAAAACGATAGACTCTCCCCCGACACCGCTTGACCGCTATTGTACCTGGACACAAGTAGCTATTGTGCCCCCGGTTGGCGTAGCCCCTGGTGTGTTGATGTCTTCGGACCTCGGACCTCGGTTCTATTAGTGGGCTCAAGAGAAAGGCTTCTGGTTTCTCGCTCGCTTTAAACGAGAAGCGTTACTCGTGGGAGGAAGGGCGCTTAAAGGGAGGCGGGGGTTAGCGAGGGGGGGACGCCTGGAAGGTGAATTAGGCCATGTATCAGGTCGAATTAATAAACTGCTTTGATGTAGACCGCCATGGAGCAGGTGATTAATTACGGATTAGGAAAACATTTCGAGCTCTATTATAAGTGATTTGAATACTTGTCACACTAGAGCAACTCCCCAACGGCTAGCTGGTCATTTAGTAGATGGAGTTTAAGGGCTGTGCATTGGTCAGTGTGTCGAATGAACTGACATAACTTTCAATGAAAAGTTCTGGTCTTTAATTTCATCCTTATAATTAGATTGTCGAGAGAGGGGGGGGGGGGGGAGTGATCTTCAGAAATTCCCGATCGGATCACTTTTTTTTTCTTTTACAATACCTCTATTCAAGTCAAAACTTCATGGAGGTTGGGTGGGCAGAATCCGATCTCAAAAACGGCTCTAACGATTTTTTCTAGAAATTTAACAGCTGATGTATATCGCTGAGAAAAGAATTACTAGCTCGTCGGCAACAAGGGGGAAAACTCGAGTTTGACCGTTAAAATTTTCAAATTACAAAAAAAAAAAAAAAAGAAAGAAATTTAAATTTGGCTATAAATTGGAGTAAAAAAAAAAAAACATGGCACAGTCAGCTGCAGTGTACCGACAACTGAGTTGTTTATTTAATTAAAAGTTGCTTAAAGTTTATTAATAGGTTATCTCAACTTTGATTATATATTTACGTAAGTTACATCTCAATTCTAGACCTTGAAGTAGATCTTGGTGTAGATCTAGATCTAGTTCTATACTAGATCTTGATTTGTAAGTCAGAAGTCTAGATCTAATTCTAGATGTCTATAGAGCGTAATAAAAGTTCAAATAAATAATTACTCAATTATACAATGCCCTTTGGTTTATCAGGTAGTATCGTTTGTACAAGTAGCTGTCGTTGTTAAAATCACGAGTTCGATACCCCGTTTGAAGTAAAAAATATTGTCTTTACATTTTTTTTAATTTATTTTATTTTAAGTTGTATAAAAAAGGTATTTTTTTTTAAAGTTTTTTTTTTTATTTTTTAAAACTACTGTACAACGAGAAGAGGGGTCGCGGTGGCTGAGTGGTTAAGCACTTGGCTTCTGAACCTGGGGGTCATCAAATATCGATGAATTTTGAATCTCGGGATTTTTAGGGCGCCCTAACCCTAACCCTATAATGAGTACTTGACTTTAGTTGGGGAAAGTAAAGGCGGTTGGTCATTGTGCTGACCACGTGACACCCTGCTTGTCAACATTGGACCACAGAAACAGATGACCTTAACATCACCTGCCCTATAGATTGCAAGGTCTGAAAGGAGAACTTTAATTTTTTTTTTTTGACACCGAGAAGATGAATATTAATAAGAACAGAAAAATCCTTCAATTCAATCAGCTAAAGAGTGCAACGTTTTATGCCCCTACAGTGAACTGTTCTCACTAATTATATCTGTACTGTGAATCTTGCAATGTTGTCGGTAGCGTATCTTATCTTATAATATACAGACGTTACTTCAAAAAAGAAGATGATTACTTCCTACGCGTGTTCCTATGTTAATCTAGTCATACATGTTAACTAATTACTTAAATTCTGCCAAGTCATTGGTTTTCCTGGCTGACTCAGGCAGCCCATTCCATGCTCTAATAGCACTAGGAAAGAAGGAGCATTTGTATCAATTTTTTTTAGCATATGGAGTAAGGAATGTGCCTTTATCTTTGTGTCTTTCTGGGCAAATATGTGTGATATCGTGGCTTTATCGTTTTAATTTGTTAGTAAGTGTTGTTATGAGCATACTGCTTCAATGAACATCTCAACAAAGGACTTGTGTGCCTATGATTTGCGTATGTGTGTTTTATTAAAGGGTTCTTTCTTACAACCAAATTAAAAATACTATCGTACTCTCTTTGGCGTTCAGGCTCATTTAGATCAATTCGTGTTATATCAAAATGCCTGACGGCTTAACAAAAACTGTTGTCATAGAACTCAAACGAAATTAATGGACAAGAATTATCCATTTTTTACAATACCTTTATCCAACTCTTAACTTCATGGAACCGGGCACGTTCCGGGTGAGTGGGCTCAAAAACCTGGACACCGATCTTGAAAACGGTTCTAGAAATTTGAAAGCTGATGTATATCGTTGGGAAAAGAATTACCAGACCGTTGGCCACACTATGAAAACTCTAGTTTGACCGTTATAAGTTTTTGAAAGTAATAATGAACAAAAAAAATGGCTACAGAACGAGAAAAGATGTATCTTGAACGGATATACGTCATCGGTAATTTCTGCCTATAGGATTTATTAATTCAACATTTTAATAATTAATGTTCAGGAAAATTGTGCGCATCATCTACTAAGTCTAGATCTAAATGCTTATCATTGAAATAAGCCTAATAAAAAGTCTAGTAGATCTATACATTCGCTTAGCCGGGAATATTTCTCTGAAAAAATGGGGGGGGGGGGGAGGGGGGTATAGAGCTGGGTAAAATTTTTCAATTTTTTAAAAACATAACATTTATTAATTACAAAAAGAAAACTAATCGCTCTAGAATTTGCAAAAAGGGGATATTGGCTTTTTACAAAATAGAATTGTTTATGTTTTTCTTGTTAGATAGGTGTTAACACTTTGGAGTTTATTTCTCTGCTTATTGTAAGCTACAGACGCTTAAAACGTAAAATACGGCTCCATCTCCTTGACATTAACATCTAATTAGTTAGATTAACCATCATTGTTAATAGAATATCTCGCAGCGGCGCTATGTCATCTGAAGTCACTAATAAATAATGTATGGTCGAAATAAGAAGGGACATTTCTTTCGAAAACCAACAAAAAAAAGGTGGGTTTTTTTTACAAAGAAACATTCAAATATATTTTTCAATGTAAACGTTTACGGGGATAACAAATGGATAACTAAGACACTTCAGAAATATGACACTGTCACTGTGACATTTTAACAATATGACACTGTCACTTGGACAGTGACTGTTTGAAATAGATTCAAGTAAGCATATAAATATCAACTTTACGTCAATACTTTCGGGCCTATATATAATTTTAAACAGGCTAAAAAAAGAGATACTTCCTTTATAATAAATTAGTGTTAAAGCTCTTTGCTGATTACATAACAATTATAACGAAGAAATGGCAGAGGGGGGAGGGAATAATTTTTTAAAAACTTATTTTTACTTATATGGAAAAATATATTTTTAATTATTAATCAACGGACATAGAAAATTCTAAAATATTTTTCTATTTTAGTTATTAAGGTCAAGTTGTGAGAAAAAGTATATAAAATAAATGTGTAATTTTAAATATAGGGAAATTATTCGTTTAAAATGGCTATTCAAAAATTTTAATACAATCTGGACATTGTCAATATTGTGGAGTTTGTTTTTACTGACATCTCTGTCCTGCACGAAGATTTTGTAACAAATGACACAAAAGGTACACCATAAAACGATTGTTGCGCGGGAAGATGAAAAGCGAAGATGGGTAACTTATAAAACGTGATCCAGACGGCGCGAAAACAAGTGTTGAAATCAAACGAGCGGCCGCTCATTGTTTTTGGGTTGTCCATTTTACTGATCAGTAAGAGTTAGGGTCAATATAGAACTGTCTACTCAGAGCAAGTGTTTTGATCGTTAGATCAACAAGTTAGGGGTCAAATGTTGTCTGCTGGGGAAAAAAGTCGTGACAACAAAAACTCGGACTTTTTCTCTTCATTCTGAGGAATGGAACAAACCAATGAAAATATTTATGTTTTGGTTAGATTCGTTTTATGGTTCTAATGTGTGACTACACTTTGAAAGTGAGAAAGTCTCTCCAAGTGGTGTTTCTTTCCTTCTGCGTTGACATACTCTGTCGTTAGTCTGAACAAGTCACTAACCTTTAATTTGTTTGTCGCCTCAAACAAACCTACTGAGCAAATGTATACAAAATATTAAAATATGACTGAAATGGTAGAAGAACATAATTATTATCGACATATTTGAAATTATGTTTTATGTTGTTGATTTTTTATTATGGAGCAATTTAAAAACATGGAAACGAGTAAGTGTTAAGACAAAAAAAGCATATTTATATTGCAAATCTCTAGCGGTCATGACTACACAACAGTAGTTTTACAACACCAATGAAGAATATAAATCCGCTTTTAATCAGGTGAAAATGTCTATGCATAATTTACTATTGAAAATAAAAAAAATATAGAACTAGAAAGGTTAATACAATTAAGTTCAGAATATTTGTTTTGTTTATTCAATTTATTAGCACGTGATTATAGCATGAAGCGGACTTGGCAAAATTATAATTGCTAAATTAAAAGCAGGAAATCTTTAGAATAGTATTTCCCAAACCTTTACCTTAAAGCACACTTTGAGTATTTAGCGGGACACTTCGCACACTTTGAGTATTTAGCGGGACACTTTGCATATTTTTTAGAGAGATAATTTCACGTGGTGGCCGACTAGTTAATTATTATAGTAGATCGTGGAACACCTAATCAGGCCTCTCGGAACTCTGGGATTTCGCGGAACACAGTTTGAGAAACACTGGTTTAGATAATACCATACAAAAAGGATGTCAATGGACGAACTCTAGAAACAAGATGGCAATATGGTCATGCGGTATGCGCGCTGGACTGTCGTTCGGACTTGTCAATGGTTCCGGGCTCATACCCTGCCCGCTCCCATCCCCTGTCGTCCTATGGGAGGTTTGGACTAGGAAGCAAATTATCTTTAACTCTGAAGGAACACCCGAAACACGGAAAACATTTTTACTAGTTATAAGTCAACTCAATAAAAACCCAACGTTTTAAATTGAATTTTATTAACCCAAAATGGACGGCGGGGATTTGTAAGGCATAAACACAGACTTTAACTCTGACATTTACAGAGACATCAACACAGACTTTAACTCTGACATTTACAGAGACATCAACACAGACTTTAACTCTGACATTTACAGAGACATCAACAGAGACTTTGCATGTTGATGTCTATGTTGATCTTATTTTTAATGTCTGTGTTGATGATTGTGTTGGTGTCAATGTTTATTTTTTGACGAGGGCGATGAACAATCTATATTCTTTGACGAGGGCGATGAACAAGTTAGTTCTTTGACGAGGGGGGATGAAACAATCTTTATTCTTGGACGAGGGCGCTGAACAATCTATATTCTTTGACGTGGGCGATGAACAATCTATATTCGTTGATGAGGTCGATGAACAAGTTAGTTCCTTGACGAGGCGATGAACAAGTTAGTTTCTTGACGAGGCAATGAACAATCTATATTCTTTGACGAGGGCGATGAACAATCTATATTCTTTGACGAGGGCGATGAACAATCTATATTCTTTGACGAGGGCGATGAACAATCTATATTCTTTGACGAGGGCGATGAACAAGTTAGTTCTTTGATAAGGGGATGAACAAGTTAGTTCTTTGATAAGGGGATGAACAATCTATATTCTTTGACAAGGGCGATGAACTAGTTAGTTTTTTGATAAGGGCGATGAACAATCTATATTCTTGGACGAGGGCGCTGAACAAGCTAGTTCTTTCACGAGGGCGATGAACAATCCCTCCCCCTCCCCCCACTCAGCCAAAAAGGCAGTGTCACCAGACGGAGCCCAAAAGAATTTCAATATTGAAGTTATTTTTTTTTGTACAAGACTCATTCCAGTTTTAAAATATGGCACCTGCTGATAATTAAAACTTCCCGTAACGTTGTCGCAAATATGGCGTATGCAGACGTCATTCCAAATGAATACTTGGCATAAGTGTTTGCATGTTTTCATTGTTAGTTGTTTTTACTTTCTACTTTATGATTTGAGACCTTTTTTCCCGATTCGACTTCGCGCCTCATGCTTTACATTAAGTTTACATTTCCTATTAATCGTTCATTAGCTACCTGGCATTAGGTGGGGGGGGGGAATAGTAAAGGAGGTTGGCCGTTGTGCTTGCAACCGTGGGCCACAGAAACATGAACTCAACATAATTTGTCCTATAGACCACAAGGTCTGAAAGGGCAACCTTAGTTACAAGTACCGTACAAGTTACTTTTTGAATGAGTTTCTTTTTCCTGAAGTGGGATGTGAATGGACCTATTCACAGAGTCCATCACCACTTAAATATTACCTGAGCTAGAGCATATATAGTAAGACTCAAATTAGAACTGAAGTACTGCCAAGAACAGACACTAACATTGTACAAATAAATAATGGATATAATGAGATATATAAAACAAAATAAAAAGGAATAAAGGAACAGCAATGTTACTACCTGGAACTTCCCTTCAATCTACACCAGTTCCCCTCCCCCCCCCAACTCTCTAATTTTTTAATTTTAGAAAAATGAAATGAAGTACAATAGTCTTCATATAGATCCTACATACATTGAAAACAAGAAACTTAGAAGTAATATATTAACGAATATGTGAGTGATTTTAATCCCCATTACCCTTCTCTTTTCTCTTACCGTGTCCAGTCAAGTACATTGCTCTGCCCAATCTTGTGTAGAACAGTGGCGTAGCCAGGGTGGGGGGAGGGGGGATAATTTTAAAATCTTCCCGGACCCCCCACTTGAAGATGCCCCCTAATTGAGTGTATTTTACATTAAAGATTAAATATTACACAAAATGCAGGGGGCTCCAAAGAGGTCAAGCCTCCTCTGGTCCCCCCCCCAAAACGATTGAAAATTCCTAGCTGCGCCCCTGGTATAGAACTTGTACAACATAAATATTTAAATACAGCTAGGCCTACAATGTTGTTGTTGTTTTCTTCTAAGTCAACATGAAAATCTTGAATGTACCCGAACTGGGTGCCCTGACACCCCAGGAAGGAGAACCGCTGGTTTATAAAGTGGCAATTACCTAAAAACTGATTACGCAGTTATAATATTCTGTTTAGATTTGTATCAGTGGCGTATCAGTACGTGGGGAAGGAGGTGATAGTGAAAAACACTCCCAACACTTCACATTTCAGGATTCGCCACTGAGTAGTAGTCTATCTGGGTATCTTTTTTAAATTAGATTTTGTTAAATGTTATTTTAGATTTTGTTAAATGGTATTTTAGATTTTGTTAAATGTTATTTTAGATTTTGTTAAATGGTATTTTAGATTTTGTTACATGGTATTTTAGATTTTGTTAAATGTTATTTTAGATTTTGTTAAATGTTATTTTAGATTTTGTTAAATGTTATTTTAGATTTTGTTAAATGGTATTTTAGATTTTGTTAAATGGTATTTTAGATTTTGTTAAATGGTATTTTAGATTTTGTTAAATGGTATTTTAGATTTTGATAAATGATATTTTATATATTGTCAAATGTATTTTAGATTTTGTCAAAAGGTACTTTAGATTCTGTGTTTGACTACCAAACTATATGATCGTCCATTTCTATAGGAAATTATGTTTGTATCTTTGTTTGAGACATGAACTTGTTTGTTAGAGTTACTTTTCTTGGCTTTGTCTCTGCGTTGAAAATCTTTAATAGATTTTTAAACCGCCACGTCACCACTTCAAATTTCTCTTTCACTCATTCTTTTTTTTCAATATTAAACCTCACGTTTCTTTCTCTGTGTATCGGAGTCCATTTGTAGAGATGCCACTTTGTAAACTATTGTGTGTGGAATGTACAAGAAAAACTACTAGATAGACTCTATATAACAACCACACAAACAAGGAATAGGTTTGCAAAATATGTTAGGATTCTCTTTGTTTCATAGTTGTCAACACTGACGTTCAGCGACCATAGATACCGAATTTATCAGCATAAAAACTCTAAGGCTAAAAAACTAGATTCTTTAAACCGGATAAAGCACTTGCACTCATTATGTTTAGGTTTTTCCAGTGAGAGTTAAGCCTCAGTTTCAGTTTCGTTTTCTCACACAACATCGAAAAATTCCGAAAGCGACCATCGCCACCCCATCACTACGGCCATTTTTTTGGAAGGGTGCCCCCGGGTGACTTGAAGATATCATCTAGATCTGACAAATCAGCTGCTAAATTCCTTAGGTCAATATTGACCATTGGCTACCTATTGTAGCGGGACGTCTTAACGGTCAGTCATGATAGTCTCTGAAGGACATCTAAGACCTACTCCGCCATACCACACGGCCCTTCCCCAAACTGACATAAGAACAATGCCTTGTCAAGTGGGCCGCGTGAAGGGGGGGGGTGAGTTGGACCACGGTTTTAAATTTAACAGGGCTATTTGCCGGAATTTGATTTAGATGACGGTCAGGGTCACTTCTCATCTGCCAGAATATAATCTATAACTGGTTCATCGCTCTTGTGAAAGAATATAGCTTGTTCATCGCCCTCGTCAAAGAATATAGCTTGTTCATCGCCCTTATCAAAGAACGAACTTGTTCATCCCCCTTGTCAAAGAATATAGATTGTTCATCGCCCTCATGAAAAAACTAGATTGTTCATCGCCCTGGTCAAAGAATATAACTTGTTCATCCCCTTATCAAAGAACTAACTTGTTCATCGCCCTTGTCAAATAATATAGATTGTTCATCGCCCTCGTCAAAGAATATAGATTGTTCATCGCCCTCGTCAAAGAATATAGCTTGTTCATCGCCCTCGTCAGAGAATATAGATTGTTCATTGCCTCGTCAAAGAATATAGATTGTTCATCGCCCTCGTCAAAGAATATAGCTTGTTCATCGCCCTTATCAAAGAACGAACTTGTTCATCCCCCTTGTCAAAGAATATAGATTGTTCATCGCCCTCATGAAAAAACTAGATTGTTCATCGCCCTGGTCAAAGAATATAACTTGTTCATCCCCTTATCAAAGAACTAACTTGTTCATCGCCCTTGTCAAATAATATAGATTGTTCATCGCCCTCGTCAAAGAATATAGATTGTTCATCGCCCTCGTCAAAGAATATAGATTGTTCATCGACCTCGTCAAAGAATATAGATTGTTCATTGCCTCGTCAAGGAACTAACTTGTTCATTGACCTCGTCAAGGAACTAACTTGTTCATCGCCTCGTCAAGGAACTAACTTGTTCATCGACCTCGTCAAAGAATATAGCTTGTTCATCGCTCTTATCAAAGAACTAGAGTCTATAACAGCTAAATGTTTTCCCAAGCTGTGCAAATCTTAGACTTATGTTCTAGAAGTCGTGTGGTCAAATCTATGTTCAAGCGTGTTTAAACACCACCCAGGAGAACAACATGGAGTGTCTATCTAAACGTGGACCTAATCTAGACATAGTTCGATGTGTCAATGTTGCTTTGTTTTTATTTAGATTTTTGTCTTTGCGACAAAACACAAGTCTCCGTTTAACACAAATATTTCTCAGTGTCCTCCCCCCCCCCCCCAACTACCTTTTTATTTTGACTGGGAAAACTTTCCCGAAGTGATCGACCAAGTGAAATTATGTGGGCGGAGTCGCGATGTGGGTGACGGGAAGGAGTTGGATCGGTGGTGGTGGGGGGGGGGGCGTTATGCCATGCACGACCGAACGTAAGTAAGTGAATTGAAGTAGCCCTGGTCACCCGCTGGAGTGGACACGATTGTTAGTGATAGGTGTTTGGGAACCGGTCACTTGGCCTGGAAAGTTTGCTACGTCTTAGACCTGAACGGGAGGATGGGGAGGGAGGGGTTGCAGACAATGAACCGTATGGAGGGGGGGGGGGAGACAAAAAGGGGGGCTTATTTGTAGTCTTATGTATGGGAACTCAATTAGCGTGTCAATTAGCTCCTGGACACACAAAGTCACGTGACATACTTGGTAGGCGTGGCTTGCTTACTTGACACACTGTTGCTATTCACTACACGGTAGATATACGATTATTTAAAATCTTTCACTAGTTATAAAATATTTCTATAGGATTTTCTGTACTATTTTTACCTTCCCCCCTATTCTGGTTACATCCCACTTATTGGCTTTTATTATATGAATCCATATATAACAAAAGGAAAGAATTTAAAAGGTAGATACAAATAGCCGGAATGGGCGTGTCTCCAGCGTGATTGACAGGGAGAGGAATGCCATTGTCAATGTCACTCTATCCGCCCACCACTTAGTCTACACTTCATTCATTAAATGTAATATACTGTCATTGGTCGCTGTTTTGGTCAGCTAATTAAGTGGACAGTGGTTCACTACTGTTTGCAAGAGGACGACACACGAGGACTTAGAGATCTATAATTACCGTTTGGAAGAGATACCTTGCTAGACGTATGTCTATAGATGTTTAAAAACTGCAATGTGCTCGACGGATACAATTCATGGATTCTGGCTACTCAATTTAGATAACTGATTTTTTTTTTGTATGCTACTGTTGACATCTGCCACTATTGGAAACTGAGGATACAATTTGTACATGCTACACAAATTTCCTCAATTTAGGTAAATATTTTTTCGATTTCTTTTTTTCTTTTTAAGACTCAATCAAATTTTAACAAATTACAGTAAAATGTTTATTTGCAGCGTTGCACAATTTATTCATGTTAAATCATGGCATACATGAGATTTTCATACATGGCGGGAAAGTTATAATTAGCATGCTTTTTGGTGTATCTGGTGTACAAAATAACGGAAGTGTAGATAAGCTGTTTTTTTTTTTTAAAGAATATTTGATAATGTTTGTGCCATAGACATATATATATACTGCTAGACTGGAAACCGGAAATAAATTCTTATCCGCGACTGATCGATCGTGAACATTTTGTAGAAACTAGTTAAAAGAAGTAAAGTTTGTTTTTTTCAACCCTAACCTATGTAATATATAATTTTATTTTTTAGATCTAGATCTAGTAATTGATTATCAAAAATACAACAACAAAAAAAAAGTCACAATTTAGTGTTGCATTCAGTTTTTGGATAAAGAAGAATATGTATCTAAAAATTGCAAAATAATAATTATGAGAGGATAATACTCTTATTTTTTATGTTCATTTACTAGATCTAGATCTAAAAATTAAATTATTTGTTACATAGGTTAGGATTGAAAAAATAGCCTTAACATCTTTACAAAACAACGCCTTGATCCAACTTTCTACAAAAATTTGACGACATTTTTTGTAGTGTTAAAAAGTCTCCATGTCCAGTCTAGATATAGTATATATAGGGCTATGGTTCGTGCACTTTTAAGCACGGTAAAACCAAGATTTTCTTAACACTTCCGTTTGTACAGCAAAATTATTTCAATCTGAAGGATGTCACAGAATTCACTCTAAGACTTTAAAAACTTATTTAAAAAAAAAAATTGGCTTCTAATTAGCGGTAATAAAAAGATTTGATACGAAGATCCACCGCACGCGTAGAGATATTCTTAAAATAGAACTTTTTTTTTTTTTTTTTGCTGACAACCGTGAAGTTCAATTCTAGCGTCCTTGGCATTGTTAAGTTTGTTGTACGCAGTAGTCGACAGTAAATGGATTTAAAAATCTGCATATAAAACATGCTACACCTCTATTAAAACAGAAATAAAGAGGATATAAACAATGGTATAAGTAATTATTTGGTTATGAGAGTTATATCTCCTGGACAAATGTCAGTTATTAAGAGTAACAAAAAATGCTAAAAACAAAGTAATTCCGATTCTCTTATTGAAGTTAAACAAGTAACACAGACTAAAAACGCAAAATACTTAAATGTTATGATAAATGAAAAACTGTCATGGGATCCACATATTGATAAAAGTATCAAACAAAACAGTAGGGTTTATTAAAAGTAGTTTTTATAAATCAAATAAGAACATAAAACTAAAATTGTATTTAACCTTGGTTAGGCCAATAATAGAACATGCATCCTCCGTGTGGGACCCCTCAACTCAAGAAAACATTAAGAAACTGGAACAGACACAAAATAGAGCAGTGAGATTCATAACAAACGAATATTCACATTTGACTAGAGTGACACCATTAGTAAAATCACTAAATTTAGAAAGCCTTCAGGACAGAAGACTCAAAAGTAAAGTAGCAATTATACATAAAACACTGAACCATAATCTTCAAATACAAAAACAAAATTTAATAAAATACTCAGAAAGACACAAAGATAAAGGCACACTCCTTGTCCCATATGCTAGGACAAATGTGTACAAATACTCCTTCTTCCCTAGTGCTATTAGAGCATGGAATGGGTTGCCTGAGCCAGCCAGGAAAACCAGTGACTTGGCAGAATTTAAGTCATTGGTTAATATGCATGACTAAATGCATAACGCGTAGGACGTAATCATCTTCTTTTTTTAAGTACGTCTGTATTATATAAGATAAGATAAGATAAGATAAGTAATAAAGTATTAACTCTTAGTATCAGGTGTGGGCTATAAACAAGGTGGACAGAGTATTGTCTAGACTTCAGAAACTTGCTGGCAGGGGCAGAAAGACAATATTTCTCATCCCATATGCTAGGACAAATTTGTACAAATGCTCCTTCTTCCCTAGTGCTATTAGAGCATGTAATGGGTTGCCTGAGCTAGCCAGGAAAACCAATGACTTGGCAGAATTTAAGTCATTGGTTAATATGCATGACGCGTAGGACGTAATCATCTTTTTTTGAAGTAACGTCTGTATCATATAAGATAAGATAAGATAAGATGGTTTATTTGTCATCTTCATACATGATACAATTTAAAAGTTGGAACAGAAATTCCAAGATGAGAATGTATGGTGTCACTTGAGGAAATATATTAAAACAGTTCTGGGTTTAACTGGGTTTTTTTCCCCCGTCGTTGCCTAGTTATAAAACATTGTTTCATATGATGATATTTTATAGCACATCTGTTAAACTAAATATCGTTTAAAAAAAAACAACTATTTGTAAGATGAAGAACTTTCTTTAAATAAAAAGAAAACTAATACATTTTCTCAAAAAATTCACTCTATGATTCTTTTACGCTGTTTTGAAACTTGAAAAAAAAAAAAAGATACATTTCACTTTAGAGCTCTTATTCAGTAACACATTTTTAAAACAAAGGATGAATCCTTATGTCAATATTATATCAATCCTATGAAATCGTTGACACTTAAAATGTTCAAGGCAGCCAGATGTACGTGTCCCCGGTATTCAGGTCTGATTGACCCGAGAATAGGCCAGCTAGTCCCGTATTGTCGGATACAATTATAGTAAGTAAAGTTTGCATCTTAGACCTTGCGATCCATGGGGCAGATGATGTTAAGCTCAGCTGTTTCTATGTCCAACGGTTAACTAGCATGGTGTCACGTGGCCAGCACAACGACCAGTCGCCTTTTTAGTTTCACCAACTAAAGTCAGGTACCCATTAGAGTCGGGTGGATTCAGGGGCGCCCTGAAGATTAAAAAAAAATAAATTTCCAGACTGGGCCCCGTGCAACCTGTTTCTCATAGGGCCCAGCAATTATTAAGGCCGGCCCTGCGACCGAAAAATGGTAAAACAATATATTTTTGTTTTATCTACTTATGTTGCTTCGTTTGTCGATATGATGACCGCTAAGCGCATCATTTGAGCCGAATGGAGATAATGATAGTCAAGTTGCTTTCGAAAAATATGCCCTTCTTCTGTAGGCTTAAAAATAGCCTTTTTCAAAGCAAGTCAATAAATACAATATTCCGAGCCTGCACTAAACATTTCGTGGAAGAGCAGCTTATCTTATCTTATATAATACAGACGTTACTTCAAAAAAAAGAAGACGATTACGTCCTACGCGTCAGCTTGCGGTACGAAAGTCTCACCTGTATTTACTTTAAAGGTTATATTTTTAAACAATGTTGATCTACAATGTTAGTTTGAAACAATGAAAGGTTTTGAAACAAGAAACAGATGTTTCTATAGACTATTGTTTCAAAATAGGCAAGACAATTTCGCATTTTTATATAAATTCTGGAATGAAATCGAACTAGAATGAAAATTTCAAAATTAAGCCTACAAAAAATTAAAAAAACATTTATTACAATATTTTTAGCGATACCTGAATAGCCGCTATTAGTTTGATTTGGTTCATCACGTTTAGATCTCTGAAACTAAAAAAGAAAATGAAAATCGGACATCTTGATATTTTAGAGCATTCAAAATTCTGATGCAACGGCTACTTTTTTTTTTAGAAAGTAAATCATTTAATTTTAAAATGTATCTAAACAAGCAGATAAATACAAAAAATACACCACTTTTAAATGAAAAACTTCAAGGGAGACAAATGTTACTAAAGGTCACACAATTTTTCGTTAATTACTTAAGCTTCATTCATGGATTCGCGCATTGGTACAAAACTATTTGCATGTAAGGTCACAATGGAAAAAGTATCATTGGCCTATTATAAAATATATTTTCTATTAATTAACTTACTCTTTGAATGAAATATTGATTCAAATGTTTTTAAAAAAGAATCTTAATACGATCTTCACTTTATTTGTAAGTTCAAGAAAAAAACTGACTACTTTTATAACGTACAATTTTGACATATCCTTCTTTAACACTTAATGACAATCCACTTTGGACCAGATAGAACCTACGCCCGCAGGATTTTTGTAGGGGGCTGCTAGTTGCCACCTATGGCTCAAAGTCGTAGCTTCAACCTTTTTATTACAGAGAATATTAATAAAAAGAATTGGTACCCCCTCCCCCACCCCATATCTATGTGATATTAAGTTCACTGTAAATACTTGTTTCATGAAATACAAAAAAAAAAAAAAACTAATGTGAAAAAAAAATGTACTGTACACGTTGGTAAGTTTATCCGTGCAGCCCGTATATCCAAACGGTCGATCAAACAAAAATGCCAACGCTGCCAAAAGTCAAAAATGCAAAACTTACTATTGAATTGCTTCTCGTCGAGATGGGCAAGCCGGCGGTCCTGATATTGTTCTTTACGTCGCAATTCTTGCATCGTTTTAGGATGAAGACAAAACAGGGTGTGGAACTGAGCAGTAGTATTGTTTAAAGAAGTGAGACGTTAATGAAGAAACTAACCAATCAAAACACGGAATGTAAAGTCACGTGTTCTGTAATAATCCCGAAATGCAAAACATGTGGTTTTTGCTCGGTGTATCTGTCGACTGCAAAGTCACGGCAACACTAACTCATGTTCCTCAGCATGGTCAAGTTGGTTTTTATTATGTCATTAAATGACTGCTGATGTGGTGTTGAGCGGCCGCTTGTACTAAGATGGACAAACTGCAACATCGCGGAAACTGGTTCAAGAACGAGTGAATAATTGACGACAATTAAAAGACAAATCAGAAACACACGAGAGAAGCAGGCACTGATTACATATATGCAGATATGGTTTCACTTATAATCTTTATTTTAAAACATTCAAAGATTTTCTCAAAGTTGTGACTTAAATCACGAATTAATTTGTGTTTCTCCGTCCATCGTGTCTCAATACAAAAGTGGTAAAAGTAGCACCAACGCTCTCGCTTGGGACTGTTACGGAAGAATAGAAAATCTTCTTGATGACACCAACAGCATTACGTATATCTGAAACGTCATTCAGATCAATGATAACAAGTTTATTACACTAATAGCTTATCCTTATTAACTTTATTTCAGTGGAAGCACTACGTGTTAAGTTGCATCCTAGCAGAAGTTAATTGATTTGAAAGTGTAAAAAACTGGCTTAAAGTTGGTTACTCAGAATACAGAGAGGTGCACGGACATGGTCAGACATCCATTCCTGATAAGCTTAGACTAGTCTACTACAACTGTACTTCAGTCACCACTGGTTAGCACTACAGTTGCTACTTAGATATTTATTGATCTGAACCTCGAGCCCACTTCATAGGTAGCCAAGCCAAGCTAAGTTCAAGCGCAATTAGCCTCTCGACCACGCTATATCAAGATTCTAGATCTGATCTAGATTTTAGATCTAGTCTAGAAGTAGGTAGTTCGATACAAATTATAAAAATAAAAAAATACACTACTAAAGCCTACATGGTTGAAAAGAGATGGGAAAAAAAAATATTTCCAACTGCACTAAATTTATAATTAATGACAAATAGAAAGGGGAGATGATAATTTATATTTGTGAGGGGAAAAGTCGTAATTTTTGTGACCGAAGTCTTCTCTAAGTACCGGAAATTAAATTAAATAGCGAAGTAGCAAAATATTTTTGTCGTGTTGCAAATGTAGCTAATTTTGTAGCAAGAACGAATATTAATTAATTTTTTTTTAAATTTCTCTTTATCACATGTAACATTTGATTAATTTTAATTTTAAATGTATGGATAAGGTTAATAATTATTATTCGAAGAAATATAAATGTACACTTATTGAATAAATAGGTATTCTCGTGAAGAATGATACAGACAGAAACCTCGCGATTCACAGTATAAAATAGACATAATCACCGTTTGACAAGTCTTGATGATACTTCAATAGTTATTAGATCATTGCGGAGCCAAAGGAAAGGCTAGACCCCCTAGCTCCACATCTCTACCCCCCCCCACACACACACACACTGCGAGTCTGATAGAAAGCTAAATATCTGTTTTTCTGAACACGCAATCCACGATCGCTCTCTTTCTCTCTCTAGCTCTATCTCTCTCTCACTCTCTTTTCTTTCTCTCCTTTTTCTCTCTGTCGATATAAAGAAATGTGGTGGCGATATAATGGACGTCAAAATTAAAACTTAAAAAAAAAGATAAAGATTGAGAGAGATTTTAAAATAAATCAGCAAAATTAACAATGGCAAGGACGACGCCATATTTACAGTTCGCTTTTGCCAACTAGATAGTACAAACAACATTTGGCTAAAAGCAAAAGAGATTTTACAAATTTGATTATTCAGTGCTGAAAAGTGCAAAAAAAAAAAAAAAAAAAAAAAAAAAAACAGCATTTCAATCAAATTACATCATATAAATTATAAAAATAAAATATAAAAAAAAAACAACTCTGTACTGGGGTACACGAAAAACATGCTATTTATAGATATGACTT
>JAZGLO010005745.1:0-18093 GCA_036873155.1 Biomphalaria sudanica
TTAGCCAGGAAAACCAGTGACTTGGTAGAATTTAAGTCATTGGTTAATATAATAATTTTATTTATAAACAAACAAAATGTAGGCTCAAGGCGCTGTAACAACGTTACAAAAACAAACATGACAGCTAAATAGGTCTTAATGTTCTTCTTAAAAGTGGTGTAGCATGTTGTCTGTCTGAGATCAATGGGGAGTGAGTTCCAAACCTTTAGTCCATGCATTGAAAAAGCCCTCAGACCGTAGCTTTTGAGGGAGAAACGTGGCACCACTAAATAGTTAAGTCCATTGAGTGCAGGGCTCTCTATGGGACATATGGAGTAATCAGTTCGCTAAGGTACAAGGGCATCTCATTGTTATATATACATTAATGACAAAGTGTGGCGATCTTGTAATCGATTCTCGTTTTCAAGGAAAGCCAATGGAGCGTTCTTATCTTATCTTATATAATACAGACGTTACTTCAAAAAAGAAGATGATTACGTCCTACGCGTCATGCATTTAGTCATGCATATTAACCAATGACTTAAATTCTGCCAAGTCACTGGTTTTTCTGGCTAGCTCAGGCAACCCATTCCATGCTCTAATAGCACTAGGGAAGAAGGAGTATTTGTACAAATTTGTCCTAGCATATGGGACGAGGAATGTGCCTTTATTTTTGTGTCTTTCAGAGTATTTTATTAAATTTTGTTTTTGTATTTGAAGATTATGGTTCAGTGTTTTATGTATAATTGCTACTTTACTTTTGAGTCTTCTGTCCTGAAGGCTTTCTAAATTTAGTGATTTTACTAATGGTGTTACTCTAGTCAAATGTGAATATTCGTTTGTTATGAATCTCACTGCTCTATTTTGTGTTTGTTCCAGTTTCTTAATGTTTTCTTGAGTTGAGGGGTCCCACACGGTGGATGCATATTCTATTATTGGCCTAACCAAGGTTAAATAACATTTTAGTTTTATGTTCTTATTTGATTTATAGAAATTTCTTTTAATAAACCCTAATGCTTTGTTGGATTTTTTTATAGTTTCATCAATATGTGGATTCCATGACAGTTTTTCATTTATTATAACACCTAGATATTTTTTCGTTTTTAGTCTGTGTTACTGGTTTGCCATGAATAAGATAAGTGGAATTAATTTGTTTTAGTTTTTTTGTTACTCTTAACAACTGACATTTTTCTGGGTGGAAAGACATGCTCCAATTTGATTCCCATTTCTGTTATTCATCTAATTCTCTTTGTAAAATATCTGTGTCTTGTATTGTTTTTATTGTTCTATATATTATGCAATCGTCTGCAAATAATCTGACTTTTGTTCCTGAACTAATGCAATTTGGTAAATCATTTATGTAAATTAAAAATAGTAGTGGACCCAAGACTGTTCCTTGAGGTACACCTGAGTTTACTGTTATTGGTGTTGATTTAGAGCCATTTATTATTACAGTTTGTTCTCTCCCTATCAGAAAATCTTTAATCCACTGATGCAGTGGACCATTAATGCCGAAATATTTTAATTTTTTAAGCAAACTATGGTGGTGAACTTTGTCAAAAGCCTTGGAAAAATCTAGTAAGATAGCATCTATTTGTTCGCAAGAGCGTAATAGCAAAATCTCGTCTTGTTTTTTTAAGGACTTATTCGTGCGGCATTGTTCTGAATACGTTGCAGCTTGGCTATTTTGTCATCGGCGTTGCAGTAGTCAAGGCGGGAGAGTATGAATGCCACAGCTAGCGTTTTTTGTTGACTCCGTTGTTAAATATGGTCGGATCTGGCCTAATCTGCGCAGCTGCAGATAAAGACCCTTGAAGAGCTGACTTATGTGTGGGTCGAAAGATAGTGTTGAGTCGAAGAAAACTCCAAGATTCAGCACTACATGGACATAAGGAACCTGGCAGCTCGTGCTAAAAAGAGAATATGTTTTCGACTTTCGACGTGGTGCCAATCTTAATTATTTTTGTCTTGTCTTCGTTCATCTTGAGTCTATTCTCAACCATCCAATCGCTCACTCTTGCAACGGTACCACTGATCTTCTCTGCCAGATGCGACACCTCTGAGGGTACTGAGGAATCGTATAATTGTGAGTCATCGGCAAAGAAATTGTATAAGATGCTTGACTGAATGCATTACGCGTAGGACGTAACCATCTTCTTTTTTGAAGTAACGTCTGTATTATATAAGATAAGTTTCCACAAAGTTTGGAAAACTTCAGAAATTGTACCAGCACCAAAACTAGATTCTAGTTTAAATGATTTCCACTCAGTAGCACGAACACCTAGATCTATATTTATTAAACGTTTTGAAAAATATGTGCTTAAACAACTTCGTTCGTTCCCTACTCGGCCAGACTGTATCAGCACAGCTCGTTGACTAGAAAACATAAAAGGGATCAAGACGTCTGTGTGTAGTCACTCAATGAATCTATGTTGTGTCTGTTCTTTTTATGTGAATATTTTTGTTTGAGAGTGTCAAACCTGCAGACGTTCGTTTTATTAATAGGAGTTTATTACATTGTTAATATTCATTATTAGATGTATTCAATGATGTGATTGTTATGAAGTGGTTTTGTGGGAGCCTAGCTTAACAATGTGATTGAAGGATCATCAAATCGATAGTTGACCTGCAGACAAAGAGGTTGATGAATGGCCAACCTCTCATGTATTGCCTTTGAAAGTTCTTCACTTTAAGGTTTGTATAGAAATAAATAGCACTCAACACTCATTCTTGTTTTAATGATAGGATTATGTGCTGACATATTGCTTTTTTTTTCTTTTTAAATGAAACAAAAATCTAATCGGTGAATTACTGGAAGCTTGGACAACATCAAACAAATATTTCTCAATAATTAGTAGCTTTTTTTTTTCTAACTTTATTTGGCAAATTAAACCAATTTTTAAATCAATCCTAACAGTACACAATTGCTTAAGTTACTTTCCTAGTCTTGTGTCTACTTTAACGCTTCTACTATCTTGCATGCTGAGAAGAGTCTCATTCATACTTTGGGGGGAAAACATGTGTCATAGTTGATTCTATATTATGGTTCTTAAAAAAACTAATACAAATGAAAAATAAAAATGAAGAATAACATTTTTCTTTGTGCTAAAATTCTTTATTATTTACCACATTAATAGGTTGAGAAACTTGTACAATATCAATATCTATCTTTCATATACTAATAAATATATTTACCCTATTGCATGATTGCACAAGTTTGAAAATATTAGTGATCTACATAACAATAACATCTATTATAATATTGCACATCAAAATAAAAACTTTGGAACAAAGTGCCAAAAAAAAAAAAACTTGCTTTAAAAGCAACAAAAAAAATCACTTGAAATCAATCCAAAAGGGGATAACAAAGGTATATACAAAATTCATATCACACCAAAACTAAGTGATAGGAATATATACATAAAGAACACACAAAACATGATAAAGATGGATCTTGAACTCTAAATCCTGTGTGACTAGTTATAATTTTTCAAAATGATGTAACGTGAACCTCACCTCTGAGTGCTCTGCTAAGCATAGATAACCTAAAAAAAAAAGGTCTTTTGTAAATTTCATTTTGAAAAGTGACTGCATAATAATAATTAAAAAACAATTAGGTTGTCAAATAATATTAATTTTTAAAAAAATTACATTTGTAGAACTGTATATAAACAAATACACCTAAATTTGGAATGTATATTAAACCAAATCTCTATAAGAAAATACAGTGATCCCTTGTTTACTATGGGAGATGCACTGCAAACCACCGGTGATAACTGAACCACACAAAGTAGAGACAGCATATTTATTTAAGCTTTTATACACTCGCTTTTACGCTACCTGAATCTAATTTTGTCCACTAGACAAAATATAGAATTAATAGAAGAATAAAGTAGCAGAATTCTCTATCTTGCGTGTGCACACTACTGTACAAAGCCAATCCATCAAAAAAGCAAAGATCCATGAATTATTTTCTCATTTAAAAAAAAGGAATAGCAAAGCTTCTAAAACTGAAGTGTGAAAGGGTGTGGGATCACTGTACATAAAAAGAACTAAAAAAAAAAAATGTTAACAATCATAAAACAATGAGATTTGCAGATAGAATTATGGAAGTTTGTTTATTCACAGCATTTCACTTATATGCTTTGATTTATTGTTTTTTTTTAGTAAGAAAAAAAAATTAACGTTTGTTTTGAATATTAAAAAAAAAAAAATTGACATTTTTAACAAACATATTCTCTGACCCAACAAAAGCATGCCATTAGGTATTTTAAACAAGAGTAAAGTGTCCCAAGCATGTGGAAGCTTACGATTTTGCAAGCAAAATAATCCTGAGACTTCTTTCCAACTGAGGATAAGCCCAATTATATTTTCTATGTACATATAGATGGCAGTGATAACCAATCTTCAAATCAAGAAAAATTATATAGGGGTCATGAATAAGTTGGGCCTGATTATTAACAATTCTATTCACCTAAACAATGCCATCACACTCAGCTCTTTCATAAGAGACTCTTTCTTGAGCTAATTGTTTCAACAATTTTAAGAGAAAAGTTTATATGTCGTTGTCAATATTATTATAAAATATCACGTGTTACCATTATAAAAAGAAACATTATTATTGTTGAGAATTATCAGAATCAAATGGTATACAATTACTATTATTTCACTTCAATACTCCAGCAATAATACTTGAATGTGTTTTACCAAGAATTATTACTTATATTTAAATTATGGAAAAAAAAAAAAAAAAAAAACATATACAATAATACTGCTACAACATCAGATCATTATTAAGTTAAAAAGGAATGTGATATGAGAATTATTAACATGCAAACAAAAATGTAATGAGTTTCTGTGTTCTTCTCTAAATAGTTTTATCCTGATCACATATATCCTCTGCCATGTACAAATTTAAGTTTGGCATTTTTTGTTTTTCGAGTAGACGCTATCCCTTTGCAACTTCTCACATGACTATAAAGGCCAATCTTCGATACACATCGATGGTCACAGATTAGGCCTTTGTCATCACCATATCTTGTATAATTGCAGACTTTTTTTCTACTTCTGCAATCATGCACCCCAGATTTAAAGTGATTCAGAAATAAATGGATGACACAAAAGATTATAATCAAACCATGTGGCAACATATTTAAATCATTTGTAGATATTTGATAAATGGTACTGACAGTTACTATTTTTTTTTAGAATTTACAGAAATAAACTTTACATTAAAAAAAAAGAAAAACTTTGCTAAGAGTAATTTAAAAAACTTGAAAAACATTTTTTTTTGCTTAGATATCCTGTTGGTTTACTCCATCGTGCACCAAAAACTTGAAGACTTAGCAGGCAGGCCTACATTATGTATTCAGGGTGAACCCAGCCAAGTCAACAACGCTAGTCTTCTCAAGTATCATCTAACATAAATACAAATAGATTTTTTTAATGCCTAATAAAACTTTTAAAAAAAGCCTAGGCTTAATACATTTTAGGCTCAATATGAATATTTACTTTATTTTTTTTTACAACTCAAGTCTTCTATTAACTGACATCTTTATATTTCAAACAAATGTCTCATGTTGAGTGGGGAAAAAAGTAAAATTATCATGACATTACTATGACATCCATTATTAATGACCTAAATACCAAGCGTAGAGGAAGGTAACTTGTCAATGAAAACAATTCAGTATGAAACTCATGTAAAATTTTGATATCATAAGTTAAGTGTAGGCTGCAGTGTAATCAAGACAATTTTGTAATAATCATTGTTAAAGCCCAACACCATCATACAAAGGTGCAGACACTGCCAGTAATACTAATTAAGTACCGGTAACAAATCTCTGTAGAGCTCAACAACTAACATTATGTGTATAGTAATATTGAAACAAAGAGAAGCAACACAGGAAGAACAGGGAACAATCTATTGGAACTGCCAAATACTTTGGGATCAAACTTGAAGCAGTCCGCACTATCAACCACCTCAAAATTTTGAGCTGCACAAAATGCTGTACCATTACCATAGGCTTCACCTGGTTTGAAAAATAAAAATGTGAACAAATTATGAAGATACTAGAGTAAGTCAAATAATAAACTATAAATCAACTATGTAATATGTAGGAGACAAAGACATATTTCTTAATTTGAACCAAGTAGACAACATAGAAGATTTAGTAGTACAAGAAAATGGAATTAAAAAACTATTAGCCAACACCAAACCAAATAAAGCGTCTGGACCTGATGGTATTCCAGCTAGATTACTCAAAGAACTAAGCAATGAGCTAGCCCCAGTGTTCAAAATACTCTTTCAGGCATCGCTTAACCAGGGCAGAGTACCAAAGGACTGGAAAGAAGCTAATGTCACCCCCCTATTTAAAAAAGGAGAAAAATCTGATCCAGGAAACTACAGACCAGTATCACTTACCAGCATCACATGTAAAATACTAGAACACATAATATGTAGCAACATCATAAACCACTTAGACAAACATAATGTCCTCACCCCATACCAACATGGCTTTAGGAAATATAGATCATGTGAAACACAACTAATAGGACTAATTGATGATTTCTCAAAAGGTTTAGATAATAGTGAACAAATAGATGCTATCTTACTAGATTTTTCCAAGGCTTTTGACAAAGTTCACCACCATAGTTTGCTTAAAAAATTAAAATATTTCGGCATTAATGGTCCACTGCATCAGTGGATTAAAGATTTTCTGATAGGGAGAGAACAAACTGTAATAATAAATGGCTCTAAATCAACACCAATAACAGTAAACTCAGGTGTACCTCAAGGAACAGTCTTGGGTCCACTACTATTTTTAATTTACATAAATGATTTACCAAATTGCATTAGTTCAGGAACAAAAGTCAGATTATTTGCAGACGATTGCATAATATATAGAACAATAAAAACAATACAAGACACAGATATTTTACAAAGAGAATTAGATGAATAACAGAAATGGGAATCAAATTGGAGCATGTCTTTCCACCCAGAAAAATGTCAGTTGTTAAGAGTAACAAAAAAACTAAAACAAATTAATTCCACTTATCTTATTCATGGCAAACCAGTAACACAGACTAAAAACGAAAAAATATCTAGGTGTTATAATAAATGAAAAACTGTCATGGAATCCACATATTGATGAAACTATAAAAAAATCCAACAAAGCATTAGGGTTTATTAAAAGAAATTTCTATAAATCAAATAAGAACATAAAACTAAAATGTTATTTAACCTTGGTTAGGCCAATAATAGAATATGCATCCACCGTGTGGGACCCCTCAACTCAAGAAAACATTAAGAAACTGGAACAAACACAAAATAGAGCAGTGAGATTCATAACAAACGAATATTCACATTTGACTAGAGTAACACCATTAGTAAAATCACTAAATTTAGAAAGCCTTCAGGACAGAAGACTCAAAAGTAAAGTAGCAATTATACATAAAACACTGAACCATAATCTTCAAATACAAAAACAAAATTTAATAAAATACTCTGAAAGACACAAAAATAAAGGCACATTCCTCGTCCCATATGCTAGGACAAATTTGTACAAATACTCCTTCTTCCCTAGTGCTATTAGAGCATGGAATGGGTTGCCTGAGCTAGCCAGAAAAACCAGTGACTTGGCAGAATTTAAGTCATTGGTTAATATGCATGACTAAATGCATGACGCGTAGGACGTAATCATCTTCTTTTTTGAAGTAACGTCTGTATTATATAAGATAAGAAGATCTAGAAAATAATTACAAATATCCACTCTAAGTTTTGGATTACTTCTATTTATTAATAGAATTTTAAAAATAATTTAGTCCTTAGTTTTTCTTCAAAGAAAGCAAGGGTTACATTACATTACCAAGGCTGATGAATGCAAAAAAAAAATACTTCCATGAGACAAACCTATTAAACTTTTATTGAAACCAGCAGTTTTACATTCTTCATAGAGCGACTCGCAGTAGTCCAGGCAGACAGACACTTTTCTGTAATGTTCAAAAAAAACTTTGTTCAACAGTTGTTCTATGCAACAAGTAGATCAACAGAAATATCCACTTCAATAAAAATATCAAACTAATTAGTTTTTTCATACATTTTTTTTAGAGAGCTAGGAAAGTGAGTCTACCAAGTTATTGTTTTTTGTCTAGAACAGTGGTCTTCAACCTTATTTGGCCTACTGCCCCCTTTTTGTATTTTTTCTATTAAAAAATCCGCCAGCACCCCCCTCTAAGAAAAACACTTACAAAGAATCATGAGAAGACAAATATGAACAACATGTCATCTATTTATGAATTTTTAAAATCCCAAATGGAAGACGACCACATGCCAAAGGCGATCTTCTTTGGCGAGCTTAGAGTAGGACAGAGTTACAGAGGTGCCCCCGTAAGCGCTATATAGACCATTTAGGTGCCATTTCACCCTCACTGGCATAAAGAGAAGTACCTGGAAGCATTCTCTGGCAGCAAATGGCCTCTGAGAGAAGCAGTTGGAGAGATCTCACAAATGCTGCAGGACAAACATTTAAGACTCAAAGAAAAGCCATTATTAACATGCACCAAAAGAAGGAAAGAAAACTTTTATAGACTGCCAGCAGCTAATGGCTTTGTCTGCTCAAAATTCGGGATAATATGGAAGTCAAAACTAGGTTTGCGTAGTTATGTGAACCACTGCACTCAGCCTTAATCTTCGGAATAGAAGGTTAGGTAATATTATCATTATACAAAAATTATGTTAAATAATTTGCAGTGATTACATACAAAAATTAATCTCATTGTCATGACTTTCTTTCAAATCCTAAGAATAGTACCCTTTTAAATTTTTTAAATATTAGGACCTACTGAAGACATAGTTTTGTAAATCTTTTTTTTCCCCTGCAACTCAATTTGAACATCGGTAACAGATGTTTAATAATTGTCATTTTAAAAATTAATTTATTTACATCCTAAAAGCGAATCGTAATTTCTTTATAGAGCATTGTTGTGTGAATTACAGATATCTGTGTCTTTATGCAGTATTTCATTTGTTAGCGAACAAGTTACATGAGATTGTAAAACTCTTTAAAATAGATTTAATATCTCGATAAAAGAAAAAAAATGATATAATCAATGAGGGTCCATTTCTTTCGTAGCAGTCGAAGGTTGGTTTCATTCATTTGCATTATTCTATTTAAATGTTAGCTTTAACGTTTTTCTTAATTAATTAACATTTACATATCAATATATTAACATATGTAGATATAATAAACTATAATCTAAAACACGTATTACCTAGTTTGTTTATCAAATCATGAACATTTATGCGCGCAAGATCTAAGGACACTAGATACCCTACAATTTCAGCGACAGAGTAAGAATTTAAAAATAAAAAATGAACTCGATTTCTAACGTTAAATTAGAAGCAAGCTAATTATAATTTGTCTATATTTAGTTTGCCAGCTTTAATTTTTAAGATTTTTTTTTATTTGTTTTGTTTCAGTGCACCTTTAGTTTCTTCTGTCCCTTTATGCCCAGCGCCCCCTTTTGTGCCCAGCGCCCCCTTTTGTGCCCAGCGCCCCCCTACCGCCTCTTTGGCTCCCATCGCCCCCCAAAATTTTGATAGCGCCCCCATTGAAGACCACTGGTCTAGAAAGAAAACTAATGTAATAAAAAAAAAATGGTTTCAATTGTGGCTTATGAATGTTCATTTGAGTCAGAAGGGTAAATGTTTAAGCTGTTTTTATATGTAGGAACAACTTGACAGTATATTTTGTATGCTATGTATAATTTGTTAGCTCTTATAAATGTTAGTTGTGTGTAATGTACAATGCCCTTATGGGTAATAAGATTATTGATTATTATAAAATCAAAGTGTTAACTGGAAATTAGGTTTTTATAAATGTTTTATTTTGAAGAACTGCACAGCAGGAATTTTTCATAACTTTTTATCATAGTAACAATGTTTATAAGTTAACTTAATGTGATGTCACATAACTTTAAATCTAATAACTAATATTCAGATTTATTTTCCACAACTAAAGAAAAATTAAAAGAAAGTTTAAAAAAACATCTAAAAACATTTCAGTTTGAAAAAATTTTCAATAAATTTTATGACACATAAAATTACTTTATCAAGATATAAACTCAATTTTATAATGCATCTTTAGTCTTCTCTGTAAAGGACTAACAGAAGGCTAGTAATTGGACAACATACAATATATACTCTATATATTAAGCTATTCAAAGCACAAAGCAGTTTCTTGTAAAATTATGTCAATGAAGTTTGACTTTCAAATTAATTAATCATGGTGAAAAAAAAAATTGTCTTACTTATTAGCACGATAAAATTTGTACTGATCTGGGCTACAAAAAAAGCACATCAAGTAATTGATATAGTTTCTGCAGAGAACAGTAGCCCCATATAATGGATCCATAGCTGAAAATACAGATGTTACTTCAGTTCTCTTACAGCAAGAGTTAGCAGTATACCAAGTACAGTTGATAAGTCCACCTTCAGCATTAGGATACCTGTTGTTATCTGTAATAATATGATGTATATATAATGTTCATATTGTCTTAATAATAATAATATAGAGAAAGGTAAGCCAAAATAATCCTCATGTTTGCAACCTCTGAAATACTTTGTATTTTCTGAAATAGTTTTTCTAACATTGATACATTTAATCCTCAACATTTTAGTTTTTATTACCATAGACAAGGAGCAGCCAACAATTGTTTTCAGATTACCATATCTTGCTTCATAAGTAGTTGTCTGTACTAAGCTCAGTCTAAAGTGCCAAAGTTACACTCTGTATGACCTGCCCCAAACATTTCATTTGGGCAATTACAATCACCAAGATAAAAAACATATCTGTATTATCATGACCTTAGTCATAAAAGTAAAGCTTCTTAATTTTGTTCTTCAAAAGATATGGCTAATCACATGATTCTCTAATAAGAAAAACTCATACTGAAAAACAGTAAATTTTGGTGCTTCAATGTGAAATTGTATTGAAGTAATCAATATAGCATTAAATTTTTTTTTATCAAAGTAGCTTTTTGGTAGGTGGAAAAAAAAAAAAAATTAAAATGTTTTCTTTCATTACATCAGTAATCTCATACATAAAAAAAAGGCTAATATTTCTTTGAATATTGGTTTTGCGTTTGTTTTATTCTTTTCATTAGAAGCAGGAGAGCTAGAAATTTAATTTAGATCAGATCATTTCTGCAGGATTATAAAAAAAAATGAATATATAGGAACGTAGGATTTGCACATAACTCCAGAGGCCTAATCTGGGAATGGGAAATGTGTGTCCCCCAACCATGAGGAAGAAAGTTGGCCTCCTTCAGTGGTAGAATGACTAGATGATCTCATCAGGAAAGGGAAAACATAAATCCATTTTGCATACATGCCCTATTGTTACTGTCCATTAAAAAAACAACACAATGTAGGACAAAATTTTAACTTTTCTCATCACAATTATGACTTTGTGGAATAAAAAAGAAAAACTATAGAACACAAAATTTTGAGGGACAGTTTCTGAAATTACAGAACAGTAGACTGTTTCCACCTTTCTTTAACTTTGTGATATATACCTTAAAAAGGAGATCTGGTTTGATGTATGTATACATTTATGTGTCCCTCCATTGCCAGTTTCTCCATTATGCCAATTACTGCTGATAAAAATTACTTAGTAAAGTAATACTAGCCACAAAGACAGAATATAATAGTATTGCTTCTGGGTGAGTAGCTTAATGAAATTTTCCACATAAATATTATTGTTTTCACTTGAAAATACTATTTCCAATATTTAATTCAAGATTTACATCCTCTATCAAGTGACAATGCTTAGTCATGATAAATATATATTAAAATATATATATATATGATATATTAACCATGCTGAGTAGCATGCCCACTTCAGTTAGAGTGACTAGATTAGTAATCTACTTACAGTAGGTACTCTCACAGGCGGCCATATTGGATCTAAAAACACATTTGACATCAAAACAATTTCCTGTTCAGGTTTTACAAAACTGAAATTAAGCATGTCCTAAGAAAAGACATTGCTTTATAACAGAGTGTTTTTATAACATTTTCTTGAGTTTATTCTAAAGATAAGAGGTTCCTCTAACGGCTAGTGGGAAAATTATTTTTTTTCTCTTACTATGTCCAAAATATTTTAATCTGAAAAATTTGAAATTTTTAAATAACAAGGAAAAAATATAGGTCTCCAGACATCTTTAGTTTTAAACCATACACTTAGAAAATTCATTCAGCTTTCCAATGATACCAAATTTATTATGATTAAACGAGTCAACAGTATAGAATTTCACTAAGGTCGGGATGACCTTTTATCACTAATATCTGTTTTTTACATAAGAAAAATAAAATTAGTGTACACTAAAACATGTCAAATTGAATGAATCACTTCTTTATACCTATATCATTGCTTATTAACATAAAATATAATAAATATCTATATTCTTGGGAGTTCTTTTGGTCAGTCGATGTCGAAGCTAAATCTGTAAATCTAGGTAAATAAAATATTCTTTCAAATAAATATACTTAAATAGATCTAAATCTTAAATCTAAAGATTCTTTTTTTAATCTACACTATTGTTTTATAACTAGATAGATCTAGATCAATTTAGAAGCTTATTGTGTTGAAAACTTGACAACCAGGAGCATTTTTCTTTTTATAGACTATTTTAAGAAAATTAGAAAAAAATATATTTTTTCGTAATTTACTAATGATATTTTAAAATTTTAATTTCATTTTGATTTGCCACTTATAAATTAAAATTCCTCCTTTAAACCTGTACAATTTGATATATACTTTTGTATATGCATTCACAATAGTTTTTGAAATATTCACATTTAAAAAATATTTCTCTATATAAAGTCCATATGATGTCAGGACGCCTCGGACAAACTTAAAATCACAATAACTTTTGAACCAATAATGCTAGCATAATAAATTTGGTGTTGTTGGAAAGCATTTTTCATCCTCTTTCATTCTATTACACATTTGTTGGTATAGGATTAATTTAATTTTTTTGGTGCAACTACCTAACTTACAGAAATAAGTACATTTATGTTTCTCTCTCTGGTGGTACTTTGCCTTTTCTTCTCCTTCTAGACCTATTATATCCATTTGTTCATAAGTACTTTCTTCATCTTCAGATTGTGGAGGATTCACTGGATTTACATTTAGTCTCTTATTTGGATCCTCTGTTGCAACTAATGTAAATCTAAATGTTATTGTCAACAATGACAACAGCAGACTTGTTAAAAACAATAAACACTGCTGTGAAAACATAGCAGCAAATTCTGTAATCTAAATCTGTAGAAATTGATCTAAATTAAATCAATAATGTCAATGATTAATAATGACTATGATAATCATAAGTCATGATAAAAGTAGGAGGCACTATGACTAAGACTAAGTCTTAGTCTAAGACAATTTTTTTATTATAAATTAAATAAATAAATATCATAATAATAATTATAAAATATGCCTAATAATTTTATATTGAAATAATTCAATATATTTATTGACTTGAAATTCAAATTGAATCAGTGATCAGTCATTCAGTGAATAGTCTTGATTGACGAGAATAAATAAAAGGTCATGAAAAATTCACACTGAAGATTTAGTAATACTAATACAATCTAGCCTATGATTACGGTAATATACTATGGTAATCATATGTAATGTTTAAGACGGATATTTTAGAGATCTTTTATGTTAAGAAACCAATTTTACTAACAGTAAATAAAGCTATTCATCTAAAATCTTGCTAAGATTTTAACTTAGATCTCAAAAAATCTAGATCTATAAACAGTATAGAGTCAGAGTCAAGATCTACAAAGTAGATAAACTAAACAAACACAGTTTACAAAAATCCTTTTTTTTTAAATATGCATATGAGCTAGTCTGAATCTTTGTTCTTGTGAGAGTATTAGCATAGCTAAATATAAATATCATATAGAATATAGACTCTAGTTTTAGGCGGCCGAACTAGATGATAGACCATATCTAAATCACAGACCTATATATATGTATTGTGATCAACAAAACTAAAAAGATGGCAACGTCCACAAGACAGATGATGTCTGAATCCAAAAAAGGATCAAGACAATCAAGTTACTTTGCTTTAGTAAACCGATCACTGTTCGATCCTTCATTTCCCATGCCCATGTTAATCATTCTTTTTATAGCTGAAATAGTAGTTAATTTAGTAGTCATAGTTAAAATCAAATGTAAGTATTAGTATAAAAACTAAAAAGTGTTTTTAAGACATTTAAATTAATTAAATTTAAGTTTTTTTTTAATTTAACTATTTTAAGTATAGTATAGTAGTATACTACTAGAGTAGATCAACTTCATCAAGACAAGTGTCATAGTCACTTGGATTTATAATTATTATTTATTATATTTAATATTAGACATCTTAGACTTAAGTCAAGACACTTATTTATATTATTTGACTTATGACTTAAATCTTAGACTTGTTTGAACTTATCTAGATTCTATTAGTTAGATTAGAACTTTTAGAGTTAGTCTTAGTCTTACTATTAGAGTAGGTACTTCGATAAAAATTTCAAAATGATCACAATGCAATGGAACCTATATGGTTAGATAGAGCTTGAGAAATGCTTTCCAATGATACCAATTTTATATTGCTGAGTTAATTGTGAGGGAAGTTATTAAATTTTTAGTGGCCAAAAATTAGCCTTCTTTAGCCTTTGTAAAGCAAAAAAAAATCTGTGACTGAAACAACTGACAGTTGAACTTTAATTAACTGTAGTATAAAAAGTCTTAAAGATATGGAGTTGAAACTTCACACTCTTTTTCATTAACCTGTATTCTGTTAAAGGGAATTTAAAAAAAAAGACCAAGCAATAAAATCTTTGAAAAAAAGTGAATTAATATATAAAAAAAGCCTTCGACAAAAAATACAAATATATGTGATTTTGTCATCATATGAGCCCAAAAATCACAAATAAAACAAATCAGAGATCTGTAGTGTGTTTTATTTTGTTTAATTATAATACTACTGTATTTAAATAG
The DNA here is from genome assembly GCA_036873155.1 of Biomphalaria sudanica. Lineage (NCBI taxonomy): Eukaryota > Metazoa > Mollusca > Gastropoda > Planorbidae > Biomphalaria > Biomphalaria sudanica. Next base: position 15,036 of record JAZGLO010005745.1, read on the forward strand.
CTATTTATATGCATCAGATAGATAATTTTTATAAATTATAAATGAAAATAGCACTGCGCAGAAAAATATTTGCTAAAATTTAATGACTACAAGTTTAATAAACTTCAGTTTAAACCTTTTTGTAGAGCACTGGCAATTAATGATTTTAAAATGCCTGAATTTAAATGCTTTAAAAATTAAATTGTAAATGAAAAATTTCTTGCATTGGACAATAAAATAAAAAAAGAAACCTTGCGATTATTTAGAAGTTATTAAAAGATTTTTTACTTAATTTTTGTGCAGTAATAGCTCATCATTTTAAAAATATAATGTACTCATTTATTAACTATTAATTTACATGTATTACATACTAATAGAAAAAAACAACACACAGAAAAAAAAAATTAATAGTTCTCAGAGCTAAAAATATGAAGACAAAAAATTTAATATTATTATTTTAAAATATTTATTTTTACTCTAAAATTTGCACATTACAAAGTCATTATAATAAAGACACATTCCCTCTCCATAATCTAGCATTTAAACATTATAGAAGTTAATCTAAATAAAAAATTCCTATGTGTGCTTCTAAAAATAGGACGTGATAGATAGAAATTGACCATTTCCAGTAAATCACAGTGTTGGTTGTTACTAAAAATAGATTTTAACCATCAACTTTGAAAATTAATATCTAAAGAGTGCGCCAAGCTACAAAGTTCAAACTTAGCACACAGATATATGCTAAATTCAATAGAATTAGTGAGATTGTTGTAACTATAAACACTTTTATTTCATTTAAAAAATTAAATTTTACCCTTCTTTGTCTTTGTTAATTTTAATATCAAATATCTTTAAAGTGCGCCAAGAGAATTTAATGAAATTTGAAATATACACATTTCATAATATGATAAATTATTGTAGCAAACAGCATTGTAGCTTTTATAGGAAAAAAGTTGTAAAAATGTCAACTTTCACATAAACTTTTGTTAAGAAAAATTTAACAGATTGGCTTCAAAAGCAAATAAAAATGATCTCTGATATCTTATGTTTACAAAAAGTAATCACAATTAGTCCTGAAATCAAATACAATGTGCTAAAACTTTGATGGAAATGACCACCCCTAAAAAAAGGGTAAAATGTGCTGACACACTTTTCAGCCATTTTTTGGGAGAAAAAAAATGGATCTAGGTCAGTTTATCGAAGTACCTACTTAGAGTGAGTGACTTAGACTAAGTCTTAGTCTAAGTAGTCTAAGTCAGCTTAATTTTTTACTTAAGTCTTAAGTTAATAATTATTACTATTAGACTAGTCTTAGTCTAAGTACTCTTAGTCAGTAGTCAGTCTTATTAATCTTTTATTGATTATTCTTAATTAATCTTAAGTTAAAGCTGTTAAATTGCCTGAAACTTAAATCTATGTTATGATCTAGTTACAATATAGTATTAGGGGTTTAAATTCCTGTGTCCAAAAATGGTGTAAAATCTTGAGACAGAGTATAGGGGGGTGAAATAAAAAATTTATCTTTGAAAAAATAATTTTTCATTAGTACAGCATTAAAATACTTTAACAGAACTTTCCAATCGTGTATAAATTATGACTGTATGTTTAACAGTTAGAAAGTTATGATTTTTTGTGGAGTATCGAGCTAACATTGGTTGACATGGAACAAGTAAGATGAGAGCTTGTCGCATTTATGAACTTTACTTGTGCCTCCTGCTGTCTGACAATATTAGAAATGTCAAACTTTAGCCAAAGTAAGGCAAAGGTCTTATCTACTTCTTTCATCACTAAACAAAAAAGTTTTTTTGTGTCAAAGATAAGTTTTAAAAAATTTTAATGTTAGTTTTAATCAGTTCTCAAACAATATCATAAGACTTTAAAAAAAAGGTGTATGCATTTTTCTAAGTTTTTAAAATATTTTTTGAATAGTAGAAAGTGTCTTAATTGTTTATGAATATTCTTAAATTACCGTATTTTTCGCCGTATAAGACGCACTTTTTCTTCTCCAAAACTGGGGGGGGAAAGTTGGTGCGTCTTATACGGCAAATACACATTTTACATGCATTAAAACTGCCCCCAACTTTGTGTGGCGCTTACTCGCAGTCCTTTCCTTATGCAGTGTGTGCTGCGGGCTGGATTTGGGGCATGTACTGCGGGCTGTGGTGACTTCTGTGACCCTCCCTGCACGGCCAGGCTGTGTGTGTTCGGGCTTCCCTCTCCCTCCTATAGCGCGCCATGCCCCCCTCCTGACAGTCTAACCATGTGCTGCACGGGCATCATGCTGAGCTTACTGCCGGTACACACCGCCCTCCCTACGTCATAATGTGCCGTCTGGGTAGATCACAGACAACGTGTATGGTGTATGTGAGAAAGTGATCAGGCGGACCAACTAGTACAGTATTTGGTTCAGAATCTTTTTTTTCTAGATTTTCCTCCTTTAAAATTGGGTGCGTCTTATATGCCGGAGCGTCTTATACGGCAAAAAATACGGTACTTTTTGGATATTGCTACTTGTTCCTCATCTAAAAATGCCATCATTCAAAGTAGAACATTGGAATACTTTTTATCTTGTGGTAATTCACTAAAACTTAATAAGATACTTCTTTACATACTAGCGAGTTTTCAGCACGACTAACTTTGTCAATGTTTTTTGTCAAAATGAATAATAAAATGAATGTTAGCTTTAATGTTTTTTTAAACTAACATTTACATATTGATATATTAACATATGTAGATAAAATAAACTACAATCTAAAAAGCGTATTAAATAGTTTATTTATTAAATCATAAACGTTTACGCATGCTAGAACTAAATACTATAGATAGCCTCTAATTACAGCAAAAGATTTAAATTTAAAAATAGAAATGGAATTCCAGAACTCAATTTCTAACATTGTTCTTAAATTAGAAGCAAGCTAACTATAATTTGTCTATATTTAGTTAGCCAGCTTTAATTTTGAAGAAATGTTTTTATTGTTTTGTTTCAGTCCCACCTCGAGTTTCTTCTTTCATCACTACGTCCCCCTTCTTGCCCAGCACCCCCTTACCACCCCCTTATTGTGCCCCCCCCCCCCCCCCC
>JAZGLO010005746.1:0-10705 GCA_036873155.1 Biomphalaria sudanica
CCTCTCTCTCTCTTTGTCTCTCTCTCTCTTTCTCTCTCTCTCTCTTTCTCTCTCTCTCTCTTTCTCTCTCTTTGTCTCTCCCTCTCTCTCTCTTTCTCTCTCTCCCGCTCTCTCTCTCTTTCTCTCTCTCTCCCTCTCTCTCTCTTTGTCTCTCTCTCTCTCTCTTTGTGTCTCTCTCTCTCTTTGTCTCTCCCTCTCTCTCTTTCTCTCTCTCCCTCTCTCTCTCTCTCTCTTTCTCTCTCTCCCTCTCTCTCTCTCTCTTTCTCTCTCTCCCTCTCTCTCTCTCTTTCTCTCTCTCCCTCTCTCTCTTTCTCTTTCTCTCTCTCCCTCTCTCTCTCTCTCTCTCTCTCTCTAGCTGTTACTATGAAGTAGTGTTTCCCCTGTAGTGTACTTAGTGTACTGTTTGGTCACTTCTCCACGTCTCTACCTCTTTTGTTTTCTACATTCTGTCCACTTTGTTTTACTTCCGGGATCAATACACAAGAATCTCAAACAAACATTTTTGAGACCCCCCATCATCTAGCTTAAGTAGATGAATACATCTCAGAAGCTAAAAATAGCAGTTAAGATCCACAACTGACTGTAATAGCTTTCAACTACTGGAAACAGAGTTCAATATAGTTCGTTTTGTTTTCTGTAATAGTTTCATCAATGCTTTCACTTTTTCTAAATTCTAAACAAGAAAAATATTTTTTTTAAATACTTTAAAAAAACAAAACAACAATTCCTCATTCCAACATTTTATGGCTGTGAACAACTACTGAATGTTAAACTTCAAAAATGGAACATTTTGTCCCCCCCCCCCACCCCATTCTCCGTCCTCAGAGCACAGAATCCTGGTAGAGCAAATGTATAAATAGACTTTATAATATTCTTATGATACGCCTATAGATCTAGACTCAGAAGACGTACGCAATATGTTCTTTAACATTCATTTAAAAATAAAGATTTTCTAGTTCTACGGGGCAAATTTAATTTTGTTTATGCTTTGAGAAAGAAAAGGCTAAACTAGAATTTTCCCAGTGTAATTCTTTTCCCTAAGATATATGTTAAACCTTTAGAGCCGTTTTCAAGAACCGTGTTCACGTATTTTCCAAGTTTTTAATGTTTGTCCTTTTTTGTAGATAAAGTAGCAACCTGAATAGAGGAATTGTAAAAAGATATTAAAAGAATCGTTTCAGCTTTTTTTTCTTCATAGAAACATGTTACATACACTTCATTACATGATATAATACACCAGGCATGTCAAACACGGCCCGCAGCCACTCTGTCCACCTCAAGAATTACTAAAATAATGTTAAACTATTAAGCGTTTAACAGTCACCACTTATTTTCAAATAAATTTCGTTGAACGGTTTAAGTATTCTTTAATGATCAGATTTTTGGAAGCAAATAAATGTTGGAAAATGTATTTTAATCACATCATAAATAAACCAATATGTTAGAGTTAGAGACAAATTTTCAGTGATTAATATTATAATTTATTTTATTTTAGTGACTACTTGGCCCCCTGTATATTGAATCTATTCAGCACTGTCTGAGGTCACAAGACAATTGACATTAGTTTACTTTCAATTTAATTTCCCAGAATGATGAAGAATCAGTAACTAAAAGAAAAACTAAGAATGAAAAAAGATCGTTTCAAGAAAGATGGGAGTTCAATTATTTCTGCACATCGGTATTCACTGCTTAATGTGCAATTACTGCATTGTAGTGCCTAAAGAATGCCATGTCAAACGACATTACGCTAATCACAAAAAGGGTGTATGATGCTTGAATTATAAAATAGTTTCAAAGACCACAAACAGCATTTGTTGAACTGAACAACGAGAGCACTGGCGGATCCAGGGGGGAGGGCGGTAGGGGCGATCGCCTTCCCCCCCTAGAATTTTAGTATAGAATTCACACAATTTGTATACGAATTTATTACTTATGTTAATAATATATACTAATTATTTATATTTCAACTTATTTTTAGATTATTTCGCCCCCCTCTAGTATGTTTGTCGATATGGTGGGGTCGGGAGGGAGCAAGGGCATAAATTCCGCCCCCTTTAAACTTTCGAGTGGGGGGCGGTCCAATTTATATGTAGAAATCATAGCTTGCTAACAGAATCAATTGAATATCTATATGATTAAAACTTGCTATTGGTATTTTAACCGATCTTTATATTATGTCGTTCTCCTGTTGCCCGATGTGTTGGGGATCGAATACCTCTACTGCCCTTCCCACCTAAAACCTTTGAGTGGGGGGGGGGCGGTCCTACTTTTCGGAGAAATCATAGTTTGTGAACAAATTAGTTGAATTAATATATAAATTTCATATTATGTCGCTCTCCTTTAGGTACTTTTGCAGGTTCGGTGGGGTGGGGGTGGGGGGTCGATTGCATGTACTGCCCTCCCCACTCTAGCGCTCTGAGTGGGGGGGGGGCGGTCCTATTTTTATGGAGAAATCCTAGTTCGTGAACAAAATTAGTTGAATATCTATATAATATAAACTACGTGAACCCATTGTATATTATGTCGCACCACACTCTAATCTCAAATTTTATCACTAGTAAATATAAAATGAAAAAGGGTTGTACCAGGTGGGAGGGGCGATACATGCAATCACCTTCCCCCCATGGGACAAACCAATACTTTTTCTTTTTGTATTATAGTTAAGAAATTACAAAATTTAAAAAATCTGTCACTAATACAATTTATACATGCTATAAAATTAAATTCTTATATCGAGTCGCCCCAACCCTATTCTTTAATGCTAAATGCAATCATTAGCAGAAATTATAAAAAGGAGTGAGGATTAATAATTTTCACTCTATCGCCCCCTACCCTTTCCAGACAGAGTTTATGTAATTTCACAAGAATTTATCTTAATTATTTCAAGAAAGACTTTGCTTTGGAAAAGTTATTATTCAAACAAAATTTTTCAGTATAAGAGTCACAATTGAGATCAGCTCTATACCCAAATAATCTTTTCCTAGTCGTCTTTTCCCAACCTTTACTCAATCTGACATTTTTCTAGTTAAATAAGTTTCGGACTATAACTCACAATTTATGCTTGAATTTTATTGAATATTATTTATCGAATAATTTTTTTTCGGCGGCGATCCTCAAAGCCTTAATCTAAAGATGTGGGGTATCTTATCTTTTCAAGGAAAAATCGGTTTTATTTGCAATGTATTAAGGGCCTACAAATTTATATTAGAATATTTTTCAACATTATTCGAAAGGTCCTTTATAATAGGATAAAAAATGAACTTTAGGTTAGGAGAATGCGTTTCTTCAGTGAAGAATGAAAAAAAAAAACGCTTTTCGTGATTGGGCTTCAACCCGAACCCCACTGATGAATAATGAGCTACAAATGTCAGGAGAATGCGTTTCTGCAATGAAGAATGCAAGAAAACGCTTTTTGCGTTGGGACTTTGCCCCGAACTCCACTGATAAATAATGAGCTGTAGATGCAGGGAAAATGTGTTTATGCAGTGAAGAATGCAAGAAAATGCTTTTTGCTTCGGGGCTTCGCCCCGAACCCCAAATATAAATGATGAGCTATAAATGTCAGGACAATGCGTTTCTTCAGTGAAGAATGCAAGAAATAGCTTTTGGCGTCGGGGCTTCGCCCCAAACCCACTGATAAATAATAAGCTGTAGATGTCAGAAGGATGCGTTTCTGCAGTGAAAAATGCAAGAACCCCACTGGGGAATCCTACAGCGCTCCCCCAGACCCCCAAGCTTGCAAGAGAAAGGCCTCAACATGACTTTTTTATTTTTTCGCCGAAGGTTGAGAAACACTGCTCTATTTTATTCTCATATATATATATATATATATATATATATATATATATATATATATATATATATATATATATATATATATATATATATATATATATATATATATATATATATATATATATATATGCTGTACGCACGTTTATGCATAGGGTTAGGGTTTACTCGGCGTTAGGGTTAGGGTTTGGAAAAAAAATCGCCCCCCCCCCACTCCAAAGTTCTAGATCCGCTAGTGAACGAGAGTGAGTCTGTAGTGAAAGCCAGCTATATTTTGTCAATCAGTCAGCTTGCGTGAACAAAATAGCAGATTTTGATTTTCATTGGCTTTTGAGGAGTTCTCTGATGTAACGGGTGTAGCACTGTTGGCTACATTCATAAGGGCCTTTGAAAGGAAATTTGAGATACATGAGGAACTACTCGAGTTCTGTTCTATGCATAGCACCACAACTAGCAAGGATGTTTCTGACAAAGTTTAGGAGGAGATATTGTAGTACAATTAACCTTCGAAAAAGCTAGCTAGTCTAGCAACGGATGGGACACAATCCATGATTGGTATAAGAAATGCAAAAATAAGAGAGACTGCTGCAAATTTTAAATTTGCTAATTTTCAGTGCATCATTCACTAAGAAGCAATATGTGCAGAACAATTACAGTCCCAACCTGTGTTACGGCCAGTTTTAGTAGTTTTCAATGCTATTCGTGCCCATGGCTTGAAATCATCGCCAATTTTCAATGTTTTTGTATGGCATTGGACACGAATTTGATTGTGTCCCCTACTACACAGAAGTTCGTTGGCTTTCCTTTCATAAAGTATTGAAGAGATTTTTTGCACTGCGTGAGGAAATTGTATTGTTTCTGACACATCCAGCCAGCGCAGGCGTAACCATTGTCCGAAGGTGGTCGATTTAGCAATTAAAGTTACGATAAACCAAATATCAAGAGAAAATCTTGTTCACTTCTCAACGTATCAGGAACTAAACAGATTAAATACGGCTGCAACATTTGGTCAATATGTCCAACACTTGGAATCATTAGTAGATGCTTTCAATTAACCGTTTTCGTGATTTCGTTTCATACGAGCAAGAATTTTTGTTGTTTGTATCTCCATTTTCATTTCCACCTTAAAATGCTGCTGGTAATGTGCAACTAGAGCTGATAGAATAGCAGTCAGATTCTTTGTTGAAATTGAAGTATATTGAAGTGGCTGTGCCAAAATATTAGTTATTTACATGAGCGGTATGTTAAATTGCGAAATTTGCAGCCAGAATTCTTGCTATGTTTGCAAGCACTTGTCTCTATTAGCAGTTCTTTGCCATAATGAAAGCTACAAAAGCACATCAAAATTTGTCATCAGTGATGAAAGTGTCTGGCCCACAAACTTCCACCTGACATTAAATAAACTTGTATCCCAGAAAAAATGTCAAGCATCAGGTCAACGAAAATAATGCGTAATCATAGTAGTTTTTTTAATGAACACAATAGTACTACAAATTTAGGGACAGGTATTCCATTAATTGTATTCTATTGTATTGTTTCTAATTTAAATAAAACTAGTAGGCTATGTTTTCCAACTGATTATCGGCAGCGGCCCTTCAGGTCATAGTAAGTATTTTATGTGGCCCATACACCTTAATGAGTTTGACATGACTGTGATTCACGGTAGAAATAACGAGGTATAAATCAGGTACCAACTATGACCTGAGGGTAAAGTACCGTAAAATAAGGCCGGTCTAACTCCGATAGTATGTCCTTATCCTTAGACACCACTGTAAAAGCTGTTGAAGCCCAATGGCGCCTAACTAAACTGGGTGCAATCTGAACGAAATGTTCATTTGTACATTTGGAATTGTATTTGTATTTTAATTGGCATTGCATCAGAATATATTTTCCTCCCCATTCCCATTCAGTTCATTAGTATCGGGCCTCGATCGTTTTCAAGTGTTAATAAATGAAACATTCAGGGAGATACTCGAAACCCGTGTTTAAAAAAAAAAAAACCAGCCTGAATCCTGTGAGACATCAACGGTTCTATCATCCATGTAACGACAACTCAACGTGAGCCTGGGATTAACCCAGAAATGAGATTGTTAATTAACGAGATTTCGATCGAGATTTTAATTGCCAAGGGAATTTACCGTTGAAGAAGACTTAACCCGCACGGCGTCACTGCATTTGTGAAAGTGCGACTCAGTTTAGTGAATTAACGTGTACATAATGAATTCACCGCGGAATATATCTCATCTTGTACAAACTTAGGTCTCTAGCCACTCATCGATTTCTTGTTGTTCACGTTTTGAAGTATTTATAACGCTGACAGAAAGTACACCTTTAACATCTGTAAACTAAATGTGTCCAAGTCCAAGCAGGAGGTCTAGGGTATTTACTCTGCATCTATCTGTGCTCTGAAGTCTATGCAATATTTCTAAAGATAAAAGTTTCTAACAATCTTCCCATACCTACACACTTGTTCAATGTGAGAACCGCTGCGTTAGCTAGTCAGAACAAAAATCTGTAGATGGGCAGACATGAAAGCAAGCTAAATCCAGTCAGGAAATGATGGCTGGTCGTGCGGTATGCGCGCTGAACCGGTCTTCGGTCGTCTCGAGGGTCCCGAGCTCATACCCTGCCCGCTGCCATCCCCCGTCGTCCTGCGGCAGACTTAGAAGTAGCTTTCTTCAACTCTGAGGAACATTTTGCTCATCCTCTTATATGCCTATCATTAGAATATTATAAAGTCTAGTACCCTGCCAGCTGCCATCCTCCGTCGACCTGCGGCTGATTTGGAAGTAGTTACCTTGAACTCTGAAGGAACATCCGAAATATGTAAGTCATTTTACAAAAAAAAAAAACGTTAACATACAAACCTTTAACAAACAAACCTTTAACAAACAAATGCATGCCAACACCTGCTGCCCTTTTAGCCTAGAGCCAATACTATAAATAAACGCGTCATTCATTAAAATATGCGACGAATGGTATTTCCTTAAATCAAAAAGATGACAGTAGATCAAAATATAATTTAAAAAGTTAATGCTTTAGTCAGGTTTTACTATAAGCTAAATAATGTCTAGGGTTTTAAATAGACTCACGGTGCTGCAAGATATGAAACATTATCTACAATTACAAATCTCTAATAGTACTATGATGGTCATTACCTAAAAAATACTGCTGAGTAACAAAGTGAAATCTTGAGGATTTAAATGTAAAGTGTTTTCTTATCACTTTGGGACCTTACTGAAACCCTTGTCTTCAACCTTAAACCAGCAATTTAAAATTATCTTTCTCTGCTGTGCATAAAAATATGTATGTGTGTAGGTGTGTGAGCATAACCTGTATATGTGTAGAAATCAGAAAGAAAAAAAAAAAGACCACAAATATTTACCGCGTCCTAAAGCCTGATAATTGGACATATATTTCTAGCTTCAGATTTTTTGCTATCTAGTGAAAGCAAAGACAAATAAATATACACACACATCTACAACAATTTGTCATAGGAGAAAAACTTAGAACGCACCGTTGGAAGGGAGAGCAATACAGGACAAAACAAAATCTCGTCTGCTTGAATGAGTAGAAATATTGAGCAGTTTTTTCCCTTGCTCAATCGTGTCTCCAGTGTCTCAAGCAGAACTAGAGCCTCATTATACTTGAAACAATTTCTGATGGGCTTTGTTGTCTGAAAGATATTGTTTATTATTTTATGCAGATCGCTGTTAGTTTTCCTTTAGGCAGCGTAAATGTCATATATGTATTTTTTATTCCAGACTTCGATTAATTCGCATGCCCAGCTCTTTGACAGAAGCGTTGCTAGGGTTGGTGTCATTGGATGTGGCTATTCCTTGATGACAGCCCGCATCTTCTGATTACCACTATATCACTAATAAATAAATCTTTGATTGGATATTGTTTGAGTCGAAATATAAAAAAAGAGCCTATTATTTACATTAATGAAAATGTTAAATGTGCGTCAATTCTACTTTTTTCCACTCAAAAACATTTGAGTCATATTTTATGTTTGCATGTAATTCAAAATAGATTTATATTTTGGTGTGGGTACGCGACTTTCTCGCGCCACAGTTCAGTTTTAGCGCGATGATCGTTTTGGTGCAGTCGTATTTGTGCGAAAGGTTTTATGATGATTTAAAAAAAACGCAAATCTTTATAATAAGCATTGTGTTTTTCATTTCACTAGACTACAGTATATAGAGTTATACATTTCCATTAAACTAGACTACAGTATATAGAGTATACATTTCTATTAAACTAGACTACAGTATATAGAGTATACATTTCTATTAAACTAGACTACAGTATATAGAGTTATACATTTCCATTAAACTAGACTACAGTATATAGAGTATACATTTCCATTAAACTAGACTACAGTATATAGAGTATACATTTCCATTAAACTAGACTACAGTATATAGAGTATACATTTCCATTAAACTAGACTACAGTATATAGAGTATACATTTCCATTAAACTAGACTACAGTATATAGAGTATACATTTCCATTAAACTAGACTACAGTATATAGAGTATACATTTCCATTAAACTAGACTACACTATATAGAGTATACATTTCCATTAAACTAGACTACACTATATAGAGTATACATTTCTATTAAACTAGACTACAGTATATAGAGTATACATTTCCATTAAACTAGACTACAGTATATAGAGTATACATTTCCATTAAACTAGACTACAGTATATAGAGTATACATTTCCATTAAACTAGACTACAGTATATAGAGTATACATTTCCATTAAACTAGACTACAGTATATAGAGTATACATTTCTATTAAACTAGACTACAGTATATAGAGTATACATTTCCATTAAACTAGACTACAGTATATAGAGTATACATTTCTATTAAACTAGACTACAGTATATAGAGTATACATTTCCATTAAACTAGACTACAGTATATAGAGTATACATTTCCATTAAACTAGACTACAGTATATAGAGTATACATTTCCATTAAACTAGACTACAGTTTATAGAGTATACATTTCTATTAAACTAGACTACAGTATATAGAGTATACATTTCCATTAAACTAGACTACACTATATAGAGTATACATTTCTATTAAACTAGACTACAGTATATAGAGTATACATTTCCATTAAACTAGACTACAGTATATAGAGTATACATTTCTATTAAACTAGACTACAGTATATAGAGTATACATTTCCATTAAACTAGACTACACTATATAGAGTATACATTTCTATTAAACTAGACTACAGTATATAGAGTATACATTTCCATTAAACTAGACTACAGTATATAGAGTATACATTTCCATTCAACTAGACTACAGTATATAGAGTATACATTTCCATTCAACTAGACTACAGTATATAGAGTATACATTTCCATTAAACTAGACTACACTATATAGACTTATAGAGTATACATCTTTCTTCCCACTCCTCTAGAGACAGTAGTTTGAGTTTTTTGAAGATTTCATAAACGAATATTGTGAACTATGGGGGGCTGCGTGGTCGTAAGGTATGAGATAGGGCATGCAATCTCGATTGTCCCGAGCTCGAATCCTGCGGGCCGAAATCCCATACATTCTAGACACATATATTATAATGTTAGTGATCTAACAATAATGACACAGCAGACCTAATTCCTAAATCTAACGATAGTGTTCTCTGCGTCAAAAATACGTTTCAACGCACCAAAACACTCATACAAAATAGAGATACGTATAATTCTTTTTTAAAGACATAATAAAATTAACACAAGTACACACACATACACACATATATACATACATACATACATACATACATAAATACATACATACATACATACATACATACACACACATGCATTTATACATACATTGACATATATACATACATACATACATACATACATACATACATACATACATACATACATACATACACACACATGCATTCATACATACATACATGCATACACACACATGCATTCATACATACATACATACATACTTTCACGTGTTTATTATGTTTATTTGACTTGAAGATCTTGATGCTATAAACTTGTGACATATGTGGGTTCGGAGGTGCCTTGATTATAGTTCAAACACTTTAATAATCAATGAAGTAACAAAGTGTTGATATGTTTTCTTGTGTTTTAATTATTTAAAACTTGAACTTGAAACAATAAATGTATGTACAAACATATATAAAACAGATACAGGATTCAGTCAAAATGTTCAATAAAATGAGTAAATATTTACTTTAAAAACTTAGCGACTTCTAAGCCTAACTTTCTAGCTCTCTTTTGTCTCAAGCTAACACTCCGCTTTTATATCTTTCTTTAGAATCAAGAACCGTGACATCTCAATACTCATCCTTGACTCCTTGACCCGTTTACATTTAATTTTCCTTTTAATTGTTTTTGTAATTTAACCTAGGTTAATTATGTTTCCCTGCTGTAGTCTTGAACTAAGTTTTAATCGGCGTCTTTCTGGCATTACAGCGTGAGTGCGCTGACCTGATTTGAGATAGGTACAATGTCCTCATTCTGTGAACAATGAGGTTTCACTAGGAACTGTTTTTGTAATTTAACCTACGTTAATGATGTTTCCCTGCTGTAGCCTTGAACTAAGTTTTAATCGGCATCTTTTTGGCATTTAAGCGTGGGTACGCTGACCTGATTTGAGATAGGTACAATGTCCTCATTTTGTAGACAATGAGGTGTCATTAGGGACATGACACATACATACATACATACATACATACATACATACATTCATACATACATACACACACATACATTCATACATACATACATACATACATACATACATACATACATACATACATACATACATACATACATACATTTAAATATATATATGTATCCTAAAGCAACTCGTATCCT
>JAZGLO010005747.1:0-48495 GCA_036873155.1 Biomphalaria sudanica
TGTTTGAATGAAAAAAATTCTTGTTAACAAGAATATTTTGCTTATTAAATTTTATTCTAAACTTCTCAGCAATTGAAAATGAAACACGTTAACTAATTATTTAATAAATAGAAAAACTTGAATAAATAAATTTGTTATAGGCCTACCTTATTTCAAGCACTTCTAGAGTGTCATATGACAATAAGTGTGGTGAAGTTTCTATTGGTCATCGTACCTAATTGTAACATCTATTTCAGTAAACAAAAAAGGTTTTACATTTGGGAATTTGTTGTTTTCAGAAGATGTACTTTGTCGTCTTGTAAAGTGTTCTCCGGTTTAAAGAGAGACAACCATGAAATATCTTGAAAGATGTCATATTTATCTTACTTATCTATTGGGCCAAACTGAGAAATCTTATCCCAACTTACAACCCTACCCTAACCTAATATTTACTTAATACATACTAATTTTGTGATAGAGAGAGAGAGAGAATTAGAAGAGGACACATGCTTCTATTTAGTAAGTATACGCGTGACTATCAAAATAACAGAGTTGTTTTTTATTCATTTCATTCATAACTTTCTACCTTTATTTCTTTTAAAATAAAACCATAAAGTAATTCAAATACATTACATTTGTTACTATGACAATGAAAGATATACACATCTATATAATATCATTAAGCAGTTGCAAGTCATTTATCAATACAACCTGATATTTTGATATCCATTCCACCTGACATTCTGTTAGCCATTCAATCTGACATTTTGTTAAACTGTGAACATGAAATTTTGTTAACCATTTAATCTGACATTTTGATATCCATTCCACCTGACACTCTGTTAACCATTTAATCTGACATTTTGATATCCATTCCACCTGACACTCTGTTAACCATTTAAACTGACGTGTTGTTAGGCATACACTTGAACAGTTTGATAATTCTTTGAACTGCCAGCTCTTGCAATTATAAATATTGCAAGTTTCAAACTAGTAAAAACAATATTGTTAACATATTCTTCAGCTTCTAGACATTGTCCACATTGACAGTATTGTCACGTGATATCCAAGTGTTGCCCTTAAGTTATAAATCAAAAGATAACTAAGAAAATATTTAGATCTACTTGGGATTATAGATATAAATTCAGAAAAATCTACATTTCTTGCAAAAACGTACATGGTTTATAATACAATTTTGGGAATTTTTCGGGGATCCAACGCTACAAGCTCGCCATAAGCGGACATTTAAGGCCATTATTTAGAGAAATAATCGCTGATCTTTCGATGCAAATCGGCAAGTCCACTTATATACGTACTGTGAAAACAAAAATTTAAGAAAAGGAAGTCCGGAAATTTGACGCTCCGGATAACTGACTTCAGTATAGACGGCGTTCTACTGTATGCTGGAAACTTAAATTTGAAAAAATTCTAGTCTAGTAAACCTGATATGTGTGTGAATCGCTCGGTGATGTTGCAAGGGAGGTAATCTAATAATTTTTTTTGAACCACAAGTCATAGCATATCGAACCGTTTAGAAATTAATGTATCTGATAACAAAATAATAATAATGTGCCCTTAGCAGTCTAAGACTAATAGCAATAGGTGTGGATCAATGCGCCGGTAACAAATAAATTGATAGTGCCAAATTAAATACTCTTTATCTTCCTAAATTTTTATATAGTGAAATTGCCTTAAATAGAAGCTTTTACGAAGGGCTTTTGATGATCGAGGTTATATATAAAATTAAAAAAAACATGTAACATGGTAGACAATTCCATTATTTAACATAGTTAGTGTATCCAATAGTATATGCCTCAAAAAAAGGTCCGATTTCCAGTCTTGCAAAAAAAAAAAAGCCACACTCAATGCAGATAACACAAGAATAATGTCAATCAAAATGTAAAACCTACTCAAAAACGGCATCTAATGTAAAAAGCTCCCCCATTTAAAGCCTTATATCTCAATAATGTAAGATTTATTTCTCTTTTTCTATATGAAACAAAATTATTTCATTGCGTCTATTTAATTTACTTTTTGGTTAATTTTTTGATCGATTCATAGTTTGTTAGGAATAATGAATAATTGTGAAAAGTTTGAATTGATTCGAGACTGGGAGGTGGAAGAAATACGTGTTCAAAATTTGTATCAGACAGACAGACAGAGTTTTGTAAAAAAAAAGCGAACATTTACCGGTGTCTTCATAATGATAGATACTCTTAGCATGTTATTTTTTTATTATATTAAAATATCAATAAACCACAAAGGGCTGGTCAGATATCATCAGTCTTTCCTAAAGTAGATATCAATTAACCACAAAGGGCTGGTCAGATATCATCAGTCATTCCTAAAGTAGACATCAATTTAAAAAAAGGAGTGGTCAGATATCATCAGTCAGTCTTAAAGTAGATATCAATTAACCACAAAAGAGTGGTCAGATATCAACAGTCAGTCCTAAAGTAGATATCAATTAACCACAAAGGAGTGGTCAGATATCACCAGTCAGTCCTAAAGTAGATATCAATTAACCACAAAGGAGTGGTCAGATATCATCAGTCAGTCCTAAAGTAGATATCAATTAACCACAAAGGAGTGGTCAGATATCATCAGTCATTCCTAAAGTAGACCGGTATGAGAAAGAGGACAGTGAAGATGGAAGTGGTCAGTAACACTAAGTACACCAAAAAAAGAAACTTGTCCACAACTTCCGCCACGTAGAACCACCTTCTTTTCATCATGTACACTTCGTCAGTGCTCCTGGACCCCGAATGTCCAATGCCCGGGTCGCTAACTTCGCTGGACAGCCTCGGGGTCAAGGACACGTCTATCTTTGATCCCGTAACTGACGTTCTGTTTTTCCTCAGCCTCATCTCAATCTCCCCCTCGCTTTGAGGGCGGGGGGTCTTATGAGGATCGTAGCAGACGCGAGGGGCTTGCTGGTGCTCGAAACTGACTCTTCGTGCCGCTGTGACATCGGAGATGGTGACGTGTTTCACTTTGCTAGCTTCCCCTGCAGCTTGCCTCTTTGCATTTCGTTGAACGCTCTTAGAGTCTGCAACCGATTGCTCTGTCTCTGTAGTCTCTTGTCCAATGGAGTCACGTCTTTGAGCAGAACCAGCTCTGGAACTGCTGGCAGACTTATTGCCCACAGAATTTCTGGACTGTGAATTTGTTGTCTTTCTTTTGTGATAGTCTAGCTGCAATGCAGGAAGTCCAATGGGCTCACTGCCGAAGTAACTTGTGCAGACGATCCTGCCAATGACATGGTGGCAGACGCCAAAGAGCCAAGAAGGAACGTTCGGGCATGGGCATTCATCGCCTCGCTTCTTGATGTTCATAACAATGGTGGCCATGATGAGGGAGACACAGTTAAAAGTCATCACAATTAACATAAACACACCTGATGGAAGAATAAAGTTGAATTTTGTTTAAGGGACTTATTAGAGTTTGAAGTGCAATCAAATTAAGGAATATTTTTTAAAAGAAACAAAGATTTAAAATATTGATTAATGCACAACAACGTTCACAAATTGATACCGACAAAAATCAAACTGAAGGCGATTATTTAATAGTAAGAATAAAGAAATTACTGGGTGCATTTCAATTTGCATAATATGTTGCATGAAGTGTTTGAGTATAATCTTACCCTATCAATCATTCACTTAAACTTAGCAAACTAGATTGTCTTTAACATTTTTTTGGAGGGTGGAAGGGGGGGGGAGGCTTGGTCTTTGGGATGTTTTTAATTACCTCCTCCAAATCTTTCTTTAATTCAGTCCACCAATGCGACACTACGGGTGCAAATGTTACTGAGATAGAAGGTGAAGATAATGTGGTGAAACAAAAAAGTGTTTTCTTTTTTTTTTTTTTTGGAGGGTGGGGGTATTCCAGCCTTTGTTTTGAACACCTACCGCTGATATATGTTTTTCTAATTAATCCCTTTTTTGTAACGTCTAAATAAGTTGGACATCTATCGCCGATCTTAATAGTTTCCAATTAATATCAGAGATGATTATTCAGACATTATAATTTGCAGTCACAAGCAATGGAATGAAACTATGGGGCTAGGTGTAATTATTGGGTTGTGGGTGTAGGAAAAATGGTAATGGTAACATACATAGTACATTTACTAATGTCGTAATGCTACAGGATTATTGTTCTCTACGGCTCTTCTTTCATTTTGTTCTACACCATAACAGAGCGTGTGTGTTATAGTTTTATATATTATTTTTAACAGACACGATTTTTAGTCTTCAACAACTGGATCTATATTTAGCAAAACACTCTGTTGTTTAATATAAATGATTTACAAGTAAACAGACACAATTGTGAGTTTTTATATAACTATAGTTGTTAATTACCTAGTTCAGTATTTAGTTACCTAGTATTGACGTGGAGTTGGTGTGTGGGTACTATTGCTGCAAGCTGGTATTTAATTACCTAGTATTGGTGTGGAGTTGGTGTCGGGTACTATTGCTGCAAGCTAGTATTTAATTACCTAATATTGGCGTGGAACTGTTGTATGGGTACTATTGCTGCAAGCTAGTATTTAATTACCTAGTATTGGTGTGGAGTTGGTGTATGGGTACTATTGCTGCAAGCTAGTATTTTATTACCTAATATTGGCGTGGAGTTGGTGTATGGGTACTATTGCTGCAAGCTAGTATTTAATTACCTAGTATTGGCGTGGAGTTGGTGTCAGGTACATTGTCCGCAATGCGGAGCTGCAGAACGTACAGCGTTAGGAAGACGGTCAGTCCGATGGCCATCTTCTCTCCCCGGTCACAGGGCAGCAGGAAAGAGGCCAAAGTCAGCACGCACAGCATAATGGTGGGTGCAATCACTATGTAGTCGTAGTAAAGAGACTTGCGCCTCAGCTCGAGTCTCAGCTCCACCATAGGATGGCGCCCTCCGCCTGCACAGCAGTTGCTGTCCAGCACACTGCGAGTCAAACTGACATTTTGTAAATCATACCTGTGAGTATTTAGATACATAAATCAGACTTTGTGAAACACCTACATTATAGACACTATAGTGAAGACATACAAAAATACATTGTAAATACCTTTCTTTGGAGAATGCTGAATGACAGCGTTGAAATATGCGTATGGTCTGGTGTAGTATTTAACTAAGGTATAAAGTTTGATCAAGAAGTATTTTTGTAGTGGTTAAAAATAGTTTGAAATAGCCTGCTTCAACATGACAACTTTTCTAACTTCAAAGTTTAATGGTCAAGATCTCATGGCCTACTTGTTTTTGAAAGTTTGTTACATTCAAAGAAAACAGAAGTTGTTGTTGTTTGCAAAAATAATGTTTGAAAAATGTTTGTTTCAGATGTTTCAGATGTTTCGGATGTTTGGGATGTTTCGGATGTTTGGGATGTTCCTTCAGAGTTGAAGAGAGTTTACTTCCGAGTCCAAACCTTCCGCAGGACGACGGGGGACGATGGGAGCGGGCAGGGTTTGAACCTTCGACCGTCGATAAATCCAAACGACAGTCCAGCGCGCAAACCGCACGACTAGGCAGCCATCCAATGTTTAAAGTACAACATATAATTTAGGTTGACTCTTTTCTTTTTATTTCCTTGGTCCTACTAAAAATAAAAACCAACGTCTTTGTCTATTATAGCATTTAGCCGGTCACTAAAACTTTACCTGAAGTCATCCCATAACATTCAGTAAGAACCTAAGCGACTTATTTCATTGGAGACAAAAACAATATAAGCAAATACTTTTAAAAAACAACAACGATAAAGTTTATACTAAACGTAATTGTATCAATTAATTTGGATCAGTCATGTAATTAAATTTGTATTAGAGCTAGACTAACAATAATACATCTGTGCGATTAGAAATATTTCTACCATTGTTTTTGTTTGGCGCAATGTCATGCTTTTAGCGTTCTCAACGCACTATGATCCTGTCCCTTGTCTTGACCAGTTTTGAAAGGAAGGAGGGGTGTGAGAAAGAAGGGGGGGGTATCTTGTGATATGACTTGAAATCGAACTAGAGAGCTCAAGTCTTCTCAAGACAATACACTAACCACTGTGCCAGCAAAGTGTTAATGAAAATAGAAGTTTTCATAGCTATCTTTTGTTAGTTTCAAAATTTTTAGCGACCACCTAATTCTCTACACTTGTATAAAGGGAACTAATTCAACTTATACCGCTACACCTCTTTCAAGTACACTTTCTTTCCCTTGTTAGTTAATCAACTAAATGTTGATGTTTTTTATTGATTCTTGTTTGTTGTGGTTTTTTTCATCTACAAGAAAAAAATTGTGCAAAATTTCAACTTGATTTGAGATTGGGTGAGGGAGCAATGATGTGTACATACCGGGCAAACAGAGAGATAGACAGAAAGAGTTGATTTAAACTTTGTATACACTCTAAAACGTCTTGAAATACAGTTCAATTGACTTTCAGAAGTGTGTTCATTGTAGAGTTACTTACTCGCTGTTAACAACATAATGCTCCAGGTCTGGTAGCTTGGACTTGATGATGACGTCAACCTGTTCCATGTCATAGATCCAGGAACCAAACTTGATGTTGCAGGCTTGGCGGTCGTAAGGGAAGTATGTCACGTCCACCGCACACACGCTAGACACCATCAGAGGGACCATCCACCGGACGGTACCATCGTACTGTACTGCCACCTTACTGCCATTGACATTGACAAAACCATCCATGTTGGTCCCAGCTCTGAAACATTGCGATATAATAAAAATGTATGCATCAGTCAACAAGTACCCGCAAAATTATACAAACAGCTTGGTACTTTTACTCATAACACAGTACTTGTCACAACGTCATCAACTTACAGTACTCATCAAACAGCACCCATCACCCAGTACTCACAACATATTACTTAATATTTGTTACTTATCACGAAATACTCCTATTCCAATCGGAGTTCATCACACTAATATATTAGCGGAATGAAGGAGTACTTCTAGGAAATGGTTGAACTCTGTTGAAAAATATTTTTGCAGAATTAATTTCAGCTGTTCAATTAATCTAATCCTTAAAAAAAATGAATTGCTCGATTGTTTATTACATTGTGAGGTTTTTAGGGGGAAAATTCAATAGGACAAATATGTTTAAAAAAATAAAAAAGCAACGAAAAGATGTCAAGAGAAAACAAAATTGTTCAAAGGTCAGGGAATTGGACAAGCCACAAAGACTACACACCACATTATAAGGGAATTAACTCTGGGTTTTTTTTTTTTTTAGATTTGTTATCATAAATTGATAGTTCTACAAATTATTTTGAAATATTAAAAATCACTTATCTGACCTGTTAAATATGAATATGTCTGGAAGCCAAACATTGTCAGCTGGTATCATGATGGCGATCTGACCTTCATAGTCACTGGGTGACCACTGTAACATTTCATCTTTCCACTCCTAGAGAAAGTTTCAAGCAGTTTGTTACTGCCCCAATAATGCAATATTACTTAGACGCTTTTATATATACAATAGCGCGAAATGATTCAAGTGAAGTGGAGCACAATAAGTTCATGTGATACGTATTCTATGATACGATACGACTCGATACGTTGTTACATTTTATGATACAATATGCTGCGTATTTGTCCGATAAACGCTGCTTGCTTAATGAAACACTGCATGACATATCTCTCTGTGACATTATATTTCGTGACAAAACACTGCATGACATATCTCTCTGTGACATTATATTTCGTGACAAAACAACGCATAACATATCTCTCTGTGACATTATATTTCGTGACAAAACAACGCATGACATATCTCTCTGTGACATTATATTTCATGACAAAACAACGCATGACATATCTCTCTGTGACATTATATTTCATGACAAAACACTGCATGACATATCTCTCTGTGACATTATATTTCGTGACAAAACACTGCATGACATATCTCTCTGTGACATTATATTTCGTGACAAAACACTGCGTGACATATCTCTCTGTGACATTATATTTCGTGACAAAACACTGCGGACATATCTCTCTGTGACATTATATTTCGTGACAAAACACTGCGTGACATATCTCTCTGTGACATTATATTTCGTGACAAAACACTGCGTAACATATCTCTCTGTGACATTATATTTCGTGACAAAACACTGCGTGACATATCTCTCTGTGACATTATATTTCGTGACATGGGACAAAAAAAATGAGTGGACACGGATCTCGAAAAAAGGCTCTAACGATTTCCCTACAGGTTTGACGGTTCATGTATATCTTTGGCCACACGCATGTCATTGACCGTAAAAATTTGTAAATGTTATCTTCTTAAAATAAAATTTAGTCTGAAGGTCTATATCTTGAACATACATCGGTGGAAATTCCCATTTATATTCGATACAGAGTAAATAAAGAAAGAGACATTCAGGAACATTTTGCGCACCATATTCAGTAGAAATAATACTAGAGTCTAGACTACTGTGTTTTAATGTCTCCATGTCTGGATCTATAGCACCATACTAACATTTTATATACTCTGAGTAGATTTTTAACCAGGATTTTTCTTTAGCATGGAGGGGGGGGGGCATTGGCACAGAGTATAAATGTTCATTTTATTTCTATCATTTATTAGTTATTAAAGAGAAAAGTTATCGCTCTTACAAAAACAAAACAAAAATCTGCGTCACAAAAAAAAAAATTACTATGCTACTTGTTTAAAAATGTATATCAATTTTTATTTGAATTGTTTGTAATGTAGATTTAAAGACTTTTTGCTGGGTTTTTTTCTTTTGTTTTGCTGAAAGAAAGACTACTTACCTCATATATCCAGACAGATGTTGATAAAATTTGATTCTTCTCATCCTATTGTAGAAAGGATTATGCATTTAAAAAAAAGAGGCTTTCAACTGATTTTGTAATAATGCTAGAAAAGTGGTCTTCAACATAAGCACTAGCGCCCCCAGTGGGGGCTTTTTCGTGAAATTGGGGGGTGTTGGGAGCCAAAGGGGCGGTAGGGGGCGCTAGGCACTATGTGGGGCGGTAATGGGGCGCTGGGCATACAAAAGGGACGTAGAGATAAAAGAAGTAACTAAAAACACTAAAAATAGTAGGGCCCTAATATTGAATTACAAAAGGGGAGTATTCTTATCTTATATAATACAGACGTTATTTCAAAAAAAATATGATTACGCCCTACGCTTCATGCATTTAGTTATGCATGTTAACCAATGACCTTAATTCTGACAAGTCACTGGTTTTCCTGGCTAGCTCAGGCAACCCATTCCATGCTTTAATAGCACTTGGGAAGAAACAGTATTTGTACAAATTTGTCCTTGCATATGGGACGAGGAATGTGCCTTTATCTTTGTGTCTTTCTGAGTATTTTATTAGATTTTGTTTTTCTATTTGAAGATTATTGTTCTGTGGATTCACATAATTGTGATTACTTTGAGATAAATTTTAGAGTGTAATCACTGCAAGTTATTTGACATATTTTTGTATAGTAGTTATAAAACTAACGATCTGTAATTGAAAGCATAAAAAAAGACAAATTATTTAAATTTGCCTTCTCACACTTCTTTATTAGTAATTTTTCTTACATGGGGGCGCTGGCGGATTGTTTACAAATAAAAAATGCTAAAAGGTGGCGACAGGCCGAAAGAGGTTATAGACCACTGTGCTAGACTATGTATAGAACTAAAAAAAAATAACACCATAGACTTATATATACTATATCTAGACTGGACATGGAGAACTTTTAACACTACAAAACATGTGAACATTTTTTATAAAGTTGGATCAAGGCGTTGTTTTGTAAAGTAGTTAAAAGAAGTATAGTTGTTTTTTCAACCCTAACCTATGTAACATATAATTTAATTTTTAGATCTAGATCTAGTAATTGAACATCAAAAATAAGAGTACTCTTGTCTCATAATTATTATTTTGCAATTTTTAGATACATAACCTAGAAAGATCTAGGTAATCGATCTATTTAAATGTACATAAGATTATTCAAATCAACATGAATTATTTCCATCTAGGAATTTTGAAACATTATCTCAATGGAAACAAACAGGAAATGGCTTGTTTCATATATTTACGTGAATATCCAAGAAATGATTTTGCAATATTTCTAAACTTTGAAAACTAAAGATCATTACTTTTCTGAGACAGAAAAGATTGATTGGGGCGACTCCCCTTAGAGCCTGAAAAAAGAGTTTACGTACATTAAAATCTATATATGTATAGGTCTGTAAATCGATCCATTGCGGATAAGAATTTATTTCCGGTTTCCAGTCTAGATAGTCTAGTTCTATTTTCTTTAAGGGAGGTTTTGTTTTACATTTCAAAATACTGACCAAGTCTAGGAGCTGGTTCAAAGATAGAGCAAATGTCACTTGAACAATATGGCTGGCGTTCTTCACCGGTCTCGACTCTGGTGTATAGTCAGCGAATAAGTTTGTATAGAGCTGATGCTCAGGTCCGTCCAAGTCTAGTGTTTGAGAACCTTCAAAGTAATGAGAGAAACAGTTTATGTATTTTAAATGTGACAACTTTCTTTTGTTTTTCAATACGAAATATACTCATAACATAATATATAGCATAATAAGTAACATAAACATAACATAATACATAACATACAAAGAAAATAGTTCAGAAAATTTTGACGACATGATACATGTCATAATATTTAATATTCACCTACTCTTCTACATAACATACATAATACATACAAAACACGTATTCTACCAAAGTAAGGAACCCCCCCTTCCGCAGACTATTTTCTTATATGCATAGAGTCACATAAAGGTAAATATCCTGGAGTTTAAGCACTTCAATTTTCTGTAAGACTTGGCTCTCACATCTCTAGCTAATTTAAAATGGCACCTGTAAAGTGCAGTGTTAATTTAGTTTAGCAAACAGATCTGAACAATGATTTACAGAAAGATAGACTTTTTTTTCTTAAATTGCTTCATGGCCTCTAAAGAGTTTGTAGTAGAACATTAACTTTGAGGGAATATTGGATTAGGGTTAACAATTGTTGAGTCATGTTGTCTGATGTCAGCAAGAAAACAAGCTAATTGTAAGTGTTAGACCTGACCATAAAAAAAAAGCGAATAAGAGTTTCAAAATTAAAATTTTCTTCAAAGTTTATAAGAATACTAGCACTAAGCCAGTTGAAATGTATCGTTAATTTTGGCCAAGACACCCCTCCGTTTTTTAGTCGTGAATTCTAGTATCCGTTACATTGTATAGGATTGACCCGCTGTCTTTCCTCGTTCCTTCTCTCTTTCTCTCTCTCTCTCTCTCTTTCTCTCTCACTGTTTCTCTCTCTCCTTCGGTCTCTCTCTCTGGAACCTCCTTTTCGTTTTTTTTTCACCCTGTGCATCGTTATACTCTCTGACATAGACTTTTGACTTGAATCCCGTAGAGGGTTCCACAGTCACAGGAAATAGTGTTCTACCACAGAAGGAGGCCAACACACTTAACACGTACAGTCGACTTCTAAACATATTGGAAATATTTATACAAAATATAAGTAGAAATGTGTATTATAATTATTTCTTTAAGATTCTTCTCTTTACATTACATTCCATAGCCCTCTTCAATTATAGGAATTTTATCAAACCATTTTGACAAGTTAGATTTGTTTAGGACTTCATTTTGAATACCCAAAAGTATTTTGTTGTCTAATCTTACAGCCCATTGTGTTTCATCATGTTTTATTGTTTGCACATTATGTTATATAAGTTTGTATCTATCCTTATGTCTTTAACTTCATCTTCATTACATGCATTTATTTATGTTTGCACTCTGTGTAGAATAACTCTAAACAATTTACTTCATTTATTTTTCACTTGTACATTTGTGCGTAGAGACTATCTCTATAATTAATACTTGGCTCAACGTATGATATCCTATTTCTCCGTGCCTCGAGTATCTGATGTTACTTCAACATAGAGAGTTCAGAAATGTAACAGTTGGCAGGCGCCATAGACTGAACGGATATATTTGTACTCACCCACTCCAGCAGACAGGTGGCAGTGAATCAATACATGAGCACACACTGACCAGACGACTATTCGAGCCATCACTGGATAGTACGTCCTTGAGTAGTCCTACCTACACTATAAGATCCCCTCAATTCGAGATCTTAAAGTGTCCATATAATAAAACTTGCACAGTTTTTATTGAACTCCACGTACAGAACAAGATGGGCACATGATTAAAGAAACAGGGTCAAGTCTACAACTCGGCTACGTGAGCATGGCGGACAGCGAAGAGAGGAAAGAAGAGGGTGAGTGCTGTGAGGAGAGAGGGGGGAGTGGAGGTTGGATACCAGAGCGGCACGCGAGTGAGATTTTAAGTGATGTCTACTTTCGTTTTCTGAACTCTGTAGCTGGGACAGTTGAAAGTGATGATATACCACTGTTTCCCGTTACATCATTAGTGTCAGTGTCAGTGCCAAGGGTCTTACTTTCATTTATCATGCATGATTCATCTTCTGGGATTAGTATATCAAAAAATAAGGAATATAATTATAAGTAGATTAGTGTGCTGTCGTGCCAATTTTAAAAATTCGCCTCCCTCTTTTAGACATGTTGGGATGGGGGAGGGGGGGGGAGGAAATGAAATAAAACAAAACACTCCACTAATTATTGTGTTGTTGTATTGATACAAAACACTCCACTAATTATTGTGTTGTTGTATTGATAAAAAACACTCCACTAATTATTGTGTTGTTGTATTGATACAAAACACTCCACTAATTATTGTGTTGTTGTATTGATACAAAACACTCCACTAATTATTGTGTTGTTGTATTGATAAAAAACACTCCACTAATTATTGTGTTGTTGTATTGATACAAAACACTCCACTAATTATTGTGTTATATTAATAAAAACATATTGCTTATATCAGATAGAAGCCAACAAGCTCGGCGTTTGGATATACTATGACGTGGCATTTAAACCACCGCGTCTTAAATATCCCGGTTAGTTTTTCTTTTCCTCAACTCTATTTGGATGGAGGATTGTATGACTGTGCAGTGATAATGATTTTTTTTCCACTTTGTGTGTGTGTGTGTTTGTATGTTTTAACTGCAATATTTTCCCTTAAAACATCAGTTTTGTGCATCTGTTTTGGCTTATGTATCTGTCATCTTGTAAGTTTGGAAAGATCTATACTTCTGGCGTACTGTGTATATGAATTTACATTTTAAACCAAGTGTTTCGATGTATTTACCTGTGGTTAACTGTTTGGCCAAGTCAGTGGGAAGGAAATGGAAATTAAATCAGCTATTGATTACCTTTGTTTTAATTAAGGGTTTAAAAACAAAACTTGTCTATAATGTACTTTGAGATCATTAGAGCCATAAATGTGCATTTTGTTTTCTTGACGAGTGTCACGTTGTTTTCATTTCAATTCATTTCAGAATGAAGCGCTTAGGTAGTTAGGATCTTTTGGTGTTCCAAAAGAAAGATTTCAACTATTAACAAATCTATGGCCATGGCAGTAGGGCTGAGGATTGTGGGTCATAAGTAGTGAAGGGAGGAGTGTGGGGGGGGAGAAAGGACGTTTGTTTGACAATTTTGATTCCAAGTTGTACGACTGTCCTTGTCTTTTGTTTGTCTTGTCTACACTTTGATCTTGAAATGTTTCTAGTTTCTTCACAACTTACAAGACACACGTTGTACATCTGCTGATAGATGTGCTCACATACTATGTGGAGTGGAAACAAAATGCTTAGGGTTAAAGGAATACCATTGAAAAATAAAAGAATGCACTGATTATAGGTTGATATCACGGCGGCTTAAAGACTTCGGAAGTTATAAATCTATGACTTTTTGTTTACACTGAAAATTGAAACTAGTGAATCGTCGAATACTTCGTGTGTGTGCTCCAATAGCTCGCAAAATTTCATATGACGTCGGGACGCTCCAGGAAGTAAAATATATAAAAGAGAAGACTGGAATAAGTTGTTTTTTTGTTTGTTTGTTTGTTTGTTGGTTGGTTTTGTTATATGTAGACACCTAATTAAATATTGTAATTGCGAGATACACATATACTCGTTTCCTTTATTTCATTACATTATCCGCTGTACTCATCGTGTTTCCCTCACCCCTTGCAAGGTTGTATTACGCTAGATACAGACATCGCAACTTGAAATCCACCACAATCCCAATAGTTACAACTAGGTAAGTCCAAGAGAAATCTTGTTGAAAATAGTTCTAACAGAAGCAGTGATTATAAAGCTCTAGCAAGACGAAACAAAACGTACAATTTTTCTTTTCAGTCAAATGATTACTTGCAAAAACGTTTTTTAGTCCATGTATATCCTATCAATTTTAATGGTAAAATAGTGTACATATATCTTACATATTTATAATTTCAAATTATTATTATGTTCTAAAACAATGGAATTATCAGAAACAGAATGAGGAACATTGTCCAATCAAAGTCCCCTGGGTGATGCATATGACCGTCATGTGCAAAGTCAAAGACCTAGATGTTAGAGTCAGTTGGGTAAAATTTCAAAACGTACAGGGCTATCCAAATGACCTCTCGTTAAAACGTTGAGTCCAATTGATTCACTTGTAGATGCCAACATATTTTACTTGTACAAACAGTTATACAAACTGTACACACAATGTCTTCGATGCTTATATGTGTCCTTCTACAAAACGTGTTTCTTGTTTGAAATAATTATTTCTTTCTTGACCATCATTTTTTGATGCTCTGCTCATTTCAAGTTCCATTTGTATGCTGTCTTCATCGTTTAACTAAACATAAATGCCATAAACAGTAATATTAAAAAGGGGAATAATCGTGTGTACGGAACATTTGAAATTAATAAGAGTTCTCCTTTTTAGACTAATATATTAGAAAAAATTTCAAGATTATCCAATACACTTTTATGTTCTTGCAGAATGAGACATTTCTTTTTGAGGTGACTTCCTCCCGAGGGTTAAACAACTTTGCATCAGTGTAAATGATAGCGTCTCTCGTCTCTAGACCTGTGTGCGTAGTGACGTCTGTGATTGTGTTCGCCCTCCCTGAACGTGTTAAATGACGCCAGGCTGAGTCTGCGAGGCATGATAGGGGCCGTATGAGAAAATGAGAAAGTCTCTTCACACGGAGACTGTTCTTTATGTCGCCAGCGACTCTTACGGTCTTTCAAGAAATCGTCAACCTGTCTTTTGAGATCTCTTCCTATGGTCTGGCGTTCAGGTGACCGGAACCTCATCTCAGAGGCAGTGCAGTAAGTGGTGCTGACAACCTCGGAACTCGAACTGCTTGGAGGTTCACCGAATAGGTTGTCATGGTAGGTGTGCGGCTTCCGGTTTGGAGATCCCCTTCTAGAAGCTGGCGTATCTGAGTGACGCTTCACCTTCAAGTTTTGCTTGTTTGAGCCAATGTGCACACACCGTTTTGTCATTGTTGCATCGTTTGTGACACAAACTTCACAATATCTACCTCGACCATTTTCATTCGCGTTACTATGAGACACCATTAAACCTTCGGCGGCAAACTCAAGGAATTGAAAAGGCCTTGACCGACTTGGCGTTCTTTGAGATTTAACTGTTGAGCTCTTTAAGTGACCAGAGTTGTCCTCGGAGGTGCTCGATGTATCGGACTTCACGTCTTTACCTCTGATTAGTTTGTGGACGTTGTCGCTTCTGTTCCTTGATTTATTTCTGATCACTTTGTTGTTTCTGGAGAAATCTAAACAGGTTCCGTCGTCCAGTATCCCAAGATTCAAGTGCTGAGCGTCTAAAAAAAAGCAGAAACAGAAAAACGTAAACGTCCCTGGACATAATTAAGTCGTGTCTCGACTCACATTAAAGCTTTGAAACAATATTTAGGCATAGCCTATGGTATACAGAATTAGCAAGAATATGGTTATATTTAATGTGAAATATGCCACCGAATGTCATAAACAGCTTGGCCACGCAACAAGGAAGCTCAAGTTCAAATCCCGATCTAGTACAAAAATTTTCGAATTATGACTCGATCTGAGTTGGACAGCACGGAAGCCATGTTCGACAAAGAGATTTGACCAGAGTGCACTGAGCAGGCTAGAGGAGCTTGGAAGATACGCTATAGGTAAGCAATAATAATGATACTAGTAATAATAATATCCAAAAATACAGAACAATTATCTTAATGCCAATTAAAACTTCCATTCTTAACCACTACAACATAATCTCAACATCTCATTTCGTATGCATACAAATGGTGGTACAATAAAATCTTCATCTCTAAAGTTGACTCTGAACTACTCACCCACTTCACAGTCAACTG
Source organism: Biomphalaria sudanica (assembly GCA_036873155.1). Classification (NCBI taxonomy): domain Eukaryota; kingdom Metazoa; phylum Mollusca; class Gastropoda; family Planorbidae; genus Biomphalaria; species Biomphalaria sudanica. Next base: position 16,246 of record JAZGLO010005747.1, read on the forward strand.
GCACGTTAGCACACGAATCTGAAAGAGAGTCATACTATGTGTTAAGTATTGTATGTTATGAATCTCACTGCTCTCTTATATGTCTGCTCCAGTTACTTAATGTTTTCTTGAGTTGAGGGGTCCCAAACAGAGGATGCATATTCTATTATTGGCCTAACCAAGGTTAAATAACATTTTAGTTTTATGTTCTTATTTGATTTGTAGAAATTTATTTTAACAAGCCCTAATGCTTTGTATGATTTTTTGATAGTTTCATCAATATGTGGAGTCCATGACAGTTTTTCATTTATAACACCTAAGTATTTTGTGTTTTTAGTCTGTAATGCTGGTTTACCATCGAATAATATTTGTAATCTTTATTTGTTTTAGTTTTCTTGTTGTTGTTGTTGTTGTTGTTACTCTTAACAACTGACATTTGTCTGGGGTGGAAAGGCTCCAATTGGATTCCCACTTCTCTTTGTAAAATTTCTGTATCTTGTGTTGTTTAGATTAGCTCTTATTTACATCAAATTAAGACTTATTCTAACATTACAACTTTTACTTTCTCTTATTGACATCAAACTAACATCGCAGTATTTCAAACTTTCACAACAAATTGTTTTTACCCACAGTCTCTTTAGCCTAATGGACTCTTACTTTTGAGTGATTGACTTTGACCATGGACTACTCTGAAGCAGTCAGTCTAGACTGACACTTCAGAACTAAATGCACTGACTAAGGGGGTGCTAACTAGTTTACCTGAGGTACAGAGTGAAAGACTAAATGCACTGACTAAGGGGTGCTAACTAGTTTACCTGAGGTACAGAGTGAAAGACTAAATGCACTGACTAAGGGGTGCTAACTAGTTTACCTGACGTACAGAGTGAAAGACTAAATGCACTGACTAAGGGGTGCTAACTAGTTTACCTGAGGTACAGAGTGAAAGACTAAATGCAGTGACTAAGGGGTGCTAACTAGTTTACCTGAGGTACAGAGTGAAAGACTAAATGCCTTGACTAGGTGCTAACTAGTTTACCTGAGGTACAGAGTGAAAGACTAAATACCTAGACTAAGGGGTGCTAACTAGTTTACCTGAGGTACAGAGTGAAAGACTAAATAACTTGACTAAGGGGTGCTAACTAGTTTACCTGAGGTACAGAGTGAAAGACTAAATACCTTGACTAAGGGGTGCTAACTAGTTTACCTGAGGTACACCGTTCCCCTTGAGCTCTATAGCAGCCGGTCATTTTCTTGGCGATTTCAACTGAAACAATGGCAGTAAAAAACTAAAACGTTTTGTCATCGGTTTTAGCACTGTTTATAAAGATGTACACTATTTGTTTCGTATGACGTCATCGATAGTTCATCTATCAATTGTAAGATGTCTTGAATGTCTAAAAGTTTGTGATGACTTTATTGCATGATGCCTTAAAAGAAAGGACGTTTGATTTAGATAAAGTTCTAATTCAAAAATGTTACTTAGTTTTCTAGTTGAATCGCTGTTCCTAGAGAGAGAGAGAGAGAGATTATAAGCCTTTAGATTGGTCTATTGTTTAGCCTAATACTATAGTGATTTGGCCAAGTCCTTCAGTACTACGTCATGAAACTTGCATGGCAAAATGAGATGGGAAGTGAAGTCTAACAAATGTTGGATTACTTCAAAGTGAGATCTACTATCTCAAAATCTTTTAAATGTGATGTCACGTCAGTTTTAGAACCCCTGTAATATTTTGTGACTAGTAATCACTGAACCATTCCGTGCACGATTCGCACGAGATTTTGTTTTTTGGGTCGGAAGCTGACCACGAGGTGGGCAAGTCAGTTGATTTTGGACTCTCGTAAAGAGAGGAGTGTTTTGGATATTAATGTACAAGTAGAGTGTCATTGAATTGATTTGTATTCAGGACTAATTTTCTTGGATGTATTTTGTGATGGCTGAAGTCGCCAATATCTTGATATTTATATATTTAATGTGAATAAAAACCATGTCTGCTACAAGTGAGTCTATTAATTATTATAAATATTGTGGTCAAAGAGTTCAGCATGTTAATGTTCTCACGCACTAGCAAATCTAGTGCGCGAGTGGAAGTAATTAGTTATCAGCAAAGAACATTGTAGAGGTATCTACAACACAGAGACATTCACGTCATCACGCCTATAACAAAACCAGGTTGTGACATGTGACTATAAAATGTGTCCTGGAATGATTGTTTTAAACTTTAATACAATTTAAAAAAGCAAGAAAAACAAATTAGTCCAACTGTATTCTCTAACAAACTGAAACGCTTGGATACTTTTACACTTGCTAGTGACCAAGTCAAAACTCTGTTATTTATACCCACTCATACCTATTAAGTTCAGATTTCTATTTTAATAAAAAGATATAAGCATCTCGATATCTAAGAAGTAGTAATACCGTTAGGATGAAATATAAACTTGACTTGGAGGGAAAGAGCGCACACAATTATTTGGGTTTATTACTTATGGATGTAACCTTGTGGGCCGGATGGAGGGGTGCACTCCCTGAAATCTCACCTGCAGTGGAATCACAGTGCGCCCTGACATTGCCGTTCACTGTCACGTCTGCTTCCCAAGGACACATGTGTTTCTCATGACCTATATAACAACAACAACAAAAAACTTAAGTTTGAGTTCATTGCTAAAATGTACATTCTTGACGTTTCACGTCTTATTCTTATTGTCTCTTAATGGTGTCAGATTAAAATTCCATTTTCTGAAACTAGTCACAAGTCACTTCTAGTTCTATTGTCTTTAGTGTCTGATTGACTGACTTCTAGTTCTATTGTCTTTAGTGTCTGATTTACTGACTAACAACTATTTGACTTATTGGCAGCGTCTTTAGCTACAGATTTATTTCTTCGTCTCGTCTCGTCTTTACTTACGCGGTAGTTTCCCGAGTCTGTAAAATTTCTCCAAAAACTCAGAAGACGGATCCTGATTATCACATCCTGTAGATATTGGAAGAATTACATTACAATATGACATATTACTTTACAATATACATAGTATCATGGGCGTAGCCAGGAGGGGGTGGGTGGGGGGGTTCAACCCCCCCCGAAATGAAATCCCCCCTTGCAGGGGGCGGGGGGCGGAGTTTAGTGACTGATCTTTTGCTTTAATATTGTTTATTTTATGTGAAATTTTAATACTAAACCATCACTTGCCCTAGCACGGCCAAGGGGATTTTGAGTTTAAAAACCCCTACCCGGGGGTTTTGAGTTGGAAACCCCCTACCAGGAGGTTTAGAGGGGTTTTGAGTTTCAAACCCCATACCAGGGGGTTTTAAGTTTAAAACCCCTTACCAGGGGTTTTGAGTTTCAAACCCCCTACAAGGGGGTTTTGCATTTAAATCCCCCTCTTCTATAAAAAAAATGCAAACGACAATCCCAAAACTCCAAGAGCACACCTAAGAAAGATTTTGATTTTAAACCCCTCTCCAAAATTTACGATAAACCCCTTTCCAAAATTTACGATAAACCCCTCTCCAAAATTTACGATAAACCCCTCTCCAAAATTTACGATAAACCCCTTATCAAAATACAAGCAAATTACACACTAAAATTCTTTGAGCGTAGCCAAGCCAATGGGGGGTTTTGATTTCAACCCCTCTCCTCCAGATGGCTTTTGTAAAAGTTTAAAACCCCTCAAGTTAGTTTTGAGTTTAAAATCCCCCTACAGAGCGTTTTAAGGTTGAAAGCCTCTCTTTTCAATAATATTTCAAAAGAAAACTACAGACACAAAATTCTATGACCGTAGCTAAATGTCATTTTGAATTTTTAAAAAAAACAACTCCAGATATATTTTAGTTTAAAAACCCCCAACAGATGATTTTGACGATAAAACTTCCTTTTTCGATATAACAGTTAAAGCAAAATAGTCACCTAATTTTAAAATTGTAATCAAGAGAAGTTACACGTCTACCAGTGGCTGAGCTCCATAAATAAAGTGCAATGAAATTGAAAAGCACTGAATGTGGCTCAACAAAGATGGATAAGACGGATTTTAGGGGTCAGTTATAGAGATCGGGTCTAAATTAAGGAAATCCTATGCAGAAATGGGAGTCGACCCCTTAGTAAAACAGAGCGTCGCATGAGGTTTGCGGGACATGTTCTCCGACAAAATGAATTACGCATGATAAGAGTTGCGATGACATCCTAGTACAACTTGGCGCCACACTTTCATGGAGGTCCTTAGAGCAGGTGGGAAGAGGCTTCAGACATTGTCAGTGACAGATTTTTGTGGAAACAGCTTGCCAGCGAATGCGCCGAACGGCGCTTTAGGGTGTAAGTCAGTAAGAATAGCACATTAGGTTTTTTAAATAAAACTTTAAATAGCAAAATAATGCACTGTAGGTACCTCAGAATATGCATTTAGTTAGCTTTCAATACCAGAAATAGTGCTTGGCGGCGGGGCGCGCTGAGGGAGGGCGAGGGGTCTACAATTTTTTCACTAACTCCAGGAAGAACCTATTCTAGGGCACAATAAACGTCTTTCAAAAGAATAAAGGGTCGAATGTAATAGAGATTAATTATGTACATACACACACACACATCCATACAAACATATATATATATATACATAATTTTTTTCGGGGGGGGGGAGCGGGGGGGGGGGGCAAAAAAATCCACCTCAAACTCCCCCCCCCCCTTCCCGAAAAAAAATCCTGGCTACGTTCATGCATAGTATACACGTACGTGTTTCTTTGTGTGTTAAAGTCACTCTATGTATTCACTTTCATTTTAGATATATATATATATTTTGTTATTCAGAGAATTAAAATTATATGTATTTCTAGTTCCTGTCAAATAAATCTTTAAAGCAAAAACACAATAGTACATCTTTGTACAAACAAATAAATAAATTACAAGTTGAATAATTGACAGAAGTATTCAGAAATATCTACAAGATATAAACAGTGAATCTAAATGATGTGAAGAGTTATCTCCCTACTGTAACCTGACTAGACCAATAACTTACTGTCCAGACAAGAAGAGTCAGCCCCCTTGCATGGCTGTTGTTTACATTCGTCATTTTCTCGTTCACATTCGTTTTCTTTCCTGCAAGACAGGAAGTTCATTGTTTTAGCATTTAGTAGGAAGCGTTGGCATTTGAAGTCATAGGTTTGCATTATTGTATTTTATTTTCATTTCATTGTACACGTGTGTGTGTGTGTGTGTGAGAGAGAGAGAGAGAGAGAGAGAGAGAGTGAGAGATTGTGAGGTGGTGGATTTAACTCTAATTTGTCTACCCTAACTCTTGGCCAGTTGAGGAACTAAGTCTCTGGGGGTGAGTAAAGTGTGATTTCTACAAAAAATTAAAAGCATCTTGCCTCATTCAGATCTAATTAGGACCTGATTCTCAAGACTTAAAACATAATGGGGTCATTGTGACATTGAAGCAAAGCAAGGTTGACATTACTTTCACGAAGTCCAGGAATAAAAAATATATCTTTAGCTCCAACATTCTTCTGTTTTACTTTTAGTGTATGACATGTCGAGTCTGTCAAGTTATTCTAAGTCATTTGATGTCATAGATGTCGAGTCTATCAAGTTATTATAAGTCATTTGATGTCACAGATGTCGAGTCTATCAAGTTATTATAAGTCATTTGATGTCACAGATGTCGAGTCTATCAAGTTATTCTAAGTCATTTGATGTCACAGATCTCGAGTCTATCAAGTTATTCTAAGTCACTTGATGTCACAGATGTCGAGTCTATCTAGTAATTTTAAGTCACTTGATGTCACAAATGTTGAGTTTATCATTATTGGTAAGTCACCTGATGTTACAGTATCGAGTTTAACTTCTAAGTCACCTGATGTTACAGTATCGAGTTTAACTTTTAAGTCAACTGATGTTACAGTATCGAGTTTAACTTCTAAGTTACCTGACGTTACACGTGTCCGGACTGTTGATTTTACAACGACGAGTGTCGTCAGCCTTGACTGGTATCTCACGTGGGTAGCAAACTTTGTTAAACTTGTCACAGGACGGTTGCTCGGGCCTACCTGTCCATCAAAAGATAAATACTAGAATATACAAGTTTCTAGCTAGATCAATTTGTTCCACTAGGACTGAGCATTTGTAAGTGAACACAAGCATTATAAGGTAGCGAAGCAGTGGCGTAGCAAAAGTGGGATGGAGAGGGGGTCCAAATCTCACTCCATGCCCCCTCTAGAGGGTCCTCCAAATGAGTGTCCGAACGTTATTTGTACATTCAATATTACATCATTATCTCATGTCCTGATGTCAAATGTCAAACTGCAAAGGGGGGGGGGGGCTTAAAGAGATCAAGGTCTGTAGTAAAGTCTATCCAAAGTGGTTACAAGAGAGAAAAAAAATGGTTGACAATTATGTCACAGCCAATTTAAAGATGTTTTGATAGTTGGGTTTTTCTTTTATATTTGTAATCTGCACAGAATCATTCTATTCTAAGTGCGCCGCGTGGTCCTTTTTACCTCTAGCTTGCCTAGAGCTAATTTTTTTTTTATTTTAACATGTTTTGGATGTTTTTTTCAGATTTGAATATTATTAGATTCAAATCCAAACCTCCCGAAGGATGACAGGGGATGATATATATATATCATGGGCGTAGCAAGGATTTTTATCGGGGGGGGGGGATTTGTTCTCTCTCCCCCCTCCCCGGGCCAAGAAAGAATATATATATATATGCTTGTATACATATATACGTGTGTGTGTGTGTGTAAATAATTAATCTTTATTATATTCTGACCCTTCATTCTTTCGGAAGACGTTTATTGTGCCCTAGAATAGGTTCTTCCTGGAGTTAGTGGAAAAATTGTAGATTCCCAGCCCTTGCCAGCAAGGTGGTCTGGGGGAGCTCTGGGAGCCGCCAAGCACTATTTCCGGTATTGGAAGCCAATAAAATGCATTTTCTGAGGCATCTACAGTGCATTATCATGCTATTAAAAAGTTTTATTTTAAAAACCTAATGTACTATTCTTAATGGCTTAGATGCTCCCGCGTCGCTCGGCGCGTCGGACGGCAAGCTGTTTCCACAAAAATGTATCACGGAAAAGTCTGAAGCCTCTTGCCACCTGCTCAGAGGACCTCCATGAAAGTGTGGCGCCAAGTTATACTAGGATGTCATCGCAACTCTTATTATGCGTAATTCATTTTGTTGGAGAACATGACCCGCAAACCTCTGTCACAACCTTACTAAGGGGTCGACTCCCAGTTTTGCTTAGGTTTTACTTGATTGTGACCCGATCTCTATAACTGACTCCTAAAGTCCGTCTCAGCCATCTTTATTTAGCCACATTTTGTGTTTTTCAATTTCGGCAGATGACTATTCAATGCACTTAATTAATGGTGCCAAGCCACTGGTAGAAATGTTTAACCTCTCTTGACAACGCTCTTGGAATTAGGTGACTGCAGTTTGCTTAAGATTTTATATTGAAAAGGAAAGTTTTATCATCAAAATCATCTGTTGGGGGGGTTTAAACCAAAAAAAACTCTGAAGTTGTATTTGATTTAATTCGAAACCCATTTAGCTACGTTCATAGAATTTGGTGACTGTAGTTTGCTTTAGAATACTATGGAAGAGAGAGGTTTTGAACCTCTAAACTCTCTGTAGGTGAATTTTAAACTCAAAACCCCCATTTGCTTGACTACGCTCAAATAATTTTAGTGTGTAATTTGCTTTTTTAGCGGCCCCCAAAAGGGGAAAAGAGGCTATTAGTTTTGTGTGGCCTGTCTGTCCGTTTAATTTCATAAGAGTTCTAATCTAGATATAGTAGATTCTATATTAAGATTCTATATCTAGTTCTAGATCTAGACCTAAAATGAGATCTACACTTAGATCTAGATCTATACTTAGATCTAATTCTAGACGAGACATAGATCTATTTCTAGATCTAGACTCATATCTAGTTCTATATCTAGACTTTGATCTTGAATCTAGATTTAGATCTAAATGTAGGTCTAGATCTAGCTAGATCTATGTCTTGTTTGTATGACAAATGGCAATGGAGATATTAATTTTTGTTTACAGTGGGGAACATCTTATTGTTAAATTTGTACACTAATGTAGCTAGCTCACATATCCAGCTAAATTAGGTCAAGAATATTTTTTTTGTGTGTTGCCAATTTATCTAATTTTGTAAGAAGAATAAATCTTTTTTTTTTTTTTAGTTTTTCTTTATTACATGTAACATGTTATTAATTTTGAATGTATGGATAAGGTTAATAATTATTATTAAAAAAAAAATAAGTGTACGCTAAATGAATTTATGGAGCTGCTGTGGCTGAGGGGTAAAGCACTTGGAACTGTGTTTGAATCCTTTTGAAGACTCTAAGTAGACCACTTCGGGGGCCGATTTTGAGTTTTTGTTTCCACACAAACTGTCTTTGTTACCTTGTTTTATATTGAAGAGGTTTTTTTTAGCTTCAAAATTCACTGAAGGGGAGGTTATACTTAAAACCACGTTGGTTACGCTCATAGATTTTATAATGTGTAATTTTGCTTTTTTTAAAATATTGACGAGGTATTTTTAGCTTTAAACCCCGCTGAAAGGCGTTTAAAATCAAAACCCCTTTGGCTTCGCTCAAAGCATTTTGAGTGCATAGTTTGCTTTTTTTTATATTGAAGGAGTATTTTCTGCATCAAACCTCGCTAAAGGGGGTTATCGTAAATTTCGGAGGGGATTTAAAAATCAAAATCGTCCTTAGCTGTGCTTTCAGAATTTTGGCATTGTCGTTTGCATTTTTGTTTTATAGAAGAGGGGGATTTAACTGCTTAACCCCCTGGTAGAGGGTTTTAAACTCAAAACCCCCTAGGCTGTGCTGGGGCAAGTGATGGTTTAGTATTAAAATCTCACATAAAAAAAAAGATAAGCAAAAAATCAGTCACTAAACTCCGATCTCCCCCCTGAGGGGGGGGGCATTAAGCGGGGAGCGGGTGTGTGCCTGACTCCCGGCTACGCCAATGATATATATATTATTTTACCAGCTGACATAGAAGAGAACACATGGTTGCATGCGCTTCAGAACGAGACAGCGGGAGACACATTTGAGACCAAAAGAAAATTCGCTGCCAAGGACAGAGGTAGACGGCGAAAAGAAAGTCTTAATCAACCACCTGTGGACAATGGTTATGCTAGACTTTATGTGGCAAAATATGTAGGTCACAGCTGGGGCTGCGTTGCCACGGTAAATACTGCATTCCTCATTAATCTTCGGACACGAAGAAAAGCCTTATTATTAGGAATTAAATACTTTAAGACTCATTGTACAGAAGATCGTACAAATATATTTTTGTAATACTTACATTGATCTTTCTTGCACGTTTCTTCCTTGGGCTGATCACATTTGGATAGGATTATTGTTTCACGCGGAGTTATCTTTCTTTTCGGGATATTTTGAATTTCCACTTCATTGTGGCTGCAAGGGTCGCATTTTTTAGGTTGGCTATGGCAGGGGTCTCTACACGGGTCTTTGCAAGGTTCTCTACATCTGTCTTTGAATGGGTCCCTGCATGGATCTTTGCAAGGATATCTATATTGGTCTTTGCATAGGTCTCTGCATGGGTCTCTACATGAGTCTTTGCAAGGGTCTCTGCATCTGTCTTTGAATGGGTCTCTGCATGGATCTTTGCAAGGATCTCTATTTTGAGATTTACAGGGGTCTCTGCATGGGTCTCTGCAAGGATCTATGTACTGGGGTTTGCACGGATTTCTGTACTGCTCTCTGCAAGGTTCTTTGTATGACTCTTTGAACGCGTCTCTACAGGAGGTGTCGTATTTCTGAAATATGTTTGGTAGTCTTTTTTTGATGCCACACATTTCGCAGTTGTCTGAGCACTCGTCTAATTTTCTGTACAAACAAGAATCATATTTTGGGGGACAGGGGTTATATTGTTTTGAACAGCAAGGATCATTTACAGAAGAAGAGCAAGTGTATATTTTTTTAGGGCAGGGATCATATTTCTTTGGGGAGCAGGGGCTGCATCTGGTTGAGTAACAGGGGTCAAACTTCAAATCATCGAATATATCGAATAATTTATTCATTGTACATGAGTCGCATTTTTTTCTGCAGCAGGGATCCTGTCTACTCGCAAAACAGGGATCGTACTTGTAAGAAGAATCGGCCTTTTGGTAGCAGCAATAGTCACTGTCTTTCGAGTAGCAAGCACTGTATCTCTGTGGGCAGCAGAAATCAAGTCTGGACAAGTTCATGTCGTTCTTACGTGGAGTGCAAGGATAGCACGAGAAGTTGGCAGTGAGGCAAGGGTCATAGGTCTTACACTCTAGGTCACACGGGGATCTGTAGTTCTTGGCGTACTTTTTAATCAGGTACGTCGCATTACGTCCGCACCTCTTGGAGTAGCAGGGTTCGCAGGGGTCATACGACGGTGGGCAGACGCCTCGATTTGGGGATCGACATCTTTTACTGGGGCTACAGGACCGGGTGCGTCGACCGACCTCGCGGCAGACGAAGCAAGGAGGACTACTCTCGGTTCGTTTTCCTCTGCAGCAGCAGCGCTTTCTCCTTGGACTACATGACCGGTGTCTGGGGGAGTAACTCCTACACTTGCGCATACTGAAATACAAGAAAATATGTCATGTTGTAACTATAGTTGCATTTTTAAAAATACCTTTCAAAATGTACTATTCAGTGTAATTTTTTAAATTTTACTCTCGTCGGATCAAAAAATACATGGAAATATTGGTAGTTCAACAGAAATCATTTTAGAAAACTACAATTATATATTAAAATTTACTACTCTACACCAAGGAATTCGTAGGACACGACATATCCTATAAAAGTGCCGATGTGAACCAAAATGCTAGATACTCGTAGGAGTTTTAAATTGTTTTTCTTTAGATTAGGGATGTAACTCATTTTCGGATTCCGAAACGCATTTTACTAGTTATTCCCCTTTTCGTAAAAAAAAATTATTAAATTCCTTTAGATCTGCATCGCTTGTAAATTTCTGATTACCAGTTCTAAATCTGCATAACAAATAGTAAAATGTGGGCACCCATATTTTTAACAAAAACAACAGCTAGTAATATCTCTTAAGCCATTTTAATAGTAAACTAGACATCATATTGGGACTGTCATTCGCTAGAACATTTTGCTTTTCAGAGTGTGCACACAGTAAAAAAAAAAAAAATGTGAGTAAAGCTTATTGATAGTTGGGGAGAGCTGGTAGGGCACGTGAGAAAGTGTTAATAGACACTGAAACACTCGAACATAAACTGAGTCGCCTCACACAAACACTCGAACATAAACTGAGTGGCCTCACACAAACATTCGAACATAAACTGAGTCGCCTCACACAAACACTCGAACATAAACTGAGTGGCCTCACACAAACACTCGAACATAAACTGAGTCGCCTCACACAAATACTCGAACATAAACTGAGTCGCCTCACACAAACACTCGAACATAAACTGAGTCGCCTCACACAAACACTCGAACATAAACTGAGTGGCCTCACACAAACATTCGAACATAAACTGAGTCGCGTCAGAGGAGTCGCGTCACACAAACACTCGAACACTTATTAGACTGTGATTCCTTTATTTTATTGAAATGTTATTTTATGGACGTTTTAACCTTTGACCTTCCAGCTTTTCGTGCTATTTTTTGGTGGCTATGGGGTAAAGTGCTTGTCTTCTGTGCCAAGTGGCCTTGAGTTCAAATCCCGTGAAGACTTGTATTTTGAACTTTGACCTGACATACGGGGGGGAAGTAAAAGCGAGTGGTCGTTGTGCTGGCCACATGACATCTTCGTTAACCGTAGGCCATTCCAACAGATGACCTTTACATCATTTGTCACCATAGATAGAACGACCTGGAAGGGGTACCTCTGGTTTTCGGTCTAGTTCTTATAATAACAAAAACAATATTGTTACTAGAGTCTAAAGGAAAGAGATGAAACTACTATTTTTAATAGTGTTACAAATGAACAGTGACAAGTAGAGGTCAACGTGTGACCCCAGCGAGATGACACTGCAGCCAGTGTTCTCTGGAATCTACGCGTATAAACAAGGACAGGATGTGACGTGTCCTCACGTATTGTTCCAGGGGATAAATAGATCTAAGAAGGGGGCAGTTACTAATGAACAGTGACAGATAGAGGTCAGTACGTGTGACCCCGGCTTGATGACACTGCAGCAGGTGTTCTCTGGAATCTACATGTAAAAACAAAGACAGGATGTGACGTTTCCTCACGTGTTATTCCAGAGGATACTAGCCGTGTTTGTGCAACTTTGGACAAGCGATTAGGGACTCTATATAAGCCAGAGAGTTAATGTGAAAGTCAGTCGTGAGTGAGTCGTCGGTACTGTTGTCTACTGTGCGAGACAGTAGAGGAGAGATGTGTACGACTCGATGCAAGTTAACTAGGGTAGAGTTAACTGGAGTTGACTACTGTTGTTAAAGTCTATACAGCGAGCTACAGTGGACTTGAGCCGTTACAGTCGATACAGTCGATGTAAGACGTGTGCGGCTCTGATTCGGTAGACTTGAGTACGACTTGGTTCAGCTTTGGGAGACCTGGAGCGACACTGGAAAGTGTGTCGTTGGTCTCTTTTGTGGAATACGGCTCGATGCAAGTTGAGAAGAGATGAATGCAACGAAGTGAAGAGATGAAAATTGCAACGAAGTATAGCTAACTGTAAACTAACAGATATTGTACAGTCTTCTACGCTACATGTTACAGTGACGAATTGTTAGAGTTAATAGTCATTAAAGTTATATGAAACTGAAAGTTGAGCCGTCAAGTTCTTTGCAGTGTTTTTATTTGTGTGCCTACTAATACATTTAGCCAGAAGATTCAGAAATACGTAACAATACGATTACCACAACATGTTAACAGTTTAAAAAAGAAAACTGGCCACTCTGTGCAAAAATAAAAGAAATCTATGATGTAATATTAATCCACATTGATTCTACTATGGTGTAATGTTAAACCACTTAGAGTCTGCCTGTAAGTTAATATTAAACAACGACATGGAGTCTACCCATGATGTAATGTCAAATCACATTGACTCCACATGTGGTGTAAAGTTAAACAACAATGAGTCTGCATATGATTTGAAGTTTGTAAAGTTAAACCACATTGAGTCTGACTATGGTGTTAAATTAGACCACAATGATGCAATGTTATGCCACATTGAGTCTACCCATGATGTAATGTTAAACCACATTTGAAACTACCTATGATGTAAAGTTACACCACAGTTAGTATGATTGATTCTAGTATTCTACCTTCTTGAAGTTCTTCATCGTAGCAGCCTAGTAAAAATCTCCGAACTACGAACTTTTCTTAGCCAGCATGTTAGTTCTACGACAAAAAATTAATTTGGTGGTACAAAAAGTGTATCGAAATGGCCCTCTAGAAATATTAGCCTATTGTGCTGGACAGCATGGTCAAGTGTCCAACTGATGCCCTGCAATAAAAGCAAAGTAGAGATCCTGTTGTTTGATTGCCCAAGACTTGTACACTTCCTGTATTTTAGAATGAAGGTTCAGAAAAGTGCATTAAAAATGGTGCGCATTTTAAAGCTATTTGAAGATATGAGACATTACATTTGTAAAAAAAGCGTCTTAGCATAATCATTCTATTGCGTTTGACCAAATCTTCAATTTGGATCTCTATTCATTTCATTGACACGAGTTGCCAGACTTTTTCTACAGGAACAGAATTACTTGGCAGTTCCATGATATCATGGCATGATCGGTGCAAGGTGTAATGCTGGTCATTGTTAGCCAGGTGAGCAATGTCTTCTTGACTTCCGATTAAGATTAGCCCGGAGATATCCGGGCTCATAAATTGTTAGTTATTTTAAGGTCAGGCATGGATTTAATTTCTGTATGCGACTATTTCTAACATTTAAAAAGTAGATTTTCTTATCTTATGAACTACAGACTTTACTTCAAAAACAGAAGATCACTAAGTACTACGCGTGCTCCTAGGTCAGTCTAATCACGCATGTTAATCTAATAGCACTAGGGAAGAAGAAACATTTGTACAAGTTTGTACTAGCATATGGAGCAAGAAATGTGCCTTTATCTAAAAAAAAAAAAGATAATTGTATATCTTTGAATTTTGATAGGACACATTGAATGACCATAGGGTAAGTAGTTTTTTTTATATTGACACAGTTTTGTGGTTATTTCAGCTAATGTCGTTGTTGTACTAATATTTGGTAATTTTTTAAAATGTCATTGGCTAAGCCATGAAGTCTCTTGGCGTACAAAACTGATCTACCAATGAAGTCTGTTGGCGTACAAAACTGATCTAGCAATGAAGTCTCTTGGCGTACAAAACTGATCTACCAATGAAGTCTGTTGGCGTACAAAACTGATCTAGCAATGAAGTCTCTTGGCGTACAAAACTGATCTACCAATGAAGTCTGTTGGCGTACAAAACTGATCTACCAATGAAGTCTCTTGGCGTAAAAAACTGATCTACCAATGAAGTTAAACGTGGCAAATGAAGACGTCAGAATTTCACCGAAACATCTTTAGGTCTTGAAGCTCCGAGAAAGAAGTGATCTCATTATTTCAGCAGAAGACAGTTATAAACTCTTTATATATTACTTAAGGCAAAGGTCCCTTCATTTTTATAATATTTATATAAATTATGTTTGTTGTTTATTAATTGATCATTTGAAATTTCTATATGTAAATAATTAATTCAATAAATAAATTGGTATATTCATACATAGCTAATATCAAACTCTGTCTGTCAAGTACAAATATTTTATACCCATTCTCGGGTCAAGTTAAAACTTTTCACAATTAATTGTTGTACTTAACAAACATGACTCAATAACAAGCAACAAATTAGTCAATAAATTTTTGATATTTTTTTAGAAATAAGGTGAATAAATGCTTTTATTGAGAGATGAGCTGTATATGTGGAGTTATTCCCATTATTACTTCTTGCACATGTCTTTTCTCCCATTTCCTATTCTCGGGCTAGGCTAAAGCTTTGCACAAGTATTCAAAGTCCATGTCAATAAATGAATCAATAAGGAAATCAACCAATCATTGGTAATTAATAACTTTTACTTTTTTATAGAAAAGGGGAGCTTATCTATGCAGTATTGAGATATATGTAGTTCTTCCCCTTAAATAAGCTTTGTTGTTGTTTTTTTTTAAGGTTTTTATATATTGCTTGTTTATGTTTAAAATATATAATTTGTTCAATTAATTCCTTATGGTAGGCTGAAATCAAGAGTTGTTTACCAGTGTCATTCGAGGCGTGCTTCAGCCATCACTGTCTGTAATGGGTCATCATCATCATCATCATTATCCTCATCATGCTCAGTGCGATGGCGAGAACATGTTTTGGTGGAGAGGGAGAGAGTTGTGAATGGGAGGAAGGGGGGGAGAGGAAGATGTGTCTTTACTTTCATTGACAAGGAGGACTCGAGCTGTTGGCTTCTGGAGAATTCATTGATCTGCTATCAACGATTTGGATCGATTCTAATAAAGATCAATAATGACGAGATTGACAATGAAACATTATCCGCGTCTTTAAACTTAGTTAGTAAAAGGAGGGGAGGGGTAGACTAAGTAGCAGACACATGAGTTGCATTTCAAGTGTGTGCGTGCGTGCGTGTACACCAGCAGTGTCAAAAGGACCACCTCCTGTCCCGAGTATGCAGCTTGCTCTTTTTGTTCTTTCTAAATTTGTTCTCCTCCATGGCCCTCACCGGCCCGCTCCCGCATGGGCTGGCCCACACCAACTTGATGTTTACATTACCGGTGACGTCACGTTGTGTTCATTTGAACGTTTCACCAAGAGTTGTGTTCCTTCGACCACTTAGGGGGAGTGGTGACAGCGCAATTGGTTTGTGGACAGGGAAAAGTGGGAGAGGGGAGGTTGAAAGAAAGATAGTTAGCAGTTCACTTAAGTCATTCAGATACCAATTTACTTCAGACTAGTAGGCTAGTCAGGTATGTCACGTGTCTAGAACTTCTAGACGGCACGAACCAATGATCTGAACTTTTGTTGGAATTCAATGATGATAAATGTCAGTCTTTACGTAACAAATGTTGTATGGATGTGACTCGGGTTTGCGCGCCCCATTGGTTATCAGTTATAATTTCCAGTAATAATACATGTATTGGCATTGGTGATAATGGATGAGTGCAATGCAAAGGATAATTAAAGCTAATCTAGACCAATTTGTATATTTTTGTCCAGAACTTGTTAACCATGGTGGTATGGTATGCGCTCTGGCTGTCATCTCAATGGTCTAGGGTCCGAACCCTGCCAGCCATCATCCCCCGGGAGCGTTGGGCTAGGATGTAATTATCTTCAATTCTGAAGGGATATCACAAACATGTAAAAAAAAACAACATACAAACCATTATAATCGTGATCTTGTCAACGCACTAGAATAGAAAACAAGTAAAATAATGTTAAAAGACAATTCCTCCTATGTACAGCTGACTAACCTTTGTAAGAGCGATTACTTTGCTCTTAGTAGCTATAGAATGATAGATTTTTTTAAAAAGGCACTTTTTTACCCCGCCCCTATGGACCCTCCCCCCCCCCCCACACCAAATAACAAATTATGGTTAAGCAGATGTTTAAATCTACTCAGAGTTTATTAAATTCTAATGATATAGATCCATAAAGCATTAGGGTTTATTAAAAGAAATTTCTATAAATCAAATAAGAACATAAAACTAAAATGTTATTTAACCTTGGTTAGGCCAATAATAGAATATGCATCCACCGTGTGGGACCCCTCAACTCAAGAAAACATTAAGAAACTGGAACAAACACAAAATAGAGCAGTGAGATTCATAACAAACGAATATTCACATTTGACTAGGGTAACACCATTAGTAAAATCACTAAATTTAGAAAGCCTTCAGGACAGAAGACTCAAAAGTAAAGTAGCAATTATACATAAAACACTGAACCATAATCTTCAAATACAAAAACAAAATTTAATAAAATACTCTGAAAGACACAAAAATAAAGGCACATTCCTCGTCCCATATGCTAGGACAAATTTGTACAAATACTCCTTCTTCCCTAGTGCTATTAGAGCATGGAATGGGTTGCCTGAGCTAGCCAGAAAAACCAGTGACTTGGCAGAATTTAAGTCATTGGTTAATATGCATGACTAAATGCATGACGCGTAGGACGTAATCATCTTCTTTTTTGAAGTAACGTCTGTATTATATAAGATAAGAAGATAAGATAATAAAAGACAGTGCGCAAAATACGCCTGAATCTCTATTTATTTATTAAACCCAAACCATGATTAAGCTATTTAATGAATACGGCCTACAAGAGGGAAAACCCGCTAACGTATGTCTGTTCAAGATAAAGATAGTCTAGACCTCTAATCAAATTTTAATTCATTTTTTTTAATTTTACTTTAACAATTATAACCGTCCAACTAAAGTTTTCGCAGTGTGGCCAATTAACTAGTAATTTTTTTTTTGCCAAAGAAATACATCAACTGTCAAATTTCTTGAAAAATCGTTATAGCCGTTTTCGAGATCCGTATCCAAGTTCTTTGATGTTTTGGATCCGATGAAGAGTCTGCAACCGGAAAATATGAATTGCAGAAAAAAAAAAAGTAAAAAAAATATCATGTATTAAAAAAATAAACAAACACTTATTTTAACCTGTTGACCTTTCATGAATATGTATCTTGACTTTCCTTCAGTGTGATCTTAGAATTGCCAGCTCCTAATATAAAGTTACCATATACAAACCACTAATATTATGGGCTACTAAATGAATGATCTGTAATGGAGACATGTAATTAACATCAAACGTAGTCCAGGAGACAAAAAACAAATATCTGGAGTCAAGTCTGGGACTGTCTGAAAGAACTCTACACAAGATCTGCAAGAAAGAATCCCAGACAACAACTTTAATGTTCAACTCATTTGAGTTAGAAGTCAATGTCTTTGATTTAATTAATTAAGCTAACTATTACTTTCAGACTTTTCCCCCATTAGAAGTGCAATCCCAGATGGTCAACATGTGAGTTCTGAGTCATCTGTTAATAATACATAACAACAGAGGTAGACCTGATAGATGTCCGACACGCGTATCATGTGACTCATCAAGTGGTCGGGTCTCTGGGAATTCATTGTGCATTTTGAGTCTTTGTTTCATGTGGGCCGGATAGCCCGCAAGACAGTGTTCTCATCGCTGTGCGACAAGATAAATACTTCTAAAATAAAAAAAGATATTTTTTAAGTCAAAAGATGGCGATGTGTATTTTTCAATCTTTTTTTTTTTACTTTTAAAAATATTGCCAAGGCTTGGATTAGTAAAAAAAAGAATTTTATTTTTTTTTGTATTTCAAGTACAGCAACTCCTTGTTGAAGGCATTACTTCCCGCTTCTGTCATCACTAACTCTTATAGGAGAAACAAATCTATTCAAATATTGACAGTGCTCTTCCGATTATGAACTTTAGGGGCTGAAAAGTATCTTTTTTAACGATTTTACTTTGAAACCAGGCTAAGAATAGAAGTGACCTAGCTGTTTAAGTGTTTTATTATGACAGTTTGTATTCATTAGTGTGTCTATATAGACTACTCACTATTTAGTCATTAAATGGTGTGACATATCGCCAGATGCAAGATAAGGACATCCTTGTAACAGGTGACATCCACAGTGCATCTTGGTACCACTTATACTAAAAGTAAATCATCTCGTATTGTGGATGGGGATGATACTGAGTTATGGACCCAGGGTAAATGAATCATTGGCTGGAAACTGACAGGAGACTGACAGAACAACAGAGAGAGACGTAGGATAAAGCAAAGACAGACAGACAGACAGAGAGACACAAACACGAAGGGAAGGAGAGATAAGAGAAGAAGATAGAAAATGAGAGAGGCGATGAAAAATAATGAGAGCTAAGGATACATCGAAGAAGAGCGAGGTTTTTAAGGGAAGAGACAAGGAATGAAAGGGGAACGACAAGGAGAGAGATAAAGAGAGATAAAGAGAGATAAAGAGAGATAAAGAGAGATAAAGAGAGATAATGTGATGGAGCGAAAATAGGAGAGAGAAGAGGGAGGAGACGAAAAGATAGAAAGAGAAGGAAGTGAGAAAAATAAGGAGGAAGCAATAGTGGGGTGAGGAAATGAGAGAGGAAGAGAAAATGAGGAGGGAGAAAGAGAGTTGAGTGACAAGCATAAGAGAGAGAGAGATGTACGGGGGTGGGGGGAGAAGGGGTGATAGAAGTAGAGATTGGGATGAACTAAAGATACAGAAGAATGGAATGATAAGAAAGAAGTAGACAGTGCGATGAAGGAATGATAAGATTGAAGTAGAGAGAGAAAGAGAGAAGAGGGGGGAGTTAGAATGTGAGAGAGAGAGAGAGAGTGTGAGAGGAATACACAGATAGTAGGCAGGTAGATAGGTAGGTATGTTGGCAGTTAGGCAGACAATGAGACGAAGATCTTTCGCTAACTGAAGTCAGAGGAATAAAAGAAAATGGTCTGAGGGGTGGCATTTTGAAAAAAATATTTACGAATTAGTGAAATGATGATGGCGTGTACGGGTGGGATGACACTTATCAAATAGGTGTGGGGGTGGGATGACACTTATCAAATAGGTTTGGGGGTGGGATGACACTTATCAAATAGGTTTGGGGGTGGGATGACACTTATCAAATAGGTTTGGGGGTGGGATGACACTTATCAAATAGGTTTGGGGGTGGGATGACACTTATCAAATAGGTTTGGGGGTGGGGTGACATATCAAATAGGTTTGGGGGTGGGATGACACTTATCAAATAGGTGTGGGGGTGGGATGACACTTATCAAATAGGTTTGGGGGTGGGATGACACTTATCAAATAGGTTTGGGGGTGGGATGACACTTATCAAATAGGTTTGGGGGTGGGATGACACTTATCAAATAGGTTTGGGGGTGGGATGACACTTATCAAATAGGTTTGGGGGTGGGGTGACATATCAAATAGGTTTGGGGGTGGGGTGACACTTATCAAATAGGTTTGGGGGTGGGATGACACTTATCAAATAGGTTTGGGGGGTGGGATGACACTTATCAAATAGGTTTGGGGGTGGGATGACACTTATCAAATAGGTTTGGGGGTGGGATGACACTTATCAAAAAGGTTTGGGGGTGGGATGACACTTATCAAATAGGTTTGGGGGTGGGATGACACTTATCAAATAGGTTTGGGGGTGGGGTGACATATCAAATAGGTTTGGGGGTGGGGTGACACTTATCAAATAGGTTTGGGGGTGGGATGACACTTATCAAATAGGTTTGGGGGTGGGATGACACTTATCAAATAGGTTTGGGGGTGGGATGACACTTATCAAATAGGTTTGGGGGTGGGATGACACTTATCAAATAGGTTTGGGGGTGGGATGACACTTATCAAATAGGTTTGGGGGTGGGGTGACATATCAAATAGGTTTGGGGGTGGGGTGACACTTATCAAATAGGTTTGGGGGTGGGATGACACTTATCAAATAGGTTTGGGGGTGGGATGACACTTATCAAATAGGTTTGGGGGTGGGATGACACTTATCAAATAGGTTTGGGGGTGGGATGACACTTATCAAATAGGTTTGGGGGTGGGGTGACATATCAAATAGGTTTGGGGGTGGGGTGACACTTATCAAATAGGTTTGGGGGTGGGGTGACATATCAAATAGGTTTGGGGGTGGGGTGACATATCAAATAGGTTTGGGGGTGGGATGACACTTATCAAATAGGTTTGGGGGTGGGTTGACATATCAAATAGGTGTGGGGGTGGGATGACAATTATCAAATAGGTTTGGGGGTGGGATGACACTTATCAAATAGGTTTGGGGGTGGGATGACACTTATCAAATAGGTTTGGGGGTGGGATGACACTTATCAAATAGGTTTGGGGGTGGGATGACACTTATCAAATAGGTTTGGGGGTGGGGTGACATATCAAATAGGTTTGGGGGTGGGGTGACATATCAAATAGGTTTGGGGGTGGGATGACACTTATCAAATAGGTTTGGGGGTGGGGTGACATATCAAATAGGTGTGGGGGTGGGATGACACTTATCAAATAGGTTTGGGGGTGGGATGACACTTATCAAATAGGTTTGGGGGTGGGATGACACTTATCAAATAGGTTTGGGGGTGGGATGACACTTATCAAATAGGTTTGGGGGTGGGATGACACTTATCAAATAGGTTTGGGGGTGGGATGACACTTATCAAATAGGTTTGGGGGTGGGATGACACTTATCAAATAGGTTTGGGGGTGGGGTGACATATCAAATAGGTGTGGGGGTGGATTGTTAAGTTTTTGCATGGTATAGAAACAAGCGCTTTTATTATTTAAAAAATAGGCTATTTATTGCAAGAAACTATGCATGAAGATGTCGTCACTAGTAGAACTAATAAGAGTCAAGAGTTTTGTTTGGTATTTGATTGTACCAATATCACCAGGAGATTGTAATGGTGACACAAAGAGAAAAGGTAATATTTTCTATGATCTGCCCTGCATAATATATTTACTTGCTTGAAATCAACAGTTACAGTAATCTCTTTATCAATATTGAAACACATTGACCAGGGATTCTCAAAGAAAGAATATAAGTTTAACAACATTTAGTATATGTCAATGGTGCGACCCTCTTTCAAATTTCCCCTGGGGGGGGTCATTAAAATTTTCAATCGCTTGCCACAGACCTCAGATCCCCCCCAAAAAAATATTTCAAAAATGGAGTTCAGTAACTTCATTTAACATTGTGAACAGAAGTTACGAGGGCTCGAATTGCATTGCCTTCCGGGCCGGATATGGCTTACGAGCCGTAGTTTCTGTATCAATGGTAAATGTACATGTAATATTACCTTCATGTTTAGTGATATTACATGCACATTTTGTGATTTAACATTCATATACAGTGTTATTACATGTGCTTAGCCCAACAGAGAACATCAGAGGACTCGAGCCCAGGGAAAAGAAATGTTTTTAAAAAATGTCTAGAAAGTGTACACATGCTCTATTCTACTTCTAGTAGTAACTATCTTCACACAGATGCTCATTTAAACTTCCTTTTTTGCGGCCCCAAAAGGGGAATAGACGCTATTAGTTTTGTGAGGTTTGTCTGTCCGTCAGTCCGTCCTTCCCATTTAGATGTTGTAAACTATCAAAAGATATTGAAAATCCGACATCATGATATTTTAGACCTTCCAAAGTTATGATGCAACGGCTACTTTTTTCTTTTCTGAAAGCGAAAAATTTAATTTAATTTTTAAAATCAACTATGCAAGCAGTTTTTTCATTAAAAATACACCATTTTTACAAGTATTCACTACTAATAGTAACAAACACGGGAGGCTATTTCGTAACGGAGATAACTATTTATCATATTTTTAACACATTTATTCGAACGGTTTTATATTATTTGTCAAAAAAAATAATTTACAAATGTATTGCTAAGTATGCTGTCATATTAACTACTACATTTACACACACACAAAAAAACACCTGTTTACTTGTATTTCGAAAGAGAAAAATGTATTTAACATGCATATAAGTGGAGCATAATTAAAACAACATATAATAAGTAGTTTGTCATTTTATCGCGTTAGCTGCAGTACCGCACACTCCACTATAGTTATATAACTGAAGGAAATTTTTGTTTTGTTTTGTTTTCTTGAGGCTTTGATCGATACTTTAGAAAACAATCAGATCAATTAGATAATCATTATTTGACATCAATTAAGCCAGGTTCACGCTTAACTTCACCTTCACTCTCACCTATCCTTTGATCTGCTGGTCCTTTGGGGCACCACACAAGATCTGTCAATCTTCTTTCTCCATTCTTGCTGTCATTTGACTTTTATAGAATTTCATTTATTTCTGAAAATATTGAAACCTGCTTTTCTAACTGCCTGGGTCGACCACTTCGAGGTTCGATTTTGAGTTTGTGTTTCCTGTCTTCGTAACCTTGTTTTTAATTAGTCTTTAAATCGGGGTCCTGGCTATCAACAAGTTTTGAATACAGGCCACTAGGTTATCATTTAACGTATTTTACGGTTGAATTATGACATTTGAAATGTTCTTATTGAGTCACGTTCTCTTCCAAATAATTCTGTGATTGGTTTGCTCACCCGCCTAGACTAACAATGTCACGTGATCCACCCGGAGACGTACATGTTATCCGCCTTCGCATAGATTTGGCTCCGAATCCACAAGACATTGGTCATCACGCCATCTGTGCACCCACACCAGGTTTAATCACAACAACATAGGCGAGCCCGAGACGAAGGCGGCACTCCTTAGCAATGGGGCGCCATGCCGTACCTTTGGCCTATACGACGCTTTACAAGGCGTACCACAGCGCCATTGAGTTGCACTTCTCACTGCATTGTTCTAGGGTTTAATGTTTTCTGTATCCTCGCTTGCGTCCCCTTAGCGTTATTTGAATACCGTCTGCAGTGTCTACAGCCTAACGAAGACTAGTCAAAGGAAGAAAAGCAGGGGTGAGGGGGGTATTGTCAATATCGTTACCATCCGGCTTATAAAGAAATATGGGCGTTTCTGTATGTACTCTGGGGTGGGTGTGGTGGCTGCACACTAATGGTAAATATACCATAATATTACTGCAAATCTATAGAGACCAATCATAGGGGGGGGGGGGGGGTAGTGGAGCTTATTTCTTACGGGCAAGTGCGAGGTGTAATGGGGACAGGGGTAGGCAAGGAATTTTTTTTAAGTACCTCGGGATGGGATGACGGGTGGATGCTGGCTATCCGGTAGCAGTTGCGATCTACCTGCACTACATCAAATACACACCTGGGCCATCTCGTTATGTCGTTGGAGTAATTTATTTATAGACTTCCTCGCCCTCGTGCTCCTAGCACTGCCCCCCTCCTCCTCATCTCATGACAGTGATCTACCTTCTTTTTATAAACAAATACATCGGATGAGTAGGCAATACCACTGAACTATGTCAGTTGTCATTAATTTGGCGGCTGGTTGGCGATCATTTATTTTACTACTTGTGTCGTGCATTGTGAACTGGGTCAAAGGAGGGTCTCTGACATTAGTGTTATATCTCGAGTTTGATTTAATGTCTTGATGTATTATCGCAATCAACGTGTACAAAGTGTATGAGAGAAGAAAGAGCCAGGTCAATGACACCTAAGTAAAACAACGAACGGAAATAGTGGACAGTGACTTAGTGTTAGAAGTGCAAAGGTTTCAACGATTGTGTTGTTCTGATAGTGGCGGTGTGTCTGTGATATGACACGGGTGAAACCCCCTGATTCCCAGGACGTGAAGTAAGTACGCCACTAGAGTCTAATTACATTAAGTTGGATCATGTTTACCATTTTAATGTGTTATCTCTGTCTTTATCGACACTTGTATTTGGCCAATTCAATTCATGTTACTCAACTTGTAAAATTGTCTTTATTTCAAGCTATACTAACTCTAGTTCTTTAAAAACAAATTTTTATTTAAAACCTCTTATTAAAATATTTTCCTGAATTGCTCCTTTGTTTAAAAAAAAAAATCTAATCCTTTTCTAGTTATAGAACATATATTAATAGAAATCATTTTACTCATCAAGATTCTGTGTATATTTCTAGATACCATCAAATGGCATAGGGACAAAGGAGATGGAGTTATTTCAAATCGTTCTTTTTCTGATAATATTCCGACATAGTTTCTGAGAAAATCTTTACAAACATCCTGAATTTTTTTTTAAATTTTATTCTTAAGTTTTCTGAGCAGGTTGTGTGTCTACGTCTTGTACTTTCATCAAATATCTAACTACGTGCAATGACTTGAGTTTCACTTCTGTGTCAATTATCTGTTTGCACTAGTGAAATGTCATGTCTTTATATTTTTTTAGACATTGTTAGAAAAATCTATAACTTATTTTTGGTTTCGATCTTTGAAATTTCATTTTGGTGTCTTTGTTTTATTTGTTTCCTGCTTTGACGGGAAATCTGAATGTGATTTTTCAGCTATTTAATTCAATGTTAACACTGGTATCACTGTCACAAAATTTTCAATGTATAAATATACAAGATTGCATTGAATGAGCAATAATTTTTTAATCATGATATTTCAAAAATTAAATAATGACCATACCATCTAATGACAACTTTTTGGACATAATGGTACAGAAACATTTAAAAATATTAACTCATGACGGCACGTACTAAACTTTTGTACAAAATTTGAAATACATTGGTATACATTTTTTTCTATAGTCATTCTATAAAGAGTATACTCTCTTAATGTTATTTTCTATAGTCATTCTATAAAGAGTATACTCTCTTAATGTTATTTTCTATAGTCATTCTATAAAGAGTATACTCTCTTAATGTTATTTTCTATAGTCATTCTATAAAGAGTATACTCTCTTAATGTTATTTTCTATAGTCATTCTATAAAGAGTATACTCTCTTAATGTTTTTTTCTATAGTCATTCTATAAAGAGTATACTCTCTTAATGTTATTTTCTATAGTCATTCTATAAAGAGTATACTCTCTTAGAGTTATTTTCTATCGTCGTTCTATAATAATAATAATAATAATAATAATAATAATGATGATAATAATAATAATAATAATTATAATAATAATCTTTATTGTCCGTATGGAAGTTTGTCTTACAATTTGTGCATTAAACCAAACAAAAAACATTATAACTTTAAGTCTATACAGTAAAATTTAAAAATATCTGCAAAGCCAGTATAAAATTAAATGATAATTATTTCAATTTTTTGTACAGAAATAGTTTCAGAAAACATATTAAGTTTTATTTCATTTGCAAATTTGATGTCAGTTGCAAAACCTGAAGTTACATTTCTTCGTTGTTCATGTAGATGTTTATCACAGCTCTTTTTGGCACAAAATTAAACTTGAAACTATTTGTTCACACATGTAAGTGCTTGTAAATCTATCCTTCCCGCTGCAAACTTCTTCAACACTGGAACCATGTGACTTAGTCGTTCTCAAATGGCTTTAGACTAGTTGATTTAAATATGTCTTAATGATTTCCGTTTGAGGAAATCCTTGATGCTAACTACAAACGAATTTTGAAACAGCGTTCATTAACTTTATAAGCTTGGAATTCTTGCAGTTCGTATAAAGCCTCAAAGAAATTTACCCACTGACCATTACCTGTTAGTTGTTTTTTTATAAAATTCAAATTTAATTTCCCCAAAAGTCGTGTGGTTATTTTTTTTTTGTCTAGGCTCGGTGAGCCACATGGAAACCTTTGGAGGCCACATGAGACCCGCGGGTCACGTGTTGATTACCTATAAATTCTAAGCTAAGGACGTGATTGTCAACACAGCTTCTAGAAAAGTAGAAAGGCCAAACATTTTTCAATCATTATATATTTCAATGAAATATTTCTTACTATTTGTGTGTACTTATGTTTCCAAATGTGTTCCGAATACTTCAGTTTGATTCACCATGACCACCTCGTGAAATGTGAAGATAAAACACTCAACATCTCTCACGCCAAGAAGGCAACTCACGACGAGCAGCTGGCCAGCAAGCTCAGAATGAGTGGAGCTGACCCCGACAAGGTCAAAGATGTAGAGGGCAAATCAGCAAAACGACCAGCCAGCCAACAGCTTGACCTAAGCAAAACAGACCTGAACAAAATTAAAGAGTTGGGATTCCCAGTTCGACTTCTGTTTGAGGAATTTATTAAGAAGTAAGAACCTATATTATTAGCATTGCAGAATATATCAAAAAGCTAATTAAAGTGATAAGCTTTTTTAAATTTACACATTTTTGTTTTGTTCTTTTAAAGTGTTCCTCTTTGTGGTAGACTACAAAAGTGTTGTTTTTTAATTGAATTGGAATGAGTTTTTCATTAAAAAACTTTACACAAATATTTGCATAGATCTTTGCTACTTTCTATACAGGTCATGCATATTGTGCTAAAAAAAGAAGTCTTAAATAAATCAAGAATTCTTGTCAAGTAAATCGCTTTCCTTAAAGAGAACACATTCACTATAATTCGTTTAGACACCCTATTTGGGGTAGAATCTTATCTGAAAACTGAATGACAGCTGTGGATACTTCCAAACAACACTACTACCTACTTTTGTACTAATATAGCACCAGTAAGATCTACAAGGTTTCAATAACTAATTATAAATGCCACACACGTCCCTGACGGTGGCTAAATTTAGTCCTCTAGTACTACGCTAAGCTAGATTGTAACCAAATAGCCCACCACCTACTTTAATCCTTTAAGTTTTTTTGTTTTTTAGCCCAAGTTTTGACTACACTTAGGGACGTACATACCACTTTTAATGTACATTTTTTTTCTTTGTTCTCTCCCTTTATCAGGTACAAATTACTCGTATTCTCTCCCTTGGCGGAAATTGAACCTACTGCAGAGCATTGTAGATTTATTGCCAAAAGAGCGGGACTGCGGGAGTACGAGATAACAGATGAGAAGGTGCGTGTCGCAATAATCTAACCATATCATCAAACACCATAACCAATAAGACTTATTATTAAGTTACAGAAATAAGTCCTTTATTACAATACCTCTATTCAAGTCACAACTTCTTATAACCTGGGTGGAACCTAGACACGGATCTCAAACAATTTTCCTAGAAATTTAACACTTGCTGTATATCACTAAGAATAGAATTACGAGCTCGTTGGCCACACGGGGAAAACTCTGGTTTGACTGTTATAGTTTTACAAAATAAAAAAAGCAAGAAATACAATTTGGCTAGAGATCTAGGTCTACGGTTTTGAAAGGACTATCGCGTTCTTGAAAGGACTATCGCGTTCTGGAATTTCCGAATGTAATGTATTATTGATTCAAGAGCTTAATAAATTAATGTTCATGAAAATTTTCTGAGCTTAGACATAAAGACCTATCAGTATCATTGGAATTTCATAAATTTTAGTAAATCTAAACATTCGCTTAACCAGGATTCTTTCTCGGGTGGAGGGGGGGGGGGGAGAGAATGCGGTAAGGTAAAAAATGTTTCATTGTTTTTAATCTAAAATTCATTATTACTAAGAGAAGCACAATCGCTCTCTAAGTTATAGAAAGGATGTATTATATTTTTATAACATATGTGTAATGTTTTTCTTCTTTTAATCCATGGACCATTTTATATCCATTGTTTTAGTTACACAATAGAAAAAAAGCTTTACATTAACTTCAGTAAATAACTTTAATAGCTCTAAAATATATCATTCAAAGCCTTCATCAAACATAATAATCAATAAATACTTAAAATGAACATTATTTTTTGTAAAAAGGGAGCACTGTTCCAAATCTTGAATAGTCAAAGTTGTATTTCCCCACCACTTTGTTGCAGATATTGCTGAGCTATGCTGACAGTGCCAAACTTCTGCAGATGAGAAAAGACGAAGAGAAGAAGATTATCTTGGCGCAAGCTCAAATCAGGGGCTACCTGGTGCGTAGCAGAAGCAAGAAGCAGCAACAACAGAACCAGGGGCCCAAGAGCTCCACCCCGAAATCTCTGGACCCATTAGGATTAACACGAAAGCATTTGGAGAAGCTGCTGGACCAATCGCCAACGTCCACAATATCCACCAGAAGTGGGGACAGTCCGTCCAGCACACTCATGAGGAAGCGGAAAGATGAACTGGAGCAGAACGCGTACGAGGCGCTCAAGAGGAACAATAAAAGTTACGATGACCAGCTGAAAAAAACTTTAAAACAGTTAGACAAAAACCCAGACCTTAAGGTAAACATTATTTTTCTTTTAAACAACTTTATATCACAGAATGTTTATAACTGACTTCGGCGCTGTGGCTGAGTGGTAAGGCGCCTGGCTTCCGAACCGGAGGTCCCGTTTCGAATCCTGGTAAAGACTGGGATTTTAATTTCGGAATCTTTGGGTGCCTCTGAGTCCACTCAGCTTCAATGAGTATTAGAAATTAGTTTAGGAAAAGTAAAGGTGGTTGGTCGTTGTGCTAGCCACATAACACCCTCGTTGACCATCAACAAAATATTATCCATTTTCTGTTATGTTCGAAGTGAAGCGAGGTGTGAATGTGTAGTTATGTAAATGAGTGTTTGAGTATGAATGACGTCAGAAGCAAGGACGTTTTCATTTACATAAATATTATCTTCTGAAATTAAAATATGAAAAAATTCAGACATGTATATGTCATGAAATTTTTACTGAACGTAGGAAACATTCTGTAACATACAGGGGCTGACTGGCTATATGGGCATTCGGGCAAATGCCCGGTGGGCCGGTATTCAAATGGACCGGTAGAACCACAGTAAACCTCTTCGTTTTTGAAGTCATTCCAGCATTTTGTAAGATAAGGGCTGTATGAATGCCACTATGGCACGTTTTTCAATTCTTAAAGGTTTTATAGTATTCACTTACAAAAAGGGCCCTCTCTGAGCGACGTATTAAAAAAAAAAAAAAAATCTTGTACAGACTCTACTCGGGCCTACTCATTTAATTGTACACATTTTCCGAAATAATGTAATAGCCTACATTCGTAGACAGTGCTGCTAGTAAGCTTCATTCTGGTATGGGCCGGATGGTATAGAAATGCCCTGGCCAATTTTGACACCCAGTCCGCCCCTGAAACATTTATAGGCCTTATGTCGCTTTTTAATCGCTAAGTGTGTAGGCACTAAAAGGATGAGTCCTACTAGCAGAACTGTCTACAGATGTAGGCTATTACATAATACGCTGGAAAATGTGTTAAGATTAAATTAGTATTTGCATTGTTAACCTAGAAAAAGAGTTTTTAGAAGAGAACTTTATTAAACTTTTAAAACAATTTCATACGTGTCAGAGTGACAAATGCCAATATAGAAAGTCCGCCACCCACCCAGTATAAATATAAATAAATGAGACATTAAAAATGGCTCTTAGTGACACTGGCAACTCCTCCATTGCATCAACGTCGTGCTGTCAATGGCACAACACGTTCAACTAATTAGCTCAATGTTGACGCAAGAGCTCCACAGTCCGAGGCGCTGCATACCATCATTATTGTTACACACTGACTGCCCACACCACCCGTACACCCACAGTGCAGCGTACGCTGTGTACCGTAGTGATCCAGGACTGTTACACCCCCCCCCTCACCTTACATTTGATGTTTACCACCCGCCCACTCTCCCATTCAATGTAAACATAGATAAGCGCACATCGCTTGTTCTCAAACTGAGATATACGGTCTCTCTATTTGATCAACTCGGATCATCGGTTCTCAAACGGGGTGTCGCCTAGACCAACTAACATCACTTTAGACAAATTTTAGTCGAGGAAAATGGTATGCTAAAATGAACCATTATATGTGTATCAATCTGTCAACGTTGTAACCAAGTTTTATCGATCAGATTGTTGAGGCTGCAACCATTTAAAACGAACGATATTCACAAGTCTATCAACTGACCATCCTTGTAAAGTGCGATTCTCCATCTCATTACATGCTAATAGTGAACGTAGATGGGTTTGAAAAGTTGTACTGCAGGCAGACGCTAAAAAAACCAACACATATTAAATCCCATATCTCATCAATCATCAGATTAATTTACATTTATGTTATATATATATATATATATATATATATATATATATATATATATATATATATATATATATATATAATTGCAGCCACGGGAAATACTGCATTCCTCACTGAACTTCGGACTCGAAGACTAGCCTTATATATAATAGCTGATTGTTAAATAAAATTTTATGAATATTGAATAAGTCTTAATAATGTTTTTTAAATGAAGATTATATCAAATGGACACTTCTGTTATTATATAAGTTCAATTATTACTTGAACTGATTTACTTATTATATTTTTTTATCTCGAGTTGGCAGCTTTTTTTGTTAACTTTAGTTGCTGCTAGCAATAGTGTAGATTTTCGTGTTCTAATATTTGCCTCATTCTGACATACCCACAAATTTAGCATCGATGTGTGAATTTGTTCCAAAAATTTTTCAACTGTGCACCTCTCGTTTTAATTCTCATGTACATACAAATTTACAGTTGGACTTCACGTCATGGGGTCAATAGGTCATTCAGACTTTACAGGTTTTTATCCCAAAAAGATGAGGTCTCACAGCGAATAGTAAAACTCAGAGTTGAGAAATGTAGACATTTTGTTTATCGTTTGCTCAATAAGTTCAAAAAATGCGCCTAGGAATTGTAAATTAAGTTTGTCTTGATCACGGTTTTCACAACTGATTTCCTTTCTACAGAATACATTGACACTGTTATAAATTGTCTTTACACACACAAATTAAATTACGTATATTTCATTTAGTAAAAAAAAAAAAGGTTTGCAGTAGTCTCCCTTAACTCATTATAAGATTTCCTTTATATAAACAAAAAGTATTTTACAAAGCTTATATAAACTCACTCTTCTGTCTGTCTGATTGTCTGTCTGGTAAAATATAGTACACGTTATTTCTCCCAAAGCCATTCTCCGATCAAGTTAAAACTTTGCACAATATTCATTGGAATAGACAAAACATAGAAAATACATACATCGAAAAAAAAACCAATTTAGTCAATAAATTACTGGTAATTGTTATTTCGTTAGATACCAACAAGGGAAATTAATCCTTCGAAGTTAAATATGTAGCTTTTCGTCCCTTCAGGTTTGAATACGATTTGTTCTCCCACACCAATTTTAGATCCAGTTGAAACTTTAAGCAAAGCTTTATTGTACCTAGTAAAAAATTAAACAATTTGAAAATTAACTTTAGTCTTTAGTAATATCTAGACTTTATTCTAATAAAAACTGACTATATGCATAGCATAGGCTAGACTCGGCAATCTAGTCTCAAGATAGAATCTATACTATTACTAGATCTATTCGATTTTTATATATAGATCTAGACTAGAATTAGATTATAGATCTAAATATACTAATGGAGAGATGATATGCGGTGTTAGCTAATAGCGTTGCACACGAAACAAACCTGGGTTTTTCTAAACTCTAATACTTGGTATGTAATAGTAAAACAGCACCTACCTAAATAAATCGTAACTAGAGATCAAAAACCTATCTTTATTGTAGTATATATAGGTCTGTGATTGTATATTATATAGCCTTCGTAACTTCTTCTATAGAGAAATGACTTTAGTAATTTCTTTTACTGAAAAATTGAGCTATTCGCGTCCGACATATATATAATTTTTATGTTCAGCAACGAAGCCCATTAATTATTGGTAATTAATTAATTTGTTTGAAATCGTATAAGGGAAATAACTAGAGATATAGTCTGGAGCT
>JAZGLO010005748.1:0-18827 GCA_036873155.1 Biomphalaria sudanica
TTTGATCTCCTACCTTGTCCCTTCAATCTTTGATCTCCTACCTTGTCCCTTCAATTTTTGATCTCCTACCTTGTCCCTTCAATCTTTGATCTCCTACCTTGTCCCTTCAATCTTTGATCTCCTACCTTGTCCCTTCAATCTTTAATCTCCTACCTTGTCCCTTCAATCTTTGATCTCCTACCTTGTCCCTTCAATCTTTGATCTCCTACCTTGTCCCTTCAATCTTTGATCTCCTACCTTATCCCTTCAATCTTTGATCTCCTACCTTGTCCATTCAATCTTTGATCTCCTACCTTGTCCCTTCAATCTTTGATCTCCTACCTTGTCCCTTCAATCTTTGATCTCCTACCTTGTCCCTTCAATCTTTGATCTCCTACCTTGTCCCTTCAATTTTTGATCTCCTACCTTATCCCTTCAATCTTTGATCTCCTACCTTGTCCCTTCAATCTTTGATCTCCTACCTTGTCCCTTCAATCTTTGATCTCCTACCTTGTCCCTTCAATCTTTGATCTCCTACCTTGTCCCTTCAATCTTTGATCTCCTACCTTGTCCCTTCAATCTTTGATCTCCTACCTTGTCCCTTCAATCTTTGATCTCCTACCTTATCCCTTCAATCTTTGATCTCCTACCTTATCCCTTCAATCTTTGATCTCTTACCTTATCCCTTCAATCTTTGATCTCCTACCTTGTCCCTTCAATCTTTGATCTCCTACCTTGTCCCTTCAATCTTTGATCTCCTACCTTATCCCTTCAATCTTTGATCTCCTACCTTATCCCTTCAATCTTTAATCTCCTACCTTATCCCTTCAATCTTTGATCTCCTACCTTATCCCTTCAATCTTTGATCTCATACCTTGTCCCTTCAATCTTTGATCTCCTACCTTGTCCCTTCAATCTTTGATCTCCTACCTTGTCCCTTCAATCTTTGATCTCCTACCTTGTCCCTTCAATCTTTGATCTCCTACCTTGTCCCTTCAATCTTTGATCTCCTACCTTGTCCCTTCAATCTTTGATCTCCTACCTTATCCCTTCAATCTTTGATCTCCTACCTTGTCCCTTCAATCTTTGATCTCCTACCTTGTCCCTTCAATTTTTCTCTTCCCCAAACTTGTCACTCCCGTTTATTCCCCTTTCTATTTTGCCCACCCCCTTTTTTTTTCTTCACTCTCCCATCTTTTTCCTCCTATCTCCTTAACCCCACTCTTTCCTCTACCAATATTGTTGTTATTAGACCAAACGTGAACCCATCAATGGTTCTAAAACTGTTTCCTCATTTAGTCTAATAGATTCTAATAGAATCAGATGCAATTTTGACTCATTAAAACACATTTTTTTATTATATTATTTTCTTTGTTTTGTATGTACCTTTATAAAAAAATTATCCAAAGCCATTTACTTTCCATGTAGGTTTTAAAACTTGATCAGACTTCTAGAGTTAAACAAATTGTTCCTTCACTGTTCATGTAATTTCCTTATTACTTTATATCGTATGAGACATTGACTTCATGCCCCATTGAATGTCACTAAAAATGTTGTATCTGTTGAGTCAGGATGACTCTGACATTATTTGAAAATGTTGACTTTATATTTATTGGCAGATCGTATTGTCTTTATGTACGAGCACGCCGGGATTGTAAACATGTGTGCCTTATTGAACTAACCATTCCATGGGTACAATTGGCCTATAATGAAACAGAGCGTGTAATCCTTTGTTGACATGATACAATCAAAAGACGAACTCCTTATTAAACAGTAAAAATAATACCCTACGGTTAGTATTTGTTTGTTGTTATTTTTGTTTAGCTCTTGATTGATTGGATCGTCTGTTTACTTTTGAATGGTATTCTGTGTTTGCTATCTCTAGAAGGATAAAACACTGCGAAACATAGAGGTCTAATTCAGTGGCGTAGCATCCATGACCCGAAGGGGGTCAATGATCCAGGGCCAACGACCAACGTCCACAGCCTGTGGCGTAGTTATTTGTTTTAGGATTTTAGATTTTTAAAATATGTATTTAAAATGTTTTCTTTACTACTAACAACTTTAGACTAACCAACTTACTATGAAGATTTATTAGCTTGGGGATATGCAGGATATGCATGAAAGTCAAAGAACAAGTAGGATGGAGAAGGCGTTTACATGGAAATAATTTTAATATCATCTACCTTGAAACTAAATATGTACTTTTTTAAATTGATTAACGTCAAGATATTCATTACAAAAGGAATAAGACTTTGAATGAAAAATATTTTTAAAAAAACAAAAAAAGCCAGGTCGACTTAATTAAAAGAATGCGATGTTTGAATGTCCTTATTAAGTTGTAGACAAAAAGTAAAACACAATGGGGCGGTGGGGGGGAAGAATGAAGGGATATAAAGTGCCAGTGCAAAGTCAGTAGACTCAAGACTTCAAGATACGCCTCCACAGAGATACGCCTTCACAGAGATACGCCTTCAGAAAGATACATTCTCCATAGATATACGCCTTCAGAAAGATACGCCTCCACAGAGATACGCCTTCAGAAAGATACACCTCCATAGAGATACGCCTTCAGAAAGATACACCTCCATAGAGATACGCCTTCAGAAAGATACGCCTCCACAGAGATGTACCTTCATAAAGATAGCCTCCACCGAGAGACGCCTTTACAAGATACGCTGCTTCAAATATACACCTTGAGAAAGATAACCTCCACAAAGATACGCCTCCACAGAGATACACCCCCATAGTAAACATTCAATTTTTCAACCAATTATCATAAGTTACTAATGTTTAAATCTCAATTTAAAAACTTTTAATTTGTTTAATCCTGTTCATAGATAACATTAAGTGCATGACTTATCATTGGTCCAATACTTATCATTGGTCCAATACTCATCATTGTGACACCAGCTGAAGTAACTAGCTGAGGATCGATGCATGTGGTATTTAGTCGCTTGTATTCCCCGATTCCCTATCTCGTATTTAGAAACACTTCATTTCAAGTCTTCAGGCTAAATGGGACACGTAGAGGCGAGGGAGGTAAGGAACGATCACCTTGCTCAATGCCCACAGAAAATGAATTGAAAAGAACTTTTGCCGTCGATATGTTTGAAGTCTACAAAAAAAATCTGGCCACGATTGAAAACCTATTTGTCAGTGTCTTTCCATAATGTGCCAGAGAGGATATAGCATTACAGTGTTACAGAATATTTCTAGAATGTAGTCAACAATGTGAGTTCACCAAGTGTACTAGAAGAGATCGGTTTGAGTGACCTGTCAGAGTGTTTACACTGTAGCAATCAACTGGAAGTACATGTTTATAGGAAAAGACAGAAAAAAGGATCTTTTTTTTAAATTATTATTATCGTTTAAAGCTTCAGAAGTCGTAAGGCATTCACAACAAGTTCAACCCGCTAATTAAAAAAAATAATTAGATATATTCGATATATATTTATATATTCTTTATAGCGCAACCTTCATGCTTATAGCATGCCCCAGTGGGGAGGAGACATCAAAGGTGGGGGGGGGGGGGGTATCTGGGAGACGTTTTCATGCTGCCACACATAGCGAACATAAGTCTGCTCAAGTCAAGATTCGAACTCGAGCCCCCTTGATAGGTAGCCAAGGGGTTTTCGTCTCTCGGTCATCCATCCAATATTAAATATACAATAAAACATTATTAAAACGTATGAATCTAGAAGCTTCTCTACAAGTCAACATGGTTCGAGTCACATTTGAAACAAATGAATAACATTTTTTGTGTGTTATGTGTTAGGAGGCGCGGTGTCTGAGCAGAAAAGCGCTTCGGGTCCCGGGTTCGAATCCCGTTGAAGACTGGGATTTTTAATTTCGGGATCATTGGGCGCCTCTGAGTCCACCCAGCTCTAATGGGTACCTGACACTATTCAAATTATTGATGAAATCCAGTTGTTCCACAACAAAATGAAGATATTTGCCAATCACATCTTGAAAAAAAACATTCAATCTTATTTCTGTTACTCAATGTTTCCACACACTTATCACCCCTCCCCCCAACAACCAATAATGTCTGCTAGCATTGTAACACTTAAAACTCTACAGCACAAGCCTGCTCATTGTGTGATACGAATTCATTACGTCAGCCCCCCACTGCGTATAATTACCTTGGGAAACATAAGACCTTATGATTTAATCAATGATTGGGTGTATTCGTGATCTTGGGTTGGTCGAACGATAGCAACATTAGAAAGCCAATGGTCAATAAAGTTAACAAAACTTAGCAGAATAGCTCAGTTAGTTTTAATAATATACACCAAGTCATTCCAGAAAGCAACAAAACAATACAGCAAAAGTAAACTTGTTTTCAGAATACAAAAAAAAAACGGCAAAAGTAAATCATAGTTTCAGAAAACAAATTTATAAAAATTTTAGGGTTTAGATGAAGAAAAGCCCAACTATAAGTGTAACCGTCTTTACTTTCCGATGTACGACTTATTACAATTGACTGGACTCAGGCAGGCCCTGAAAATTCCAAAGTTTGAGATCCCACTCTTCACCAGGACTCGATCTCGAGATCTCAGGCGCTTTGCCACTCAGCGGTTCTCTCAGCCACTAAGCCCCCCATGATTAATTGGGGTTTTATTAACATTTGGTACTTTTTGAGTATTTAGTTTGTTTAATGTATAGTCCCATCAATTATTTCTGTTGTTAGTATTAAAAAAACAACAACGCTATTGTTGACTGGTTTTATTTGTTTCTTTACATGTTGGCTGGGAATTTGTATTTAGTTTATTGTATGACAGTATATAGCTTTGCTTTGTGTTAAAAAGCTTGAAATGTCTCTGTATAAAGCACTTCCCCAATCACCTTGTAAAATGGGTTGGGTGGGATTGATCCTCTAAAAATAGATTGATTTTAAATAGATATCCTTTGATCCTTGTCAAATCTTCTCGTCTAAACAACAAACTTGTCAATGATACAAAACATTCGTGTCAATAGATCGCGGAGACTATGTATAGACGCATACAATGTTTATAACGTTAACATAGGCCATCAACGTATATATCTGGATCTGCATGGGATCAAAACTTTTCTCTTGGATATGCTGGGAGTCTGTACTTAGTAGTTTTGTCGTTGATAGAAAGTGTATTCCAATGACATGATGAAGGTAGGAATGTAGGTACAGTATACCTCTTGGTTTTAGTTTTCATAAATGTCACTAGATGAATGACTTACATTATGTTGTCATATAGCCACATTAAAAACAAATTCTTTCAACTCTTATTCTGTCTCCCTTTCTCAGTCTCTCTCTCTTTTCCTCTACTCTCTCTAACCCTCCCCTTTCTCTGAATATTTCCCACCTTCTCTGTTTCTCTATTTTTCCCTCCCTCTCTGTCTAGTGTGAATGCATGTATGTATCGCTATCTCTTCCATAAATGCTTAATTATATGTCCATACAAATATATAGTTTTCAAGCTCGTTTACTGTACAAAACTGTACACCTTGAATCAAGAGTTTGAGTTTGAGTTTAGGCACATCGGCACAATTTAGGCCATGTCGTGCCCGTAATCCTTTAAGGATCACTCTCCCTTCACATAACAAGGGCCAAATTCTATACAATTTTGTTATGTATATATGTGCGTGCGTACGTGTGTGTGTGTGCACGAGAGAGAGAGAGAGAGAGAGAAAGAAAGAGAGAGAGAGAGATTTTGTCTTGAAAGAAAACACAGACTTTATCTGTTCATGTTCCCATGGTATAGGATAGTGCAAGGTCTGTCCTACGCTAGCCTACATTCGTTCAGAGAAAAGATGACGTCACACAAGTGTGTCCATTGATTACAAAGTGTTTTGTTCTCAAGGCTAAGGCATTCCTTCATTTCCTATTGAATATGGGACACGTTTGACGTCTGCTAATCAACCTTGAGCGTTGAAATTGAACTCTTTTGTTTAAAGAGTTACATGTACGTTTCGATTCTCCACTTGGCCAAGAGTGTCACAAATGTTAGCGCACTAAACTGTAACACGTGGAACTCCATTGGAAATGTCGTAGTACCCTAAGCTCGGTCTTTTTTTTATAAAGTTTATTTCAACTCACTCTGTCTGTCTGTCTGGGAAAAGTTTGTACGCGATAAAAATCACGATATTTCTCCCACACCGAAACTCTGATCAAGCTGAAATTTTGCACAATTATTTGTTTTACCTGAAAACAAAAGAATCAATTGAAAAAAAAAAGCAATTGGTTAATTAAATATTGGTAATTAATTTTTTTGTATGTTATCTTGAACAAGGGAAAGAAATAGTACTTGACAGATGTGGTGGCATAAGTTTAATTATATATATATATTATTGAATTATTATGTCAACATACATGAGCTCACCTTATCATACAGTTGTTTTTTTTCTGTCAGATACAAATCGGAAGAATTTGAAACTTTACACAGTTATTCATTGTTACAGACAATACTCCAATAAATAAATTAAAAAATATTAGTAGTAGCTTATATTTCAACAAATACAGAAAAGGAGATAAATCTTGCAGTATTGAGTGTTAGGCCTATGCTGTGCAATTATTCTCCTTATATAAGTTTAATGTGTTTTATATAGAAAAGGAGATAAATCTTGCACTATTGAGAGATATGCATGTGACTGTGCAATTATTTTCCTTATATAACTTTAATTTTTTTGTTATTTCGCTTATTTTGTTATTCTGCCTGTATTATATACACTCCATTGTGTATGCTGTTTTATCGAACTAGTAGACAAGACGTAGTGCAGAAAGTTGTCCATATCTTCAATCGCTCTCCAGCATATCTGCATGAAACCAACTCGGCATTGCCAATCTGTATACTCTTCACAATCTCTTGGCACCACAGACTTGATAATCGCCCGTCATACCACGTGACCCGATTATCAGATCTGAGGATTAACAGAGTGCAAGTTAAAACTATCACTTGTCTAATCCTTCAATGTTCAAGTTACATTTGTTGCCTGTGTTATCTTTAGAACCAGGCTTAGCACGCAATTAATATACGCCTGATTGTCTTTCGACCAGTATAGGTTCTGAGAGTGAAATCAATTGATGCCTGCGTGGCACCCAGCGGGGGTTCCATAATCTACTACTTTAGTTCACTAATTGAATGTCTGACCGATGTGTTCATACGTTCTACCCATCACTAAATGAGAACCAAGACGAGGGCCGAAAGTACTTATAAAAGCAGAGGCGTGGTAAATTACCATTAGGGCCCGGGTTGAAGAATATGATGTCCTCCCTCCCGTAGATTCAGTGTTAGAAAAGCCAAACTGAGTCATCCTGTATGTAATAGTACTTTCTATATTATGCCCTAGAACAATGACATAAAGATGTTTCCATGAAGGTACTGATTCTCAAGTGTCATTACGTTCAATTTAGTGACGACTTTTAACAAGTAATACATGCAGTACATTAAATACATTGAAATTCTTAGAGTCAGTCTTATACAAAGCTTATATCAACTCTGTCTGGTACACAACTCTGTCTGGTACACAATTCTGTCTGGTACACAACTCTGTCTGGTACACAACTCTGTCTGGTACACAACTCTGTCTGGTACACAATTCTGTCTGGTACACAACTCTGTCTGGTACACAACTCTGTCTGGTACACAATTATGTCTGGTACACAACTCTGTCTGGTACACAACTCTGTCTGGTACACAATTCTGTACACGTTATTTCTCCCAGTTCTCATGATTGAATCAAGTTGAAACTTTGCACAATTTTTCATTATCGACGTCAACACATGAACCAATCAAATATAAAAATTAGCTAATCAATTAGCGTAATTAATTACTTTTGTTTCATGTAGAAAAGGGAGATTACTCTTGCACTATTGAGAGATTTGGTAGTAATTATGTAGTAAAAATATTGTTTATATTTTGCATGTTTTCATTTTGTTTTTCTTCCAATGGGCCAATAGCTGTCATGGGCCAGGGCTCAATGAAACCCTTCGTGCCCTTGTTATGTTCCAATGGGCCAATAGCTGTCATGGGCCAGGGGGCTCAATGAAACCCTTCGTGCCCTTGTTATGTTCCAATGGGCCAATAGCTGTCATGGGCCAGGGGGCTCAATGAAACCCTTCGTGCCCTTGTTATGTTCCAATGGGCCAATAGCTGTCATGGGCCAGGGGGCTCAATGAAACCCTTCGTGCCCTTGTTATGTTCCAATGGGCCAATAGCTGTCATGGGCCAGGGGGCTCAATGAAACCCTTCGTGCCCTTGTTATGTTCCAATGGGCCAATAGCTGTCATGGGCCAGGGCTCAATGAAACCCTTCGTGCCCTTGTTATCTTCCAATAGGCCAATAGCTGTCATGGGCCAGGGCTCAATGAAACCCTTCGTGCCCTTGTTATGTTCCAATGGGCCAATAGCTGTCATGGGCCAGGGCTCAATGAAACCCTTCGTGCCCTTGTTATGTTACAATGCCACTGTAAATAACAACAGGCTGTTGCTTGAATCGATGTGTAGTTTTGAGAGGTACAACTCGTTACGTTAAGAATCAATGTGGGGCACTACGTTCTTTCGACTAGACAAGGGGGGGGGACCCTAAAAATACTTTATAATAGTTGCGTATTAGTCTTGGATGTGGCAAAATATGTAGGTCACAGCTGGGGCTGCGCAGCCACGGGAAATACTGTATTCCTCATTAATCTTCGGACTCGAAGACAAGCCTTATTATTATTATTATTAGGTCTAAATACATAACTTGTGTATGTCAATGTTGAAATGTAGGCCTATAACTAATTTATTTGTAACGTAGTATTGACAAGTTCAGAATAAACAACAATCATTAGAACATAACCATCTGGCAGTTCAATCCTTTCCTCTTAGAAGGGGAACTAATTGATTTCTTGAGGAAGGAGTTCCCTTTCCTTCTTTTCTTTCTCCTACTCCACCCAGCCCCC
Organism: Biomphalaria sudanica; assembly: GCA_036873155.1. Taxonomy (NCBI): domain Eukaryota; kingdom Metazoa; phylum Mollusca; class Gastropoda; family Planorbidae; genus Biomphalaria; species Biomphalaria sudanica. The sequence continues at coordinate 8,899 of JAZGLO010005748.1, forward strand.
GTCTCTCTAGCCACACACATTTTCTTAATCGACCAAATGACTGTTTTTTGGGAGGGGGGGGGGGCTAAACTTGTAAGCTCGTATCACAACTCTGGTAAATAAACATAGATCTAGGAGAACTCAGGCTTTGGGGGCTAGAGTTTTGATCTACAGACAGCAGACAATAAGTATTGTAAGTACTACCAAGAATTTATAAATGTTTTTCTTTTTACATGTTTGATCTGAAAGTTGACCTATGATGTAGTAGATGTTTCCATTCGGTGTTATGCTCTACTGATTATTTAGTTATCTACTCTGCAATACAGACTAGGTTTTGTTTTATATTTTAAAAAAACAGTTCGCTTTTAAAGGGGAAAATACAGTACATGTAGATTCAATTTAAAGATTGTTTTTATATTTATCTTGATAAGTAAATTGTTTACCCCCTGTCAATTATTTACAGCTGAGTTACTTAAGTAACGAATTCACCGAGAGAAAACTATGAACACGGTACTTCAAACAACAGTATTAGAAGAGAGGAAGGGGGAATCCGGAGTATCTAATAATGTAGCTACCAATGTGCGGGTGGTGCGGGCGGCACAGGGCACCAAGTGGAGAGGGGCACCAAAATTCCCCCAGTGTGTAGTAATTTCCCTGAGCGTTTCAGTAAAAGCGACTAATTGTATGGACACGAACAAACAAAAACTACTGTATTTTAAACATGAACTAGTCATATCGCTATTTTGTTTCATCACCTTAACTATTTCTTCCATACAAATTAAGCTACAGAACAGTTTGAATCTAATTGACTAGATTTATTTCGGACACACGGTACATGTTGTTACTACACTGATCAATGCTCTGTAATATAAAGTCCATTGGTTTAATCTATATATTGAGTTTACAAATATATTACTAAACTCTAGCTTTAAACAATTGTCTTAGTTTATTCATTTCTTTATGATTCTTTATAGTTTAATTTTGGAAATAATTCTATTGTAATGTCAATATTTTTAAATAAGCTAACCTTTGTTTTCTACGAGTTTTTTTTAAAACTAACTAGTTAATTGTAATACTGTAACGTAAAAAAAATAATGAACAGTTCTCAAGGCTGACTAGTCTGGCTGGCGCCTCAAAACCCTTTTAAGCACAGACGGAGAAATCGGCATCTCTGGTTCTGTCCGGTCTGGGTAGACTATAAGGGTCCCATACCCAGATCTATCGGGGTCCCTCATTACCGACCCATCGGTATAACAGAAAATGGCATCTGATGGGTAGGACTTTAGTGTAGCTGATGCCAAGTTTTGGAGTATGGCAGGTGTTAATCGCCTCTTGGTGGCTCCCTCTTGCCCTAAAAGGGACATGTTTATTTGTGGGGCCGGGATTCTCCTCCACAGAGGGCAGTACTAATTCTTCTAATGGGAATTCTATCAGTGGAGAGCCCAGCTGTTTTAGACAAATTGGCCGCAATGTGGAGGAACGCTCGCATTTTTATGCGGTTCCTCTCTCTCCACTGTTGCACTAAGATTGTGGTGGGTAGCCTATAGTCGCACCTTTTGTAGCGCTCGTAGGCCGTAAGTAACGCCTTAAATGTAAAGGGGCCACATTTGTTAAGATTTCAGCAGCGTTTGTTGGGTTTGTCCGAAATGTGCCACAAATGAACCTTAGTGCCTGTGATTGTTCTCGGTCGAGTGATACGAGGGCAGTTTTACTAGCATATACTTGAACTGTATAGCTGTACTCAATTTGTGATCTGACTGCCCCTAAGTACAATGTGCGTAGCATGTTAGCTTTGGTTTCCCACTTTGTGCTAGCTAGCTTTCTTAGTAATGCTAACTTCTCCGAGGCTTTTCTTTCAACTTCCTGGACGTGCTTGAACATTGACAACTTTCTATCCAGGGTTACCCCTAGATATTTTGGCGTGTTTTCACGTCGGAGTCGCAGCCCACCGAGTTGAAGCTCGAATGGAGCCTTAAGAATGTCGATCCCTAGGCTGAACAAAGACCAGGTCGTTTTGGCAACCTTTCTCTGAATCTGTCATTTGTCGCAATACGAGGAGATGGTTTGGAGGTCTGCTTGTAATGCCGCCTGTATTTGGTCGGCTTTCTTACCGGTTGACCAGAGGACAATGTCATCCGCATAAAGCAGTTTCTTTGACCGCAGTGAGGTGCGTTTCTTAAATTTCTTAAGTCTAAAGAAGCATCGAGACAATTTCAAGTCACATCATTGTCAGAGTCCACCGACTATAGGCGATCTGTTATTGGGTATGAATTAACTGAACAATTAAAAGCAACAAAGCAAGATGAGACGGTTATCATTGAATCCAGAAAAAAATGATGAGGCCGACATCCTGAATGATGAAAAAGAAGAAAATACTTCAATACCGCAGAGACTAAAGGACAGCACAGAAGCATGTCTTTAGTACACTCATCAAAAATTCATACTGAAGAAGCTGAACCATCAGACAGTGTAAACAATACAGAAAGCGGGATAATAATAGACTGAACGACATTGGAGATTGGCCTGATGTCATCACAGATAATATTCGCATACACCTTGTCACTCAAGGATCTGAAACAGTTCAGCGTATGGACAGTCAATTCAGAGAGGCGTATAGACATCAAGAATCAGCAAAAGGAAAGGCTAGAAAGCTTTCAAAGGCTTGGTTTTTCCGGCAAATGTGAAACGGCGAGAAAGTTCTTAGAAAGTGGATGTGCCAAAAAATTCGCCAAAAAAAAAAGAATTCTGATTTTGCTTCCCCTGCATACTCTTCTCAACAAGATCAAGAACCAAATCTTCATTTAAATACAAAGATAGATTCAATGAGTGTTGGAGATTATCCCCGGAAATAGAAAAACATGAGACCAGCAGAGCTCACATTCAGTCATCGCTTCTTTGAGGGAACTTGAAGTTCGACTGAGATTAGCGAACAATATTGACAACAAGGCCCAAGATTTGATTATACAATAGACGAAAACCTGGAGAGTTAGTAAAATTACTATCAAAGTACGATCCACTCTTGAGGGAGCATGTGCTTCGAACTAAGCTTTGTTTCTAGAGAAACTGCGTTCGGGTGGCTTAGACATAATGGACTGCAGGGGTCAAGGCCATGATAATGCTGCGGTCATGAAATGTCAAAATTACGGTGTCCAAAAATGTATTCTAGAAGTCACTATTCATTGCCTGCTCAAACCATTCTCTTAATTTAGCAGAAATTCGAGCTGCAGAAGCTGAAGTCAATTTGGTAACATTTTTTGGTACACTGGACCGTTTACACGCCTTTTTCTCAACTTCAACACACCGCTGGGATATCCTCATCAAAATAACTAAGTCTTAAACGTTTAGTTGAGACCCACTGAAGCGCCAGAGGAGAAGCCGTCAAGATAGTTATTAATAAATTTTCTAAAATCTTAGAAACTCTGGAGACATTAACTAGCAGAGCTGAAAATTCATCAACTAAATCTGAAGCAGGTGAATTATTGGTTGCTTTTCAGTCTTTTAATTTTCTAACCTATCTTGGATTTTGGGCTCCTGTATTAACTGAAATTAATGATGCGCGATTCTACCTTCAAAAACAAGGATTGTCTATTCGAGACTGCTCACTCAAACTAAAAACATTAGAGACATTTTTAATTAGTAATTGAGAGGACATCGCTAAATCAGCATTACCTTTGCCGAAAGCGTGTGTTCAGATCTGAGAATCAGTACAGAACCTCAAAAACGTATTGGCCATAAGAAAAAGATGCCTGGTGAGAAAAAAGAAGACTCTGTACTTACACACAAAGAAGAGCTACGAATGGAAATTTATTCTACCTTGGACAGGATTGTTCAAGAAATAATCACCCGATTCGAGCAACTTCATGATGTAGCAGATAGATATGAATTTTTGTCGCCTTCCCAGCTATTAAATCCTCAGGTCGAAATCAATCTCGATAGTACTCCTAGCGACATTGATGAAAACGTATTTCTGCTGGAGCGAAAGAGGCTTCAACGGTTTGTCACAGTTTCATCAGAAGCCTCCAAACTTCCAAGCAAGGAACTGTTGAGCTCTTGAATTTTATAAAAAACTAGACATATGTTACCCGCGACCCGCGGGTCTTTATTTGCGCATTACTGTCGATATAGTCACTGAGAGTGTTTTGTAAACAATTAAACGAAATAATAATGTAATAAGTAAAGCGAATATGTCAATGTAAAAATAGTGTGAATGAAGCTATCAAATCAAAATAGCTAATAGGCTTAAATCCTTTTTTTTTCAAATTAAAACATTTGCTTGTAGGCCTACATATATTTGATTAAAATTTGAGATGAAAAGACTTCATTTTGTATATTCATGTGTTAAAGTATAAAGTAGATCTTGAGTTAGACATAGATCTAAATCTACACTAATCTAGAGTTAAAAATTGGCTTTTATAGAGTTCATTCTGTGTTGCGCATGCGTGACTTTTTTTCATGAATGAATACAGGCCTATCTCAACACGGCTACGCAGCTTTAGCGAACAGCGAACGAATGTATTAAAAATGCTTTAGAAAAAAAAAATTGAATGTTAATTTGCTTAAAATATGAAATGAATGGTCAATAATTAGTATGTTTATGTGTTAAAGCATAAAACTATCTTTGCGAAAAGAAGTTTTATCATCTTAGAGTTCAATAAGAGTTTTAGACCGAGGCCCAGGAATAGACTCAGTAGTGAGATGTGTTAATGTGTAACCATTTGGTAATGTCTAATGAAAGAATGTTCGCCAGGAAATCTGTAGTCACAGATATCAGGAATTAATTTATGTAAAAAGTGGTTTTGAAACACAAAATTGATGGTTAATTTTATTATATAATGAAATCAATGGATCTTCTTTTGTATTTTCATGTGTAAAAGTAAAAAACTATCTGCGCAAAGTGTATTTCTTAAAATTAGATCTAGGTCGAAATCCTTTCGATCTTTTCTCATGTCAACATTGTTAACCATGGCCTAGATCCTTAAATACTATAGCTTTAAGATGAGGTACCGCACCAACTTTATTTTTTTTTTAGGGTCTTAAGTTTGTTTTATGGCTACAATACATACACTACGGTCTGAGTTAGTACCCAAGGAACATTCCTGCCTAGTTTTATCAAGATTGGTCAAGCGGTTTTGATGTCTATTCGTCACATACATACATACATACATACATACATACATACATACATACATACATACATACATACATACATACATACATACATACATACATACATACATACATACATACATACATATACATACAAACATACATACATACATACATACATACATACATACATACATACATACATACATACATACATACATACATACATACATACATACATACATACGCCTTACTTAATAGTATAGATATCAGCTAGATGATTCAGTCCCGAATATCGTCATCATGATTCGCATATTTTTGACTATTGCGGTAAAAGTCGCTACATACGAGAGAAGTTTTTCCAAACTGAAACTGATCAAGAATTACTTACGATCAACGATGACAAATTTACGACTCACTAATTTGGCCATTTTGTCCTTTGAACAAGAGCTGGTGGAAACAAATTGATTTCGATAAAATTATTGATACTTTTGCCAGCAAGAAAGCGCGTAAAATTCATTTGTAGTATGTTTATGTAAAAGTGATTTTTTTTTTAAATTAACAATATTTCATTAATGAATACATATTATTTTGAACAAAAAGTAAGGGTTTGCAATGTTATTAATTAGTTAGTTTGTTGTTTTTTTGGGGCGGGGGGCATCAAGATGAGGTACCGCACCAGGCATCATATACTCTAGCTACGCCACTGGGAGTATGCATAATATACAATGGGAATAGGTCTAATATTTTTTTAATAATGCACTTGCTCATGGCCTTTTTTAAAGAAAAAAATGTATTCTGGTATAAGGTCTATTTTCTAGTTAGATAAAACAACTGACTTGTACATGAAAGATCGTTTTATGTTGCCACTTAGCACATCATCACACAGCCAACTGGTAGATCTAGACCTATGTTCTACTCGCAACCTGTACACCAAGAAATCATTTCAACGTAATTATTTTGTTTACACACGCGTGCGTGCGTGTGTGTGTGTGTGTGTCTTCTATATTGACGTGAAGTACTCATATAAGGGCTCATATAATGACCACGCTGCCCTTAAGAACATCGATTTTGTTTTAAGTCTGCCTCAGTACTGACTCATTAAGATACTAGTTCTATATCAGGTAATTACCTCCCCTAATGCACCCTTGGTCCCATGGACGTCTCTTGGTGCCGCTTGGAGGTAGATCTATGTTTATGTTGACCCTTGTCTCTAGCAGTCTTGTAGTCAACACGTTTGAATTCACAGGATCAGCAACAGATAAGCAATACTCTGGTGTCTACCCATCCATAAAACTACATTCAATGGAAGGGCATACACTTTAAAGTGTTTAATCCTGGTATTCAGAATGGCATGCTGTATTCAACCTAGTTAACCGTGTCAAGGGAGAGCAGAAGACTCAATCAAAAAATCATTTCGCTCCATGTACAAAATTTGTTGACTGTGTTGGCTTTATAAATCTTCGTGTCTTTAATATGTCTTCCCATACAATCCACAGCTCTAGACGACATGAGGCGTGAATACGTGGCGAAATGACATGACGGAAGGAATTGTTGGAAATAGTGACCCGCTCATTTCATCTCTTTGTGCCCCCAGCGACAGTCCACACTGGAGTTTGGCAGCTTTTACAACGAACAGTTGAGCCCAGCACAATGTGAGTCAGATTCCAGGACATAATTTATATTAAATTATATCAAGGAGGTGAACATCTTTAAAGAACAACAAGGGACATTTAAGCAGTTGGTAAAAGAGATTAATATTGAACTGTATATATCTGCTATAATTTTAACATTATCTCGTAACAAAGTTGGATATGTTTAGTTTATCAAGATTGGAAATCTCAAACTGAATCATTAGAACATTCGTCGGATATTCTTTTCACCCTTCAACCAACAAAGACAAATATAAATGCCAACAGAGATCAAAATTGTAATCCCAGCGACTGAAGAGGAAGATCTGTCTGCTTCCGACAACGAGGATGTCCCATTGAGCCATCGTGGACAACGTTCTGGTCCACGTCCAACAGACATTGCCACTGCTTCCTCTTTCGTGAACGACACAACAAAACCAACAGGTAGTGACAGAAAAGGAACAGGTAATGACAGAAAAGGAGCAGGAAATGACAGAACTCGTTCGCGCACCGGACGATACAGCCAAAGCAAAAACGCCACCAGAGTCTGCCAGAAGAAGAGTTTAGGAAATGGAAAAGACAAGCCCACCATTGGCAGGCGTCAGACGTCACAAATACAATATTTAAATGACGACTTGGACAAAACGTACAACTTAGTTCTAGACAGACAACTCTTTAGGCCAGTTAGTAAGGTAAGCTTTTATTGATGGTTTGATCTTTGTACACATTTTTGCCAACGGAGGTCTACAGCTAGATCAAAGCCTGATTGGGTTAATATTCAGATACTTCACCCGTCTAAAAGGGTGGATAGTTAGATAAAAACCTACAGGGATTGATACTCGGGTACTTTACCTATGTAATAGTACTTAGAAAACAAGAATTATCAGGAAAAAATACTCTTAAATAATATGTTTTTAAAATAGTAAATAAAAAAAGACTTTAAAAAAAAAGAATTATTTTCCTCTTTCTTTATTTAAAAACAAACTGTAATTAACACTATTTAATTTACTATTTGTTCAATATTTTAATTGATTCATGTGTTGTCTTAGACAATAATAACACTTTTTTATGAATCACAAACTTTTAGGAATCATTTTAAAACTTTCGTAATTATAGACCAAATAAACCTGAAATCACTGATCAGACAGCTATAAGTGGTAATCCGTCGAAATATAACATTAATGTTCATCATAGCTTTCAGTTACCTGGAAGATGAACAGTCTTCTAGAATATTTGATTTACAAGTTGAAAATCATTACATCCTACCCTAAAGTCTCCCTCTAGACGGCGGGGAGGAAAGTGGAAAGGGTTCAGAGCCGAGACCAATCGAACACACACAGACAGCCATCCTGTTACACTTCACTAAGCCCATACATTATGTTTTGTTACAAAATTGTTGCTTTGCTCATTGCTTTTAACAATTTCTGTGGCATTTTATGTCTCCAGGAATGATATTTTCCCTTTGCAATTTCTTGTTTGATTAAAGGAGTGCAGTCCTTGATACACATCTGCGGTCACAGGTTACACATCTGTAATCACCAGGCGTCATTGCACAATGCACATTCACCCTTTTTTCTACTACTGTTGTGTATGGCATCTGCTAACTGGGACCCTTCTTTTATACTCGCTCTCCATGTGGATCTATCCAGTGACACTTTTTCCCAGATGTTAGTGTCGATTTGGAAGAGCTGATGTCGCGTTTGTATACATTCGTGCACCGTAAAAGTTGACGACCAGCGGCTCTCCTGCCTTCTGATAGATTACTATACAGAATTTATGTACGAAATATGAGGCCCATTGTGTACTATGTTCTCAACAAAAAGGTAGTCATGAGTTTTTAATATTCTACCCGATGATACTATCGTATTGTAGGGAGGATATAGGGGGGGGGGGAGTAAGTAACGTTTCTAACGCTGCATTCCAAATGTTTATTGCTGTTGTCGTCAATGTTAATTTAATAAACATTTGTTTATACAACATTTTATACTTTTTAATTATGTTATTAATATATTAATATTGAAACACTACGTTAGTAGAAAAAATTAAATCACATTATTCAAGGTTTCTAACTGTGATCGATACGTTTAAGGTTATAATAATTGAATTATGTCCCCTTGATCACTATTTTATGAATAAAGAAAAAAAAAATGGAATCTGGCAATAGAAGCAAAAAATCAAAGCATATACAGGTATTGATAAATTATTTAACTTTGGAATTTGATGTAAGGTTATTAAAATTATATTGATGGGGGCTTACATGTCAATGAAATCAAATAGTAACCAATGACAGTAAGTACATTCTAAACTTGTTATATTTAACGTCACATACTCTGATGATAACTTTCGCGAATGCTTCTTCCAATAGAGTTTTTAGTTTTTATTGTTTCTGCACAGCCAGATAAGGTTGAAGATGAGCCAACTAAACCACAAGGGATCCATGTTTCAATTACTGGTAGCTACGGTAAGTACACTCATGCTTAAGCATTCTTTATGATGTTTCACTGGGCCCATATCATTATAGATGTCAAATGTCAATCTATATTGTAGACTCAAATACTGAAAGCACAAATTGTCGTCTCTTATATTTTTTACTAGATATCAATTTCAATTATTTATTTTCGGGGCTGGGGGGGTGGGGGATAATATTAGAGGCACTGTATGCGAGAAAGAGAGAGAGAGGGGGGGGGGTATTTAAATTTATCCTAGAGCCCTAAACAACTTTTGTTGTTATTTGAACTAAGTGTTGATGTTTTTCAAGTGGCCTCTCTGTCACCCGCCTCGCCCCTTCCAACCTTGTCACCTTTTCACGCATGTTTTTGGCCTGACAGGCCTAGCATACACATCGTCTAGTCAAAATCTAGTGTCTTAAAGTCTAGAGTGTCTCCAAGAAACACAAGCTCTAAGTTGTCTTGTGTCGCAATTATATATCTATACAAATGTAATACTAACAGATCAATTGGAAATAAATGTAGGCCTTTAGCTTTTTTTCACTTTTACTTAAAATAAAATTAAAACTTTTGTTAGTTACTCTCTCTTGATAGACTTTGTAGGTTTCATTACAAATATTTACTCAATTATATCCCTTTCATTTTAGTTCTCTATCTCAACATTTCATCTCTCCTTTGACTTTCATCCTTGGGGGTTCTGTGACAGTAGGTGTAACCAATCCCTCCATTTTTGTTCCGGTCAGCAGCTGTACCTAGTAGAAAATCT
>JAZGLO010005751.1:0-88631 GCA_036873155.1 Biomphalaria sudanica
ATGTTTTAAAACAGAATAGTCAAATATGGCGACAGAGTTTATGTAATTTCATATAAACTTTTTAAAGAAAGACTTTCCTTTCGAAAATTTGGAATTCATACGAATTTTTTCAGCATAAGAGTAACGATTGAGATGAGTTCTGAACCCAAATATTCTTTTCCAATCCGCCTTTTCCCAACCTTTACTCAATCTGCTGTTTTTCTAGTTAAATAAATTTGGGACTATAGCTTATAATTTATTTCTCAATCCTAAAATGCAAACAAATTTAGAGTAGAGTCTAATTGGTCCACTTCATTTCTCCTCCCACTTCCGAAATTTTTTGAAAGAGCTTTGAATTATAGTTCTGTAACAAAACAAAGTTACAAACATGCTTATTGAACAAAATGTATCACTTACAAATGAGCTTTTTTTTTTAAAAAATATTCTAATGTTTTTTTTTCGTCGGCGATCTTCAAAGCCTAAATCTAAATATGTGGGGTATCTTCAAATCGTTTTATTTGCAATGTTGTAAGGGACTTTCTAATTCATAATAGAATATTTTTTCAAGTAAAACATTATTGAAAAGGTCATTTTTAATAGGATGAATAATGAACTGTAGATGTCAGGAGAATGCCTTTGTGCAGTAAAGAATGCTTAAAAACGCTTTTGTTGTCTGGAATTCGCCCCGATCCCCACTGATAAATAATGAGCTGTAGATGTCAAGAAAATGCGTTTCAGCAGTGAAAAATGCAACAAAACGCTTTTAGCGTCGGGGTCTTGCCCCGAACCCCACTGATAAATAATGAGCTGTAAATGTCAGGAGATTGCGTTTCTACAGTGAAGAATGCTAACAAAAGAACCCCACTAAGGAGCCTTACAGCGCTGCCCCAGACTACCAAGCTATCAAGAGAAAGGGCACAAAATGACTGGGTTTTTTTTTCGCAGAAAGTTGACAAACACTGCTTTTTTTTTATTTCTCACACACACATATAAATATATATCTACATAGGGTTAGGGTTTGGAAAAAAATCGCCCCCCCCCCCCCTTCCACACTCCAAAGTTCTGGATCCGCTAGTGCTTAAAAGGCCTATATATCTTAACTAATAAAACTTCAAATAACTTGAATAACTTTTTTTGTGAACAATACTAAATATAACAGACTTCACTAGATCTAGATCTGGTAATAATATTTCTTAACGAAATGTAACCCAATACAGTAACACGGCCATTCAGTCTTATTTTCTGTAGTCGTCTCCCCTAACTATGACCGCAGACGACAATTATGCCACCTTGGCATGGTCAGTCAAGCATATATATAAATTAATACCATCCACTAGTTAGAGGTCAAGGGTTTTTTTTTTTTTTTTACGCTCCAGCATATTGTTTCTTTGTTTGCTAGATCTAACTCGCTATTTAATTTATTTTATGCCTGATACACAGTGGCTAAGTACGCATCTTAAGTAAAAAAAAAAAGTAATAACAAGGAGTTAATTGACTGTCACAAATTATTGAGAATATTGTTATCAAATCAAGACACTTAACTGCAGGAGTAATATTCAAGTTAACATGTTTAGAAAAATTATGTAACCGTAATATTTATTTACAGTGTAATATCCTTTGTTAGCACGTTGTGTTTTTTTTTCATTCTGGCTTAAAAATGGCCAATGTCTATCAATAAATTGGGAGTCAAGGACCAAAGAAATAAAATAAAGAGTAGGGGGTGTTTAGCTCTTCCACAAAATAATTAGTTATTGGCTTACTGGGCTATATAATCTCGTGGTTTGTGTTCTGTGTAGCTAAAGGTCACTCGTTTAGGTGCGTGTGATCTTTAGTCCAGCTTACTAATTGGGATATATGTTCAAGTAACTCGGCACACTTGAAAAGGTGTGGCCTCTAGCCCAACCACGGGATTAAGATTTTTCTTCAAATAAGCAAACTTTTGTCCGGATACCCGTGTAGATGTTTGGCTTGAAATCCAGTCAACACCCTCCCCCATATTAAGATTAACTACTAAGTAAACAAACATAGTTCCCTCGTGTGACCTCTAGAAAGTGCTTACGTCCATCGTATCTGACTTGGGGTCACATGTCAATCAATGAACTCAATGTGATGAACTAAACAAATAAAAGGGGGAGGGAGTTGTTCATCTGGAAATATACCTAGTTACCTTAGAGGTGTGGCTCTTGTAGTCCAGCGGCCCTAATAAAGATTAACTATTAAGTAAACAAACTCAGTTCCCTCGAAAGGTGTGACCTCTAGAGAGTGTCAATTCGCTGACATTAAACCTACGTCCATCGTATTTAACTTGTGGTCACCTGCCTATAAAAAAAAACACTTAATGTGATGGACTAAACAAATAAAAGGGGGTGGAAGTTGTTCCTCCCTACCTTTGGAGATGTACCCCCGCACAGCTAGACAGACGTCTGGTCAGCATGACGTAGTCAAGGAATGTAGCATTTTAACATGTCAACTAACCTACTCAAAGGTCAAGACAAATTGAAAAAAGTACCAGCCATTGCTGCTCTGTAAGTAAAGCGCATTTATGATGTAAAGTTTCATTTCTATTTATATTAAGTTATTAACACGCCTTGTCTTTATAATAAACGATGTTTGGTGCATATTCATAATGGTTCTATTTTTAAGCACATTATTTTGTTTTAATATAAACATTAATACATTCTACAACAGACATTAATGGAACGAGGTCCACTTTATGCATATTAAATAGGTGTATTATTTGCTATCCGGTAGTGATATCCGACCGGAGCCGAATAGCACCGGATAGTAAAAAATGCCGGATATTCGGCAGAAGCCGGAGCGACTATCCGGTGCACCCCTAAGTTTAACCGATCTTTATATTATGTCGTTCCCCTGTTGGCCGATTGGGTGGGGTGGGGGAGGGTGAATAGATCTACTGCCCTTCCCACATAAACCCTTTGAGTGGGGGCGGTCCTATTTTTATGGAGAAATAATAGTTTGTGAACTAAATTAGTTGAATATCAATAAAATATAAGCTACTTATTGATATTTGAACCCATTTTTGTTATCATTTTGTTGCCCTCCTTCAGCCGTAGAACGACTATGGTTCATCTCGCAGTGAGATGAAAGCCTGGGCATTGTTTATGGTCGGAACGATGTAGCCCACACCCTAACTGCTAGAGTAGCCAACCAAGGCTAACAAGCCTCTCCTGCCCGAAGCTTGCTTACTGGTTTAGGCGTCTTTGTCCCTTCTCCAGGAGAATGTTATCATGTGTAAGTATGAAATGAAAAAAGGGTTGTACCAGGTGGGAGGCGCGATACATGCAATCGCCCTGTGCCCATCGGACAAACCAATATTTTTTCTTTTGTATTTTAGTTAGAAAATTACAAAATAAATTTTAAAAAATCTGTCACTAATATAATTTATATATGTTATGTGTAATTTGCTTTTTTATATTGAAGAGGGGGTTTATCTAAATTTTGAAGGGGTGTTTAAAATCAAAATCTTCCTTAACTGTGCTCTTGGAATTTGGGGATTGTCGTTTGCATTTTTTTTTGTTTTGTTTTATAGAAGAGGGTATTTAACTGCAAACCCCCCTTGGTTGTGCTGGTTTAGTATTAAAATCTCACCTAAAATAAAATCAAAGCAAAAAATCAGTCACTAAATTATGATCCCCCCCCCCCCCCGGGATCCATCTCAATCTGTCCTTATTTATAACCATCTATGATTTCAATAATTTCTTTTAGAAGCAATTGATTAATCTATATATAAAAATAATAATTTTTTCATATAAGGTTAAATATTTTTCTAATTATTCCAATTCAAAAAAAATATATGATTTGATGAAATCTATTAAGGTAGTTCTGTACAATATATTCTTAGTTATCTTTTAAATAAGTTTGTACCACTAGTAATATTCATAGAATTTAAAACTTAACATCAAATAATGATCAACTAATCTAGGTAAATAAGTATTATTTTACTATAATTATTTTTACTACTAATATTATTATATTTCAAAGATTTTTTGATTAAAAATATTATATACTAATATAGCTGTTAACTCTTTCCCTCCATAATTATTGTTCTCATTCCGATCGTATTACTCGTTTGGCTTATTTGTGTATCACTATCCCAGCGGTTCTCAACTTTTTGAGCTCCGTGACCCCCTTTTACAATTTTCCACTAAGGGGCGACCCCCTACCATTTTTTTTTTGTTTCGTTCATTGGCTAAGCAAATGTGATTTAGCTAGTGTTAAATTTTCTTCACGAAGTGATTAGATCATCTTCCTAGAAATGGCATTACGACGCATTTGATGGACAATAATTTCAATTGTAAAAAAAAATATTCTGCTACAACGAAGATTTGGTCTGCAACAAATATTTTTGAATAAAAAAAAAAAAAAAGTAAATACCAATAAAAATCATGTATCCGTTCAATGATAATACATTCACTTAAAGTGTCATTCGTATCCCCTGACTTCATGTCCGTGTTCATAGATCTAGAATTGTTATTTTATTGATACTTGACAATCTTTTCATAATTTGTTTAATAATAATATAACTTGAATAATTTACATCATCTGAAATATAAATGTATTTCTACTGTAGAACAAATAAGCTTGTTACAACACGTTAGAGACACACACAAAATATAAAAAAAAAAAACATCCCATGAAAAATAGCTCCCCCCTTCTAAAAAAAAATAATTTTCTGATGGTCGTAGGCGATCCCTCAAAAATTGTCATTCGACCCCCAAAGGGGCTGAGGCGCACAGGTTGAGAACCCCTGCACTATCCTGTTAGTTTAGGCTGTTATAATAAAGCTTCAATAACTTTTTGTTTGTTTTCAGAAAATGTTACAGTTGGTATTGAATTATAGTATAATCTATTATAGGAGAATGCATGCTCTTTTTACACAATACAAATTATAGTATATAAATCCAAAAACCAGTTTAGTTTAATCTGAGTCAAATCAACGTTGGCATCGTATATTAGGAGAGAAAGAGTTAATATTATTGTTATATTCAAAAATATAAAAAATTGAAATTTAAAGTTAAAGACTTAAAAAAGAAAGGCAATATATATATATATAACTCTGCAATGCGCACCGCCATCCAGGCTTGTGCTAGAAGGTACGCACTGTGATAGACTATAGATCTAAAAGGATGTCAACATTAGAAAAGAGAGAAGATGTTGTTTTGTGAAACTGTGATGTTGTGTAAATAAACATCTATGTCTCGTTGAGTTGCCTCCCTTAAGTTATTACAGTAAGCATTATAAGTTGGACATTATTTAAAACGAATAGTAATCTTGTAAACTGCATTTTCTTGTCATTTTTAAATAGAAATGTTTTTTTTTTCTTGAGGATTCGAATAGGAAATTGAGCCTTTTCAAAACAATAAGAAATCAGGTCAGGGGAGGCACGGTGGCTGAGCGGTAAAGCGACTATCCGGTGCACCCCTAATTTATATATATATATATATAACATATCAGGCAGCTCCTTGATATATATAGTCGTTCCGGCTTCGGCTTCCGATGAATATTCGGCTATTTTTCACTATCGGCGATAAATCACTACCGATTAATTGGCTGGATAGTAAAAACTACACCACAGTAGGCTACCTATATTTCTATTAAGTCAAACGGAGGTAACACTTAAATATCAAAATAAAAAAGGCAAATGGCCAACACTATAAGGGTAGTCGATGCTGATCGATAAACGATGTCGAACAAGAAGTTTAATACTTAATGAAGGGAACAGTCGAATGTGGTCAAACTAAATCTCTACGTTAATAAAAACATGCCAATATTCATAAAGTGAACATGATTCAATAATGTCAATTCTGAAATACATTAACGTTTATGTTTCAAATAAAAGAATGGGCTTTTAAAACTACGACTATGCACCAAACATCTTTTACTACAAAGACAAGGCGTGTTAGTATAAATAAAACCTGACATTATTAGTTCGAATTATATACATAGCAGCGATGGCTGGCATATTTTACAATTTTGTCTTGACCCATGAGTGGGCTAGTTAACATGTAATATTTTTAACTACGTCATGCTGACCAGACATCTGTCTAGATGTTTGGGTTTATCTCCAGAGGTAGAGAGGAACAACTCCCATCTTCTTTTATTTGTTTAGTTAAATGATAGCTCCCACCACCCTTTATTTGTTTAGTTAAATGATAGCTCCCACCACCCTTTATTTGTTTAGTTAAATGATAGCTCCCACCACCCTTTATTTGTTTAGTTAAATGATAGCTCCCACCACCCTTTATTTGTTTAGTTAAATGATAGCTCCCACCACCCTTTATTTGTTTAGTTAAATGATAGCTCCCACCACCCTTTATTTGTTTAGTTAAATGATAGCTCCCACCACCCTTTATTTGTTTAGTTAAATGATAGCTCCCACCACCCTTTATTTGTTTAGTCCATCACATTGACTTAGTTGATAGGTGATCACAAGTCAAATACGATGTACGTAGGTACTCTCTATTATAGAGGTCATGCGAGGGAACTGAGTTTTACTTAGTTGCTAATCTTAATTAGGGGCTGGACTTTAAGCCACACCTCTACAGGGGAACCGAACAATGAGTTTGCTTATTTGGAGAAAAATCTCAATCACATGGCTGGACTACAGGCCACATCTCTTCACGAATGTCTATTATAGTTTGCTTACTTGGATATAAATCTCAATTAGTAAGCTAAACTAAAGATGACACACTTAAGTGACCTTTTGCCACACAGAACAGAGATTTACATTAGTAACTAGTTAAATATATATTTACATATTTTAAATTGACTATGCCACACACCCCATTTACAGTTGGTGGACACACACTCATGCTACAGATAAGTTTGTGATAGCCCTACATGTTTATAAATACTGTTAAGCTTTAATTTATCAATCATTAACAGAGTTTAAAGCAATAAGGTAAATAAAAGGAAAACAATTATTACAAATATAGGTATGTTATTTAACAGTTTTGCAAAATGCTCAACAACACAAGCTAGTTTAAAGACATGTAGGTATTCGGCTTCGGCCTAATATCATATTTACTATCCGGCAATATTTTTTTTTTGTACTATCCGGTGCACCCCTAATATATATTTATCCTTTTAGAAAACGACTTTTGAGTTCCAACTCTACTCTAAACATTAAACAAAAAAATGTTCTTGTCTTGGTTATTTTTAGTTTCAACTATTACACTGATTTGAGGGACAGTGACTTAACATTCTTCTTTTAAAATAGCGAGAGAAAAACATGGAGTGCCTTTTATATATATAAGGGATTTAACTAGCTTGCATTACCTGTGATTTGTATTCTTTCTCTCTAGGAGCTAATGAAGACAATAATACAGAAAACCCAGACTATATCAGCTACATTTTTAAACTTAATTTACCAGATTTTAGGTTTTGATAGAAAAAAAACCAAGCAAACTGTAAATGTATTTGGAACATTAGGTTTGATATTCTACTTGAGCATTCATCATTTGTAAATTTGTAAAAAAAATAATTTTTTCTATTAAAGTGGGGCCAGTCATCAATCTTTTGGAGGCTCTTCTTCATTGTCCTTATTGTCACATCTATGTTGTCATCTATGGTCAGTCTTTCTTCATCTGCTGTTGCACAAAGTGGACATTCTCCTGCACTTAACTCCACTTTGTCAGTTTCCAAGGCTCCTAGTGTCTAGAGCACTAACCAAAGTAGTGTTGACTTCCACTACCACAAAACAGGCAAATGGATAAAATTAAAGCATGTTAAAAATATAATTTGGTTTAAAATTAATTACTGGGTGGAGCATTACGATTACACTCAAATATAGCATTCACAACTTCAATGCTTAGATATATTAAACATAGGCCCTATACATTAGCCATACAAACATGTACTTCATATAGACTTGCTGCATTGCTCTGACATCAGAGAGCAGAAACAAGCACCATTAAAAAAAAACTATTTAAAATTCAACACATAAGTCTGTGTAATAGTGCACTAAAATACCAAAGTTTACAGTTTTTTTATTGCTTGTTAATTGCACTTAATGAAAATGTCTTCCATCTCAAACAGGCAGAATTTAGAAATGAATAGCTAGTTAAGAAATGGAACATATATTTGAATACCTAATTACTTACATAAACAATGTAGTCTTTGTGTTTTTAAACAATTTCAGATTTAAAACTTAACCATAATGATCAAGTTTAACATTAAAGAATTAACATGAGCAATATAATTCTGTGAAGCTGTTTTGTAATGTAGCGCAAAAGTATTTTTATTTTAGAAAATTATTGTGGACTGGAGATACATTACAAAAAAAAACCTCATAGGAGTTTTTAATGCCAACAAGATTCCAGAAATAAAAAAAATAGTCAATTTTGTCAAAAGTGGCCAATAGTTAGAATCGTTAACAAAAAAAAAAAACAACCTACTTTGACTGAAACGAAACCAATATTTTTTTAAATTTAATATTATGTATGACAAATCTTGACCAACCAGTTTCAGAAAACTCAATATAAAAATGTATGTTAATATGAAAACCAACAGAAATAAAACATTAGCACCAAGCAGAAGACCCACAACAAAATGTGCTACTTGCCCGAAGAAAAAAAATCCCACCCCCAATTTTACTTATATTTCTGTAGTTGTTAAATCAAGTAAAAACTTTAAAAATAGAAAAAAAAAAGTTTTTTATTATCAAAATTTATTATTTCATTATCTGTGTCATAGGAATGAAAATCAGAAACTTTGTTTTCATTAACTAAAACTACTTTTTGTAAAAATTTTATCCTGGTAAGAAAAAAATTGAAATATATATGTGAAATCTGAAGTAGATTATTATCATCAGTTTGTCCTTAAATAGCCTACCTGAAAAAAAAACAAAAAAAAAACAGAAAAACATTAGACATTTACTCAACAGAACATTAATGCAATAAAGAAAATTTTTAATCTGAGTTTACCAAATTGGATCAAGAGAGATTGCATCAGATATTTCCTAAACTCTCAGATTAATATATAGTATTAATAATGCAATTGTACATTACATTATAGTACATGTTTTAATATCAAAAGAAGAAAAGAAAAACTCTAAGGTATGCAGTAAGCTTGTTGTGCTTATCCTTTATTTATGAAAAATACTAAAAATGTGCATATTTACAAATGCATTATCACTAAACATTAGGAGCTCTCCCCCCTTAAAGTGTAAACAATTTGGTAAAAACAAGTTCATGTGATGAGAAAAATATAGGCCAATTACATTAGGAAAATAAAAGAAAAAGTAAACATTGGATTAGAAGTTACTAGATCCATGTAAAAAAAAAACAACCAAAAACATACATACAAGGAATCCATTTAAACTGCGCTGTGACAAAGTCAGATTTTTAGTGCTGGATATTAACAGACTTATTAGCTGTTTACACAAAGAGTGAGGAAGTGAAATGCCATGAACTGTATTATCCTTCTGCCAAGCTTTAAATACATCAGGTGTCACCACAGATCTAAACGAAATAAAATATATCTCAGCATATAAACCAAAAAGTTATAAATATGTTGGTCATCAACAATGAATCAAACTTAAATCTGGAAAATATAAATTAAAACATGAAATTGGGCTTACTCTGACTGATATTCGTTCAGCGTGACAAACTTGGCTTTGTAAAGAATCTTCATAAATTTACATGGTGCAACATCTGGTGTTGTACATTTCACTTGATCACTACTCTGAGACAAAGATCTTGGTTTACAGACACTCATAGTGGCTGATGATGAGAACACAGCTAGTTCTTGGTCTAGCAGCCATAGCTGAGAAAACAAAAAAGGTGATTTTATTATGAAGTGTCCTACTAAATTTGACATTTATAAAAATTTTACTTGTGGAATGCTAATGTTTAAAAGTACTTGATAATTATGGGGGTTGACAAACATATTTTGAAAGAACATTTCATTAAAATACTAGATTTCATTAATAAAAGGAATTCCTTAATTTTAAAAAATTACTTTTCTTTTTTTTAAAAATTAAAATAGGAGTAGACTTTTAAAACAGATATACAAAGTTCAACATACTTTACACAAAATATTATGTTGCATTTAATTCTTGAAAGTTTTTTGGAGATACAGTTGTAAAAATATTTTTGAACTCCACTTGCATTGGAAATTCTTTTTTATAGCTATAAATTAAATTGCGAAAAAGTAATGGTGGTTTAGTCATTGTGCTGACCACATGATACCCTCGCAGATCATGGGCCACAGAAACAGATAACTTTACATCATCTGCCCTATATATCACAAGGTCTGAAAGGGGAACCTTTCTTTTTTCTTAAAAATAATATTAAAAAACAAAACAAGATGTTGAACATCTACTTTAAAATAACTGTGACAGAATACACAAATTCAAATCAACTCACCAAAATTAAAACTGCATTTTTTCCATCACCTTGTAATGTTGAATTGATTATAAATCTAAAACTGGTAAATGCATGACTCTGGTCTTTCAACAGATTTGATATAAAATCCTCTATTGATTGTTCCTTAGTGCTAAGTGATAAAAAAAATAAATGAATACAAGCAAAATGTTTATGATTTATTATATTTCAGCTAGAAGATACACATGCTTCATTAAGAGAATTACAGTCAGGGCTCTGACACACACACATATGAGAGAGAGAGAAAGAGGGAGGGAGATGTACTGTAATGCTAACGATACAAGTAAAATGACACAACCAATGCAGCCTTACCAGTCCACTGCCGCAGATTTTACATTAGGTAGAGCTGGTGTTGTACTAATACTAACATCTGTCTTGACATCTTGAAAACTAATGGCATGAAAATATATCTTGTATATGCCATTCAATGGATCATGGAAGTAGGAATGTAATGTCTGATCACCTCCATCTGCATCTGTTATAAAAGAAACATAATTGAGGAGTATAAAAACAGCTGTAATTTTCTTTCTTTTTATGATAATGAGTCAACATTTATAATGCTCACTCAATAGGTTTAAAGTACTCCTTTCTTTAAACTAAAAGATGACAATTTTTTAAATCTGTAATATATATATAACATTTATAATATATATAACATTTTGATTTGAATGTTTAGACAATATACTATATCAGAATTGTGAATCTTGTACTAACTGTTAATTTGTTTTATAAAAAAATGGGATAATAGAAAAATGTAATTTGAACTTACTTCCAAGTTTTATGAAGCCTAAAAAATTGCCACATCTTTTGCAGACCAGCCTGTCAGCATTGCAGATGACTGCACATGACTTCACTTGTTTGGCACTGATAAGTAAATATAAGCTGCTGACTAGACAGTCTTCCAATCGAGGAGACAATCCATTTTCTTTCACCTTTTTTATTTGGTCAGGAAGTGTGCTCTCCCCTGAATGGCTGGAGCAGGAATGGTTGTGATCCCTCCTATCAGAGTGGTTATGACAAAACCAGATGTCTGCAAAGTCTGACCAACTCTCAGTAGGTAGAGGAAGAATTCTCTTGAATTCACTGCAATGTCATATGCACCTTCAATCAATTTTAGTAGCTGGTTAATTATATTTTGCAAGTCTACTTTTCTACCCCAAATTTTTTGTTGTTGTTATTTCTAATTTTGATTTGAATTTAATGTAACACTTTATTCAGCATAAAATCCATTGCCTATTGGACCAGTAAGTTTTCTAAGCAGAGGCAATTTTAAGTTACGCCTTCAAAATATTTTTTTCTTTAATGCATATACTTATCAACTGTCAATGCTTTTCAAATGATTTTTTTTATGGCATCAAGATAGTCTGTTTTTTTTTTTTTTACCACATAAATAACATACATACATTCATATTCCCACCCCAGTTTCTTATAACAGGTTAGCATTCTTTAACAGTAAACAATCTAAAAAAAGTATTATAAGTCCAAAGATAAATTGAATGTAGATAATTACCAAGTGGATTTAAGAAGCTGTGCACCACATCCTGCACAGAAACACTGAGACTGACTGGCTTTGATTTTGGAAATTAACAGCTCATGATTAAATGGTGTGAATTGACACAAGGCATTTCTTGATGCATCACCACCTTTAACTTCATTACTGTTCTGGTGAAAATAAAACATGGTTTATAACTAATTGTGATATCATAAGACATTAATCATGGAAATCATAATATAGTTAAGTGTGGTTTTTAAATATATTTTTCTTATGATTCAAAATAAATAATGTGTATATAAGAATGTTTACATTGTGTTTCCTTCTTTCCTTTCACATCACAAGAGTTTCAAGTTTCCTCTACACCACCCTCGCAATAAGTGCAGCATTTTAGTTGGTGATTATTCCATATTTACCAGGAAATGATACTAGCTGTTTTTCCCTATCTTTCTTACCAGAATTATTTTTCAATTTCTGACAGAACTATTTACGTGGCCCATTTGTCATGCACTACCATGTTATAAATGTTATATTTAGTATAGAATTAAAGGGAAATGAATGCCCTTTTTATATAAAAAAAAATTGATGTTTATAGAAACAAAAGAGATTTTAACTTTAAATTATGAAAACTCACCCAATGTGGACAAGTCACCTAGATCTGGAGACTAGATCTAGGAAATATTTTATAGTCCAGGTTGAATAATTTTTTTATTTTTTTTTACAAAATTTATCAATTTTTACATAAAACTTTATAATTGAAACCTCTGAAAACATTTAAAATGGCAATATTGAGTTTATTATCTGATGTTACCCCATTGGAAAAAGCAAAAAAAAATAAAAAAATTATGCACCCAGCTTCAAATACATGGAACATGGTAAAAAAAAAAAGGAAATAGGAAATAAAATTTAAAAATTCACATGTTTAGCAAAGATTAAGTTTTAAGCGATTAAAAACATATATGGGAGAAAAAAAAAGGAAAAAATAGGTTTTAATGCATCAAAATACTATCATTAATTCAACAAAACTGGTTGCTCCAGAAAAAGAAAGAGTTAAGTTAGTTTATATATCATCTGTCTGAAATTATTGAGTTCAATAAAACTCTTAATTTATGTTTCATCTTTTTTTTTTTTAAGAAAGAAAAGGCAGGCAGAGTAAATTATATTTACATTAGTGAAAAACTAAAAATTGAGTATAAACATATAATCCATTAAAGTAGGGTAATTATAAATATTTAAACTTAAAAAAAAAACATTTACCCATTCTGCTTGTAAAGTAAGTTGAAGTTCAGTTTGACTGTTCCAACGCAGGCCTCTGCACGTTGAAGGTTTTAAAGTTAACTGACTTATAGGAAACTTTATAAGACATCCTTCAGTTTGAATGGAGACGCTGTGTGGCTCAACTGTAACACTTGGGTGCTCAGCAATGACCAGGCTGATAAACAGAAATATAATTATTATATGTACGTTAATACTTTTAGTTTAAAGTCTAGTCCATGAGAGACATAGATCTTTGAAGCAATACTTTTAGTTTAAAGTCTAGTCCATGAGAGACATAGATCTTTGAAGCAAACTCATTATGTCCCATAAAGACTAAAACTACCAAAGTGCATTTTAACCTAAGGATTCAACTATACAAATACGAGACATTTTTGTACAGTCCAGTTACTTGCCAGAGCACAAATTGGGAGAAGCCATTGCTCTGAAACAAATCAAAGTTCATTTAAGGTGCAGACACTAACAGGTCCAATGATGTTGCCAGTCACATAAAAGTCTAGATGATAGAGAGTTACAAGATACCTCAAAGTCATAGAGCTATTCTCTATGAATATATTGTATAATGTTTTCCGCAATAAAATATAGAATCAAATGGATTAGAATCTAGATCTTTGATAGTACCGGTAATAGAAAAATTTTAATAACTTTTTGTTTCTTTCTAAAATTATATATATATATAATTTAGATATGTAAATTATATTAGAATACATCTTGAGATCTCTAGATCAGAAAATTGCATATAATCTTTAGTCAAGCCTCATTTTCTTGTCATCTGCACTGCTTTATTAGAGTTGGTTAAGTAAGAGATAGCAATTAAAAAAAAATAATTGTGTAGCTTTCATAAATCATGGAAAGAACAAAATTAAGTACCGGTAGATTAATTTACTTATAACTGCCATATTAATATAATTGGTTTGGCTAAAATTAAAATAATATCTATTATTCCAATTCATCATTGTGATTATTTAAATTTGTGAAGTTATATTCTAATGATTATTATTTGGACTTACTGATATTAGATATAATGATAAATGCTATGAAGTGTTTGTATATTAGTATTTTGTAATAAATTTTAACTTATCTCAAGTTACATTATAACTGAGGACAACGAACAATTGAAATACATTCAATTAAAGTCTTTATTAAATTTAAACAATCTGAAAATGACATAAATCTACTTAGTTATATATCTAGAAGTATAAAGTATAACATGACACATTATTGTGTTAATAATACTAGGGAGAGGGGGGAAAGTGTTATAAATGTGAAATATATTTTGACAGACTACTGGTAACATATTCCGCTGTCTACAAGGCTGCATCATAGTGCACATCTAGGTTGATCTACTAGATCTAGAATGACTAGATTCTAGATCTAATTGAAAAGTATAAGTCTGGAACTAGAAGTCTAGATTTAGATTGACTAGATTTTCAATCTAGTCATTTCCGTCTAATGAACAGATGTTTTTCTGATATTAGCGAACACCCCACAATCTTTGTTAAAATGAGCCTTTATTTTGACAGTTATGATAAAACTAGCTTATTGTTTTTATTTATGCTCCATTTCTTTATAGTTCAGACACATTTAGTTTCGTTTACTCTGAAAAACAAGGGTTTTACACAGGTTCAAAGAGCACTGGTAGGACAATGCCATTTTTTTTCTTCTACGACAGAAATAGGGTAAGTCCGGGGTGAAGGAGATTTTTTTATAGAAAATTTAGGTACCAGATAAACAAGACCTATCTAAAATTCTTCTAAATAGGCCCTAAAACACATACATGTCATAACCTTTGTGTAAATAGGAGGTGCTCACTAATATTCGTTTATTATTATCAATGGCATTAACAAACGAACTTTATCCCTAGTATCAATGACACTGTCTGTCTTTAGTTAATGTAAAAAGAAATTGATATAAAAAAAGATAATTTAAGATAATAACATTTTTGAAATACAATAACTATGATGTGTTCGTTAGCACACTGAGATGTTCATGAAATTGCAAAACGGGGGAAGGTGTTCGTTAATGTCAGCACTGGACCTCATTGACCTGACCCTCTTTGACATCATATTTTATTGTAACTTAGGACTCAGACTTAGGTCCTCCAGCTGTCTCCATAAAGATCTGTCATTGGCAATGTCTGAAGCCTCCTCCCACCTGGTGTCTACTGTTATTGTAACTATGCGTAGCAAAACAAAACAATATATATCTATTTTTATAGAGAAATGGATGACAAGTTTTTAGATTTTGCAGTTTTTTCCTAGGACTAACCATTACAGAGCTATAATATAAAAATTCAAACATAAAATTGCAGTGGCAGGGCTTAACATGTTGGTTAGACAGAAATAACTATATCTAGTTAAATCTAGTATTTTAATTTTACCTCGGAAAATCTAAGGAAATATTAGCTGTAGAAAGTAATGGTTTGAACTCCGCCCTAAATGTAAGAACGGGTAAAGCATGATTTCCATGAGATTTAGATTTAACTTCTGTCTTCATTTTTCAAATGAAAATGCAGATTTTTGTTACATCTACTTCAACTTCTCAGGTTTATCAAACTTCATGAGTTCATCATCATGACATTCAATCATGTAATCAACTCCGCACTCGTAGTAGTTGTAGAACTAACATTAACAAGAAAAGTTCTTCAGAAGATTCAAATTTCAAGCCACAAGCCGAAGCCAGTCACCAAGACCAAGACCAAGTCAAAGTTGATCTAATAGATCTATAAATTATTAAAAATATATATTTAGATCTACAATAATACAAATCTACTCTAGAAAATCTTCAAATTGTAGATGTAATTAGATCTAGATCTAGTCTAGAAAATGAAATCTAGACTATATGATAGATCTAGTCAAGTCAGATAGAGTCTATATGAAATCTAGTCTATGAGAATGATTGGGAGACTAGATCTATCGAGGCAAGTTGTTGTTTATAATAATTTCATTCGACTTTTAGAATAAAACACCAAGCGGAAGTTTGCAGTTTAACTTTTTCTTTTTGAAATCGATATATTATAGATCTATTAAAATATATGGTGATCAACACATTGTGCATTCTTTTATATTTTTTAATTAATTATTTAAATTATCTATAAAATATTTCCAAAGCTAATAAGCTATGCTTTTTAAAAATTATTGGATAATTTTTGTGCATCCTTTATTCGTTTGGGGCTTACAGCGCTCTCCCAAACCCTAGTGCCACAAGGACGGGATCATTCTAAATAGGTGGTCATCCATTGACCTTTTGCACATATAAACATAGTTCCTAAGACCGGTCCAGGAGACAGAGAAGTAGACATTCTGAAAAAAAAAAGACATAGAAACATGTCTCAAAACATGTTCGATTCAATTGACGTTGATTGCCAATGATCTTTTCTTCTTTAATTACATTTTTTTAAAATGTACATTTATTGAGTTGCTCCCCTTTACTCGCAAGCTCGTATCGGCATTTTGAAACAACCACTAACATTTTTCCCCCCTCCCTTTTTTCCCCCCCACACCATTTCTTTTCTCAAGTGCAACGGAGGCTTAAATGCTTAATTATAATCAATTATTATCTCATGAATTATTATACTGTAAATGGGATTGAAAGGGATGGTTTTTTGATCAATATAATTAATAAGTGCCTAGGAAGCCAAGTGAGAGTTTCAAAACTAGGTAGAGGCCTGATGATAACAATTTATGTATTCACTCTTGTGTAACTACATATAATTAACTTCACTCTCCACCAAAGTTGAGCTCCACATTGAAAGTTTGGACGTTACAGAAAGACCGAAATTCCAAATGTTTCTCCCTCGATCTTCTAATTATATAAACAGACAACGATCCTTTTATTTACTTATTGGCATTCAAACTTTTGGCATATCAGTTTGTTGAATTAAAAGCAAAGTTGTGTTAGAGCCAACAAAATTCTTTGTATGACCATCAACTTTTTATAAACTTATAATCAGAAGAAGCGTTTGGGGAAAAAAAGGTAGAGCAGATAGGGATTAACTCTCTTATACGCGTTTTAGCGACAAAGAGGTCACGACATATCTGTCCTTATGAGTTGACAACTTTAAAAAATAGTTCTCCGTTAAATAAAAAAAAATAGGACTCATCTTGAAAGTCAAAGATGGCAAGATGGGCATAGATCTGAGGGGAGTCCGATGACTTAGTATTGTTGCGACCGTAGGCTCCACTGGGAGTCCAAAGGATATCAAGCCATGTTACATAAGATTTTAGGAGACTGCAGGCAAATACAACTTTTGTGAATCCCCCAAGTTCCTGTCGTGTCATATTTATGCTGACGTGAGGGCAGTGGTGGACTGGCTTTATGTTATGTATCTCACTTGAGGGACACACATAAAATACACCAACCCTAACCTTACTGCAACTCAAGATTTAAATCTTTTTTTTTTGGTCATCTTTAGTATTTCATAACATTTATTTCTTGATTTATATCTACGCTAAACAATTTCTCAGCATTTTTATTTTTATTTTTTAATTAATTCAAACCTAATGCTTTAAGATAGACACTTCACAGTACATGTATCTTTTATTATTGAAATTTAAAATTTTATTTAGTAAATCTAAATGAAAAGTCAACAGCAAGTCATAAATTATTGGATGGCTGTATATAAATCAGGTTTGCTTATTTATACCAGTCGAGCCACTCCTCATATTCGCTACCTATTTAATTAATAAAACAAGCTGAAATGAAAACGGTAATCCACACTTTATTCAAGGTAGAGATCTAGTATTAGGTCCAGTATATCTAGTCATTCCACGACAAGGTGTACGAAGAGCCTGAAGCGGTGACAATCCCATAGGCTGGAGTCGCAAAATTATTGTGTGATGATTATATAATTATTCTATCATCATACCGTCTAATGGATCTTTTTTTGCGCACTTAAACCGGAGTTACCCTACCGTTGGTATTACTTGGTAACATGGTTACCCTACCGTTGATAAAATGGTTGTATGGCCTTGTTTTAGTGTTCACACTCTCATTCTAATTCTTTTTCATGAGGATATGATTATTTGTTCCATGTATTTACAAAATAATCAAAAAGTAAACGTATGAATTCACATAAGAGTGAAATAGAGCTTTTGTAATAATCTCTTCCTCCTTGGCTTATTTATATAAACAAATCTTTTGGGCAATAAAATTAAGAGAGCTGATTAAATCAAAACGTTAGGCACGTAATGAGTAATATAATTATTTTGAACATATAAACTGAAAGATAATGAAAGTTTTAGTAAGGAGACCAATAGCTTTCTTTACCCCGAGATGTAGGCTACTGTGTATAGCTTAGAGGTTGGCCTCAATCTCTCCATTCTAATTTGATCCTACATGTAATTTGACCTGGACATCCCCTTACACCCACACCAAAGCATTCTGGGTCAAAACCCGAGCCAGATGGTAACCTTTTACGTACCCTGAGCTATTCCCCCACGTAACCCCGGAGGGCCTGAACCCCACAATTGTAGAGGCCGTGATGAGTGTCTGACACCTGAGGTGAGATATTAAATGTCATTAATTCGTGTCGGCATAACTTTCTCAGAAACATCCACATTCTGTTGTTAACCTTCGTAGTCTTATGGTGGGTTAACTTAGTCTGTTTTATAGCTGGGAAGAAATGGTTGTTTATTTCTGTAGTCACTAGGCTGATAGAAATGTAATTTACACGTGGAGGAATAAAACAAAACCTAGAATGAGATGAGAAACAAACGGATAAAATAATAAAAACACTGTAAGGATCAATAACAGATGAAACACTTAAATTCGATTGTAAAAACAATCAAATATTATTAACAAAAAAAGTTAAATAATTGAACTTTAAAAATTACAAAATAATACATTAAAAAGATTTATATAGCTTTGGTGTTTTACCAATTATGTACAATTCTGTGGCATTTTACGTCTCGAGAGACGATCTTTTCCCTTTGCAACTTCTTGTGTGACTAAAGAGGCCAATCCTTGATACACAGCTGCGATCGCAGGTTTGGCATATATAATCACCAGGCGCCGTTGCATTTTCATCATAGATAATATGTGTGGTGGCAGTAAGGGTTTGAATCAACTGATCGCGTATGAATGAAAAAATCTGATATGCTGAGGTCTAATGGTCATCAATTATTTGTTTATCTAAGACTATAGAGATGTGCTGCAAGTTAGTATTTGTAGGCTGTTTCAACACTTCTACAATTTATTTCGCTGTTGTTTATTAGAAGTAGACATAAAGCCAGCGTTTGCGTGTTCGTTCAAAGTGTTGTGTATTGCTTCAGCAGTGAACATAGGCTGCTACATGGAGAGAAGAAATACAAATACACATTGTCAACACCGTGACTATAGGTCTCCAATTTTTAGCGGTCCGAAAGGGGAATAGACGCTATTAGTTTTGTGTGATCTGTCTGTTTTTTCTGTCCGTCCCGTTTAGATCTCGTAAACTAGAAAAGATATTGAGAATCAGACATCATGATATTTTAAAACTTTCAAAGTTCTGATGCAACGGCTACTTTTTTTTTTTTTTGAAATGGAAAAATTTACTTTTAAAAAAACTATGCAAGCAGATTTTTTCATAAAATTACATTTTTACAACTATTCACCAATAATACTTTAATAGTAACAAACACGTTTGAGATGACCATTTACCACATTAATAACACGTTTGAGATGACCATTTACCACATTATTAACACGTTTGAGATGACCATTTACCACATTATTAACACGTTTGAGATGACCATTTACCACATTAGTAACACGTTTGAGATTACCATTTACCACATTAGTAACACGTTTATGCAAACGCTTTTACATTTTTTTGTCAAACAATTATTTTTTTAAAACAAATGTATTGATAAGAAAGTAAATTCTGTCATACTTATTACTACATATACCTAAAAAATGTTAACTTATTTTTTAAATAGAAAAAATATATTAATATTCATATAAGTGAAACATAATTCAAACAACATCTAATAAGTAGTTTTTTATATTGTCGCGTGAACTGCAGTGACTCACATGGACATATAACACTTAACTAAAGGAAATTTTTTTTTAACGGAAAGGTTTTGTTTTTTTTGAGCTTTGAATAAGAGATTGACCCTTTACAAAACAATTAGATCAATTAGATATTAATTATAAGACATCAGTTAAGCCAGGTTCACATATAATTTCACCTTCACTTTCACATATCCCTTGGTCTGCTGGACCGTTAGGCACCACACAAGATCTGTCAACCTTCTTTCTCCATTCTTCTCTGTCATTTGCCTTTGATAGAATAGCATTCTGATATTCTTTCTGAAAATATTGAAACGTGCCTTTTTACATGCCTGCGTGGACCACTTTGGGGGCCGATTTTGAGTTTATGTTTCCACACAAACTGTCTTAATAACCTACGTGGATACGCAGCCCCAACTGTGACCTACATATTTTGCCACATCCAGGGCAAGCATAACCATTGTCCGCCGGTTGTCGATAAGATTTTGTTTTCGCCGTCTGCGTCTGTCCTCGGCAGCGGATTTTCTTTTGATCTCAAAACTGTATCGAATGTTGAAACTTCCAGGACAATGGACAGATCTTTTTTTTTTTTTTTGTGGAACATAATACGACAACATGTTTAATTTGTACAGAAAATGTGGCTGTTTTTAAAGAACAAAACATAAAAGGCATTCTAAAACAAACCATAGAACAATAGTGCAAATGAAATCTGTATAACACTTATTAATAAAGGACTATCTAAGAATGTTCAATTACCGAACTATCAGTAGTCTAAATAAGATAGGGTGCTTTTATATATAAGTGATTTTTTAAAAACATTGGGGGAGAAGGGAGATCAAAGGGACATAAATCAACATGTCCTTTGGGGGCTCAGGATCAATGTCTTCTTTCATTGTCTACATTTCCTTCCAGGCTGTCTTACAGAGTTTGCTAACTCCCGCGTGACGTTCTGGATAGCTGAAATATGGGAACTACGTTCTATTTCAAGACTATCTCTGCTCTTTGATCTTAAGTTGAGACCTTTCCTCCACCGCTACTTCTCCAGCTTCAATACAATTAGCTTTTGGAAGAACGTAATGAGAACAGATTCTAATGGCTCACTATTCATTTTCATTAATGCTATACACAACTAACTATACCTGACCAGCCTTTACACATTTATTGATTTTCATACATGGCGGAAAATCTATAAAGAGCAAGCTTTTTGGTGTATCCGGTGTACAAAAGACAGGAAGTGTTGCTAAGCTATGTTTTTTTAAAGAGCTATACAATGATATGGACGGGCTTTTTAGCTTTTTCCAAACTTAATTAAAACAAATGGGCGACTAATTAGCGGTAATAGAGCAGAGTTGATACGAAGTTCAACTGCTACGCTTGAGATATTGTTATCAAGAAAATAATCCAGTTCCTGAATGATTTCAAAATTTCAAACGAAAACTTCTCAGGAATGTAAAGTATAGTTAAATTAATGTTGTCAATAAATTATAGCCCTACATAATTAGATCCAGATCTATGTAGAATATGTAGATCATGTCATACATGTCTATCATTTACAATATTAACAAGAAATGACGTCAACAATGAATGTTGTTTAGCTACAAATATTCGTCCTTTTTTTAGATTGAACTTGTCTGGAAAGTGTAACACTTCAAAACTAGATTTAGAATTATGAATTAAGTTTTAGAAGATCTTCGGGTTTGTAAAAAAATATATTTTCAGGGTTTGTCAGAATTACAGGCTAGTGCATTCATTTAGTTGGCTAAATTAAGGGTCACTTTAGCGTCCTTGACATTGTTTAGTTGAACTTATAAAACTCTAAAATAGAAGATCTTTGTGCTTAGGCATGGTTTAATCATGGTTTAATCACAGAAAACAACTTTTGGCATTTTGATTTTAAAGATCCAGTTAACATCCATGAAAAAATAAAATACACTAAGAAGCATTCTGGAGAAATGTTTGTGTGTGTGGGGGTTGATACCATAAAACTTTAAAAAGAAAATATGGGGGCGATTTTGAAATAAAATAATAAACAAGCTAATTACGACTGTTTGTTAATAATGACCTATTAGTAAATAAAGACTTATTTTATAATGTAGACCTGTTTGTTCATCAGATTTATTTTGTTGATAAAGATCTATGTGTAATAAGGACCTAATCGAGTACATGATTTCAACACGAAATACCCCAAAAAAACGTAGCATTGATGCATGAGAGAGTTCAAGTAGTTACTTTTTTCTTTCTTATAATCACACTTACAACATTACATTGGGTACGAATCAATAGGTTATGAGTTCCCTCCCCTCAAAGACAACTCTCCTTGTTTCCTGTTAAACTTGTCCATTTAGTTTCACGATTTACTGCAGACGCTTTGACCTTAACTCGGGGTTAATGCACGTGCATCCTATAAATGTCCACTTAATACGTTAGGGCGGAAACAGTTTTATTGATACGGCATTGAAAAAAAAAAATAGACAGACTTATATAAAACAAGAAGTTCTCGGCTATCTTCGGCCACTATTATATATAGAGATGACACCTGCATGTACTATTTATTTGTATGTAAACAAAATAGAGGATTTCGGGATTTTTAGGGCGCCCCTGAGTTCACCCAACTCTAATGGGCGCCTGAATTTTGTTGGGGAAAGTAAAGGCGGTTGGTCGCTGTGCTGACCAAATAACACCCTGCTCGTTAACCGTTGGCCAAACAGATGACCTTAACATCGTCTGCCCTATAGATCGCAAGGTCTGAAAAGGGAACTTAACTTGACCTTCTTTTACTTTACTATATATTTGAAATTTTAGACACGATTTTCAAATGCTAAGAGAACACACACATTCGCCAGCGCGCGCACACACACATACATATATTCACGCCAATATATATATATATATATATATATATATATATATATATATATATATATATATATATATATATATATATATATATATATTATTGTTACGTGCGCATCTTAGTGTAAATGTGAAATGGTGCGAATGCGTGTTGAAAGTGGGGAGAGAAACAAAATGGAGGAATATGAACAAGAAAGTGTTTTCAGTGTTAATAAAGATTAAAGTATTTATAAACGGTGATTTGTCGTTTTCATGTCTAAAGAGTCTCATCTAATATGAAGACGTAACAAATGGCCCCACGTATATATATATATATATATATATATATATATATATATATATATATATATATATATATATATATATATATATATATATATATATATATATATATATATTAAAATCTAGATTTTCAAGACTTCTAAAGTTCATTGGAAATGATTTGGACGCGCAGGGCAATGTGCTTGAAAATAAAAGACATTTGCGACAATCTCTTACTCTAGTAAATTATGTTCGCCATTTTAAGGCTGGAGCTTTTTTACAAGCCTTGCTAAAAAAAAGAAAAGGTTATATAAATTCTTTATCTCCATTCATTCGCATATTTACACTGCAGGATTCGCAGAAAACATGCGCGACTTATTAAAAAAGTTTGTTTCATTATTATTATAGTTCAAGGATCATGGCAAACAAAATTTATAATGGTTTAGATACCTAATTATAAAACTAATCAGCTAACATATGCTAACAAAGCAAACATATATAACGTAATCAATTATGCAAATCAAACAGTTGATAAAGTTGGTGGAAAATCATAACTTAATTACTTATTCACTGAACGTCAGATCTGCCCGACCGCGACATCTTCCTAAATGCTAAAAGTTGCAACGTTGTAAGATGCATAGCGTGTATGATACA
The DNA here is from genome assembly GCA_036873155.1 of Biomphalaria sudanica. Lineage (NCBI taxonomy): Eukaryota > Metazoa > Mollusca > Gastropoda > Planorbidae > Biomphalaria > Biomphalaria sudanica. Next base: position 23,911 of record JAZGLO010005751.1, read on the forward strand.
ACGTGTCTAACGTACAGGTTGGTTGTAAGTAATGTGACATAGCACTTGAATTCATTACGATTTGAAATGAAATGTCTGAATGTCAAGGTCTCCCAGAGATTTGGAAAACAACTTGAACATAAACAATTGGAACAAGTTTGTGCGTGTGTGTTTGTGTGTGTATGTGTGTGCGTGTAGTCTGAAGGTAATACGACTTTTAATCCAGTTAGAATGCGTTTACAAATGATTTACTCCTTAAGAGATGCGTATGTGTTTTTCCAACTTGACACAACAAGCCACAACACAACATGTCAGGCAGAAATGTTATCAGAGAAGATTGAAAAGTATGGTTATAACTTCCAAACGTAACCGATTCAACGGGGAAAGTTGAGCCACATGCAAATACAAAAAAATATATTATTTGGGGGAAAAAAGCCACCACTTTAGCAGACATAAACATAAATCCAAGCCAGGTCAGACGGCAGACAACTTCAAAACGTCTGCAGAGTTTACAGTGTCACCCCATGCTTCCTGTGCAGTCGATTGCTGGGCACTAAAGCTAACAAACAACAGCAGAAATGGAAGATTGGAGATTCAGAGCATAGTCCTTGGAGCTGTTTTTTTTTTATAAGTAAAAAGGTTCAGTGAGTTTTTTCCAACGCTTGTTATTTTCCCCAAGATATGAGTACTTTTTAGATTTTCATGAGCAACAATTTACAAAAAAAATTTCTGAGTTTTAAAAATCATTTGAATGTAGATTTTCAATCGAATTCCAATAAGTAACATCGTTTGAAACAAAAGTTTCACTTTATGATGACCAGAAATGAGTTATATGTGCTACCATATATTATCGTGACCAGAAATGAGTAAAACTATATTACAAAATTATAATACATACGGATTGCGCCGAGACCATTCTTTATAAAAGGCCTCAACACTGACCTGCAACGTTACAAACAGTGGGTAGTTTAGACCAAAAGCTCACTGCTACGTCGTACAGACCTATGATGTGACAACGAGCTATTGTCTGTCTGTCTAATCTATTTATCTATCTATATATGAGATGTGTGACACTTATAAAAGAGGCCGCTCTAAAAAAATTACAGACCAGAAATAGTTCCCCTTTCAGACCTTGAGGTCTATAGGGCACATGATGTAAAGGTCATCTTTACTGTTTCCTACGGTTAACAAGGGTGTCATGTGGCCAGGACAACGACCAACCGCCTTTACTTTTCCCCAACTTATGTCAGGTAACCATTAGAGCTGGGTGGACTCAGAGGCGCCTAAAGATCCCGAAATTAAAAATACCAGTCTTCACCAGGATTCGAACCCAAGGCCCCCGGTTCGGAAGCCAAGTACTTTACCGCTCAGCCACCGCGCCTCATTAGACCAGAAATAACTCACACATTTCGGCGCAGATAAATAGAAATATAGACAAGAAACTCATATTGTTCGAGGTTAAACTTAAATATAAATGTATTTATGCATCGGGTCTGCTCAAGAACATGAAAAAGTAGGGAAACACTGTTTCTAAAATGATTGGGTAAACAAAAGCTAATCCGTATTCCCTCAGTATCAAGAGACTGAAACATGTATTTGGAAACTTTACTTCCTTAACCTTAGGGCTTCTTTAGTAGTCTAGTCACAGTGGAATGTTTGCTTGCCAGAAAATAAGCCTGTGCAGTGACTGTGCACTTCTAAAGTTCTCATTAAGTGTGCACTATTTCGATTTCTTGTGATGTCATTATGGAGGCGCCGTGGCTGAGTAGTAAAGCGCGTGGCTTCCGAACCGAGAGGTCCATGGTGTTTTTACAAAGCTTATATCAACTCACTCTGTCTGTCAGCCTAATAAAAAGTTTGTACAAATTATTGATAAAACCAGATATCAATTTAGCTGACATTAATGATAAAACCGGTTATAATTATAGCTGACGTTAATGATAAAACCATATATCATTTTAGCTGACTTTAATGATAAAAATCAGATTCATCTAAGCTGACGTTAATGATAAAACCATTCATGACCAGTGGCGTAACTAGGGATTTGGGAGCCTGGAGGCTTAACTTCTGTATTTTGATATTCGACATTTTCAAATTTGGACACCCCTTCCCCCACCCTAGCTACACCACTATTCCCGACACACTTCTAAATAATTCAATGAGCTCTAAATAAACTTTTTAATAGTTGAAGTACAACTGATTGGAACACACGCAATGTAGAACAACTCCTATACTTCATTGTCCTGTGTATCAGCAAGGCGTTTGTATTTAAGTGTTCCAGGTCATGTTAGAAAAGTTATTATTCGAGGGTAACAAATGTTGATCTAGTTTTGTAAACATCATATCTCTAGGATGTGTATCTTCATATTGATTTTTGGGAGATGGCAAGCGATGTCTATGTAGAGAAAAACAAAGTGGGTCTCTGAGACAGAGTAAAAAAATAGAAGATAGTATTGTAGGCTATATAGAAATTAAGACAGCAAGAGAGTGAGTGAGAGAGTGTAAATGATTGTTGAATGGTGTAACGTTGCAGAATGCGACTGTGATATGAAGAAACCAGACGAAATCATTGATATGTTCTTCATTGATAGTGTACTGTTGAATGTTACAGACAACGTTTTCACTTTCCTGAAAGAAAAGAAATTTAAAACGAAACAGAACTCATAACTAACCTGAACTTATTTAAAGACAGCCATCCTAATCACACCATCGACAGAAGAGACCATCAAGTAGCTGCCACCATTAACACTGATTCTAGTAAATTCAAATACAGCAACAACAATAAAACCTGCTTTAATTGCGGCATAAAGGGTCACATAAAGAGCCAATGTAGATCAAACAACAGAAGCACTTTCCAGTATCGAAGTGGCACATATCGGGACAATAAATATGACAACAGAAGAAACACCAGAGCAACCCAAAGCTACAGCCCTAATGATAGAAGAAGGCAATACAACAACAACGATAACTACAACTTCCAGAACTATCAAAGAAGACATCAATACAATACCAACAACAACTTTCAGAACAATTACAGACAATTCAGACGTGATGGCTATGAACGAGGCAGATACAACAGAAACACCTTAAACAGATGGGAAGCAAACATTAATAGAGATTACAGACGGCCAACCACCAGTAATGTCAACTCAGCCGCAACTCTTAGAACTAATAGACAGGAACAAGTAGCGTTCATGAACTCATCCATGTAAAAGCTCAATTTCTATCCTGCATTTGTAAATGGAATGGTTACGAGCTCACTACGAGACAGTGGAGCTTCATGCATAGTGAAGCCAGGCCAGAAACTTAAAGACAAAATCAAGATCACATATGCAAACAAAGAAAAAATTGATATCTGTGAAACGGCCATTGTTCACATTGACTCACCATGGATCACTGGTGAAAGAAAGGTGATAGTTATGGACACACCAGCACAGGATCTCATTATAGGGAATGTGGATGGTGTAAGAGACATTCGTGATAAAGAAATAATGGATTGGCTGGAAAATAAACGTAACAAATTGGGAAAATGCCAACCAATGACAACAAACGTGTACTATACCGACGCCAAACAGAAAGAAAATATGTATACCCAAGCCTCACAAACTGATTCCCTCAATGAACCCATCAATTTAGAGCCAGAGAGAGACACTGAAATTGCAGCAGTGCTAACTAGGGGTCAAATTAGAAGGATGAATAATCAGGACAGTCATACACACCCCGAAGTACTTAATATCTCAGAAGTCGGTGTAAGTAGAGAGGAACTAATCGAGAAACAACACAAGGATCATCTGATTCTAATGCTATTAAAAAATAGGAAGAATGGAAAAAACAGCCATGACTGCATTAACGGTGTAGCTGTACGCCATAACACCACAAGGAAGCAGAGTAAACTACAAATTATCATTCCACAAGTATTGAAAGGAAAAATACTAGCAATGGCACATGATGACCCCTTGGGTGGTCACATGGGAAAAAGAAAAACATATGACAGGATCATTGATAGATTCTTCTGGCCCAAGATGAAAAAAGATGTACAACACCACATCAACAGTTGCACGAAATGTGCACAACAGAGGACCGCAACCAAAGCACCACTACAGAAGTCAGACGCATCAAGACATTTCTGGGACAAGATTGCGATAGATATAGTTGGCCCATTGAACATTAGCAGCAAGGGAAACAGATACATCCTCACAGTCATTGACATGTACACAAGATGGGCAGAAGCGTACCCCCTAAAAGACATCAACGCAGACACTATTTGCTCAACACTTCGACACCTCTTTTTAAGATTTTCGTTCCCAAACAAGTTGTTATCGGATAATGCCTCCAACTTCACATCCCAATTGAACAAGGCCTTTGCCGAAATGTGCAACATAAGGTTGATACACAGCACAGTCTACAATCCGCAGTCTAATGGTTGCATAGAGCGCTGGAATAAAACAATAAAAGAAATGGTCAGAAAGCTGCAAAATGAGAGTATGGACAACTGGGATGAAGTCCTGGAATACATCACATCGGCCTACAGAACAACACGGCATGAAACTATAGGATTCTCGCCTTACGAGCTAGTCTCGGAACAATACCAAAAGGTCCACTCCAACTATGGGCTGAAAATATGCTGAACCTCAGCGACAGGAAAACATCACACCCGTGCTCTAAAAACAGCAGAAATAAATATGCAACGTAACCTAGACAGACATAGAGAAATCAAAAATAGGAACAGAAAATTAAACAGTTCCAGGCAGGAGATTTGGTTTTCGCAAAGGTGGAAGGCATAGGTAACAAATTGAAATCTGATGGTCCATACACTGTCGTTGAGAGGACTGGAAAGAAAACATACAAAGTCATGAAAGACGACAAAGAAAAGCTTCTGAGTGTAGACAAACTAACAAAATTCAAACAAAGAGATCATGTGGAAGTAAACAGTATGCTAGTCGAAATTGTAACCCAAGATGACATAGGAACACAAGGGAAGCCTAACCTAATTTGTGCCATATCTGATGAAGATGAAGAGTAAAAAATGAGCTTGGATAACTTAACCACTAAGTTTCAGGATGTCATCACTGACAAGCTGGGTACAACAGACATCATCACACATAGGATAAAACTATGCACAAGCCTGCCAAAAAAGAACAAAGCCTACGAGATACCTCTGGCATACGAAAAACAAGTGAGAAAAGAAATGAATGATCTAATAGAGACAGGCGAGATCGAAAGATATGAATACAGCCCATACGCCACTCCCATGGTTATAGTCAAGAAGAAGGCAGGTGGTGTGCGTGTTTGTTGCGAATACAGAGAGCTGAATAGTTGCACCGTTATTGATGCCGAACCTCTGCAATCCAGATAATATCCTTACCACACTCAGCAAGGCATCCATTTTTACAACAATGGATCTGAACCGGGGATTCTGGCAGATCAAAATGGACGATTGTTCAAAACATTACACAGCTTTCCAGTGTACTTTACCAGGCATAGAAGGTCTGTACATATGGAACGTGATGCCCTTCGGCCTAGTCAATAGCTCAGCCACTTTCCAAAAAATGCATGGGCAAGTTGTTACAAGGCATCTCACATGCGCTGTCGTACGTAGATGATATCTGTATCTACACTAATAGCTGGGCGGAACACCTAGAGACACTCGAAACAGTATTGCTAAGGCTCAGATCACATAACATGACACTAGCACCCAGCAAGTTAAACATAGGCCAGAATAAAATAGAATTTTTAGGGTACAATGTAGCACATAACACCATCACACCAACATCAGCAAATATCACCAAAATAGCTAAGATTAAAGAACCCAAGTCAAAAAAGGATATCAAATCAATTTTAGGCCTGTGCAATTTCTTTAGGAGATTTGTACCAAAGTATTCTAGCATTGTACAACCTTTAGTAGAACTAAGAAAAAGTATAGGGGAAATAAAATTAATCTAGATGACAACGGTAGGAAAGCACTAGATAGACTTAAAGAGATATTCACTGAGAGCTAGAGTTAACTACCCCTGACATGAGCCAAAACTTTATTCTATACACAGACGCATCTGATACAGGGATAGGAGCTTGTCTGTTTCAACAAGTAAATTCACTACTTAAACCCATCACTCACATCAGCAAATCACTAACTGAGACTGAAATAAGATACTCGGTAATAGAAAAAGAATGCCTGGCAATAGTGTGGGCAGTAGTTAAACTAAAGAGGTATTTACTTGGGAAATTTTTTACAATCAAAACTGACCTAAGTCCGTTTCAGCAGACAAATATGAAGTTTATTTTACAACACAATAATAATAATACTGCACTCCTTGTTAGTGCTACAAGTCAAGAAATAATAAGCAATCCTATCCGCATAACAGCGGTATCAAAAGTATCCAATATATGTTAGTTACGAATCACGTCTGCATCTTAGCGGGTAACACTGTGCAGAAATATAGATCAACTAATACATGTCTCAAAAGACCACTGGCAACAACTGCCCACAAGTTACTTCTAACTGAAATTACTACAGACTTTTCTAAGTCGCTACTGTCCATCCCGGACCAAAATATACTTGACCACTCGGTCCAAAGAATACCACTTGACTTAACTAACTTGACTTCACTTGTCTGCTTGACTTGACTGACTGAACTCAAAGTCAACTTTATTCATTCTACTTCCTGTTTTCTACATCAGGAATTCCACGTGTCTTTTAATCTCTTAACATGACGTGAACTTTAGATCATGCAATGTCAACTAAGACTGTGCCAGAGAGACAGTACATCCAGTTCTGTGAAAACATAATTATATCAAAGAAGAAAATTACAAATATTCAGTAATAATAGACCCTGGATGACCAACATTAAAAATTAACATTCTGTCATCATCGAGAAGTACATGTCAGTATATTTATAAAGCACTGGTTATGAGTGTCTATGTGTTTTTTTTTTCGTGTGTGAATGTTGTTCGTATGTGCATGTATATATATATATATATATTCGTGCATCTATATTGTTATTGTACAGTAGTTACGCTGAGGTTGTCAATTGTAGTCAAAATGAATTTCCATTTGTTTGGATCAATAAAGTTATCTTATCTTATCTTATCTTAACAGAGAGAGAGAGAACAAATGAGAGAGACAGATAAAAAGAAAATTAGTAACTTTTAAAATGAAATTCGAGAAAGAGATAAATAGATAAATAGAGATATAAATAGAAAGATAGATAGATAGAGAGAGAGAGAGAAAGCAATGAAGAATAAGGTGAGGATGCAGCTGTATTTGTGTCTGTGTTATAATCTTCCTAAAATTACAAAAAAAAGTTGTAGGTGTAGTTAATAGCTAGTTCTACTTTTAGCTGACCTAGTGATTTCTTTTCGGTTAGTTTCGTACATTCAGATGTCTAGATCGATACCAACAGATTCATCTATTATTATAGATATAATTGTCTGATAGCAAGCGGATCTGCCTAGCATGTTTCTTTTGTCTGTGTGCGTGAGTGGAATGTAACGGCGCATCCACATTAAAGGTCATATTTACCCAACAGGTTGAAGACGTTAATCAATCCAAATAGTGCCGAGACTAGTTCAACGTGATTTGATAATTGTTAACTTTGCAACACACCCGATGCGCCGCCAACAGGAACCAGGTTCAATATGTCTTTTGAAATTAGCCTCCCCCCCCCTCTTTTTTCTGTATTATAGAATGTTATGAATCAGTGCTAAAGCTTAGAAGTTTCAAATCTCGTAAGCTTTCAAAGAAATCTCGATTGCGCACACGTTTTATCAGAAAATAAAGACTTTGGCCAGAAGTGACAGAATAGTATTTGATTTTTTATTTAAGGTCTTCTTCAGCTACTGTGGATCATCTCAATTTACATTCAAAAATCCTTAGAGAAATATCTTCAAACTTCAAATACACATTCTATTGTGAAAAGTGTCTACAAAGCCTTTACAAAGAATAACTTAAATTAATATTGAACAGAAAATATTGACAAGTATTTAGATACAAGTAATGTTAGTTCGTACACCAGTTTTAACTGATAGCGGTGAGGCAAAGAGATGTTGGGTTATGTTGATATTGAGTTATGTTGATGTTATGTTGATGTTGATTTATGTTGATATTGTGTTGATGTTGAGTTATGTTGATGTTATGTCAAGTGCTGACTACTACACAGACAACTGGTGGATGTACATGACCGATTCCAAGCGATGCTTGAGATTTTGCCAGGATTGCACCAGGACATTGATTCAGAGGCAAACTGGAACCAGTTGAAAAGACTGTCCAGAAGGCCACAGCTGTTACGGTAAGCCCAGTGAGGTGCAGAACGCCACAGCTAATACGGTAAGCCCAGTGAGGTCCAGAACGCCACAGCTGTTACGTAAGTCCAGTGAGGTCCAGAACGCCACAGCTGTTACGTAAGCCCAGTGAGGTCCAGAACGCCACAGCTGTTATGGTAAGCCCAGTGAGGTCCAGAAAGCCACAACTGTTACGGTAAGCCCAGTGAGGTCCAGAAAGCCACAGCTGTTACGGTAAGCCGAGTGAGGTCCGAAACTACTCTTAGGCAATACAAGCTATAGCTTAGGGCCCAAGAAATATTTAGCATATTGTACTATTGTTGATATGTACTATTGTTGATATGTATTGCAAATGTTATGCCCCTTTGAGTAGCATAGTAGCCTAGCAATAGGCTTTATGTACTTATAAAAGGCCCCAAATCTCAAATAGCTTAGGACTTTTCTAATCTAAATACGGCACTAGGTTCAGTAGAGACTGGTTCGATTAAAATAGTTTAGTGTTTGAAAATATAAAATTATGGATATAATGGATAACAAGGATCTTTAAAAAAAAAAAACAAGGCGATACTCTCCACACTGCGTCTTTGCCTGTTTAGTCCAAAATATTCTAATGTTGTCTTCCAAGAGTCAGTATTTTGTGTGAAAAGGAATAGATGAATTACTTGACTTACTTAGGTTCTAGAAGGAATACTCTTAAATAAGATGTTGGTACTATGTGTATGCTATTCGGTGAAACAACACGAAGCTGCATGTAAGCTAAAAATAAATGTACAGATAGATAAACAAGTTCTTGAATGTAATTTGATATTTATCCATACAGTACAAAGTACTACAAATACAATACAATTGAAAGATTCCAGTGAGCTACAGAGAAGAGTGTTTCTAAATTGCATTCCAATAAATTACGTCTCAGGAAAGGATTACAATCAGTATCGTATACATTAAAAATAGATATCTTTCTGTCGACATAGGCGTTACGTTCTGTCTATAAACCTTGAAAGCTAGCCCATTCTCTGGTGTAGATTTGATAGTAAGACGGGTAGCAATCTTTGCTCTATCTCTGGAGGAATACATGAAAGGAGGGGGGGGGAAGTCTGAGCTAAAACAAAAATCTTCCTCATTCATACCTTCATTTTATTTGTCCTAATTCTTATCCTCTTTCTCTCTTTCATTCCCTTTCTCTACCCCTTAATTTTTATTCTCTTGTCAATTTCTCTCTCTCTCTTGCTTCCTTGCTTTCATTCTTTTTTTTTTTCATTCTCTCTCTTTCTCTGTCTGTGTGTGTGTGTGTGTGTCTCTCTCTCTCTCTGTGTGTCTCTCTGTGTGTGTGTGTGTCTGTGTGTGTGTCTCTCTCTCTCTCTCTTTGTTTAGATCTGTGTCTCTCTGGGTATCTTTCTGTCTCTCTCTCTCTCTCTTTGTCTCTCTGTCTATATCTGTGTCTCTCTCTGTATCTTTCTGTCTCTCTCTCTTTGTCTCTCTGTCTAGATCTGTGTCTCTCTCTGTATCTTTCTCTGTATCTCACTCTCTCTCTCTCTTTCTCTCTCTCTGTATATATATATCTCAAGTTAAATCGTGAATAATAACAGTTATATTGAGTTTTTGTTCACAAAGAAGTTAGTTGAAGTTATTCAAAGTTTATTTATCAAAAATATAAAACGCCTTCATCGGTTCAGTTGTACTATTTGTTTGGAGCTACAAGTCAACAACCGACCAACAACAAGGAGGGGGGGGGGGGCGGCAAAAAAAGGTTCAGACCCGTTGCCGACTTGAGCGGAAACCTGCCGCATCTTCGATTCTATCTCAAGGAATAACTTTTTACAACGCTAAAAAATTATGTAGTCAACACAATTTCCGAAAAAACAACAACAACGTTTTATTGAACTTTCATGGCATAACTTTTGATTCTATACATACAACAGTGTTCAATTAATATAAATGAAAAATAAAACCTACAAAATTATGACTAAATTTCTTTTCTTTTTTATTACATTCTTTAAAAAAAAACTCAAGGATCTCATTGTCGAGGCCGACATCGATCCTCTGGGTTCTAATTTCTATTGTGGGCTTAAACGAAAATGTAATCTAGGAAGTCGCCACCCGGGAATGTGAAAAACACTGCCGTACTCTGTTTTTTTACAAGTCATTGTTTAAGTGACTTGTACTTAGGATTATTTAGTTTCTTTAAACTTAAGAAAAATATTCAGCGCTCAGTTGATTCATTTGTTGGATAAATGTATAGGCAACTCTGAACCCGTGTATGTCAGATGATTGTGGATACAATGCACATCTCTCCATAATACAATCATGATAATTATCATGAAAGTGTACAGAACGTTGAAAAAGTTCCACTGTTAATACACTGTTGAGTAGTCAAACAGTCAAACCGCCGCAGCTCATCAATTATAAATTCATTGTCGCAAATACAAGAGCATAAGCTAGTAGTGAGAAAGAGAGACGTTTTGTTTGAAGTTGATCACACACAAACAACAAGATGTCAGATTTCTGTAGGCACGAGTGTCCGAAATTGTTCCTAGTGCATGATTCATGATTGTACTTGAGGGGGTACAACAACTGAGCGAATATAAAAGGGAAAAATAGAATGGCCAATAAAAATGGATTTTAATCCAATGCCACTTTTGGAACAGTGTTCAGCTCAGTCTTTAATTAATTTTTTTTCTAGAAAAAAAAAGGGGGGGGCGGCATTTTAAAATTTCGCACGCAGGCGGCCACAACCCTCGCGGCGGCCCTGTATATATATATATATATATATATATATATATATATATATATATATATATATATATATATATATATATATATATATATATATATATATATATATATATATATATATATACACTCAAACATATTCTCGTTCTTTCATTTGTATTATTTTCCCCTAGTTTCCAAATTATTTACAATTTTCTTTTTAAAACGTTTTTGATCAATGTCCTGAATACATGTGGCCCACACTTCTTGAAGTGGGTGAGCCAAGGCCTGCTAGCAGCTGAAATCAATAGGTGGATAAAACCTGTTTACAAAAGCAATCCTTTCTTACTCAGTGTGGGTAGTCTTAGGAGATACACTTTAATGGCAGGATCAGGGAAATTAGAAGACTACTGCGAGAATAAAGTGAACCACAAATAGTCTGAATGTTATTTTTTTTTACCTTTGGGCATGGATTCGCTGTCCGCGCACTTGCATTAGGGTTCGCCCTAAAATTTGATGTATGAAGATAACACGAATGTAATATGTCTATTTAATTGAACCTACTACATAGGCCTATGTTATCGCAACGTAGCGTCTATGTTTATCCTAATTTTATATGATATGTAGCCAGTGTATGATCAATATATGATGCAATGATCCTTTTTATTTACAAACAAAAAATATTGGCATAATAATCATAAGAAACACCACAAGAAAAAATGAATGAATTCACGCTGAAAACACCCTGGACAAAAAAACACATTTCATATGCCGATATTTCCGTAGTATGTAATTATATCCCTTGGTGGCATTGACTCTGGGACTTCATCACTAGTAGAAATTAAATTTAACTTGGGTTCTCACCAGCCGGCTACACTTCTTACTGAAAATTATTGTGGTCCCAGGACATGGTTTTCTGGATTGCTTTTTCTGTAGCAGTTTAATTGTTTTTTGTTTTTTTTAATGGGTGAGGTAAGTAACATCACTTCATCTCTTCGTCATTTACCCTGATTTGTGAGAAAAAGAGAGAGAAAGCGTGGGAGAGAAAGAAAAAGAGAGAGAAAGAAAAAGAGAGAGAAAGCGTGGGAGAGAAAGAAAGAGAGAGAGAGAGAGAGAAAGCGTGGGAGAGAAAGAAAAAGAGAGAGAGAGAGAGAAAGCGTGGGGGAGATAGAAAAAGAGAGAGAAGCGTGGGAGAGAAAGAAAAAGAGAGAGAAAGAAAAAGAGAGAGAAAGCGTGAGAGAGAAAGAAAAAGAGAGAGAGAGAGAAAGCGTGGGAGAGAAAGAAAAAGAGAGAGAGAGAGAAAGCGTGGGAGAGAAAGAAAAAGAGAGAGAGAGAAAGCGTGGGAGAGAAAGAAAAAGAGAGAGAGAGAGAGAAAGCGTGGGAGAGAAAGAAAAAGAGAGAGAGAGAGAAAGCGTGGGAGAGAAAGAAAAAGAGAGAGAGAGAGAAAAAGAGAGAGAAAGCGTGGGAGAGAAAGAAAAAGAGAGAGAAAGAAAAAGAGAGAGAAAGCGTGGGAGAGAAAGAAAAAGAGAGAGAGAGAGAGAAAGCGTGGGAGAGAAAGAAAAAGAGAGAGAGAGAGAAAGCGTGGGAGAGAAAGAAAAAGATAGAGAAAGTGAGGGAGAGAAAGAAAAAGAGAGAGAGAGAAAGCGTGGGAGAGAAAGAAAAAGAGAGAGAGAGAAAAGAGAGATAGAGAGAGATAGAAAGAGAGAGAGATAGAGAGAGAGAGAGTGAGGAAGAGAAAGAGAGAGAGAGAGAGAGAGTAGTAGTAGAAAGAAAAAGAGATAAATAGAGATCTAGTATGTATGATTTTTTTTAAAGTCTCCTCTCCCATCACCCCAAAGCCAAAAAAAAAAAGGATAACTGCAGTTATCTCTCTCTCTACCACACTCGAACACACACAACGCACACATAGGCCAACACAACGCACACATATACTCAAACGGATTTCCACCAGCACAAATGACCTGAAAATCAGAGTACCCGATATATGGGAACATTGATCTGTAATTAGGTCAAAACGGGCTACACTGTTTATTTCCTAGTATCGATGTCGGCCAGTGCTTGTAATTTCCTGTAAGTCAAGCACCATTCGCTTGTCACTATTTTGACATTTTCTACTGGGATAATCGGTTGGTATGGACACGGAGCTTTGTCGTTTTTTTTCTATTACTATCTAAGATTTGTCATCTCTTTGATGAAGTTGTCGGCTTGTCATCCAGGCAGAGGCCGATACATAATACAAGAGTTATCGATCAATTATTTATTTCTATTACTTTTTGTTTGAAAGGTAAAGAAAGTAAATGATGTATAATTGGCGTACCGGTAACCAAGTTGTAACTGTAGCAACGAACCATTCTCTTTCATTATTAACATATGTTGTTTTTATTAAAGCCCTTTACCGTACCCCACTATATATACGTGTTGATAGTTAATATATTATAGGAAGCGTGGTCGAGAAGCTAAGTGCGCTTGAAAGGGGCTGGAGGTTCGACACCCGACTCGGGCAAGTTGTGTATACTGAGCGCCTAAATGCAGCACGGAAAAACCTTCTCCTAGATAACCCCTCCCCCCAACTGGTCACACAACTGAGATTGGACCAAAGCGCTCTGAGCATGCTATAAGCATGAAAGTAGCGCTATATAAAAGCCGTAATTTTTTATTTTTTTTTATATCTCCTAAAAAAAGAAATTGTTTACACTAGAGACAACTCCCAGTTCACAGGTCTCGATTAGGGTTACAACGGATACGGATAGACATCCAAACATAAACAAACAGACACAAAACAACCCAAACTAAAAAGACAGACACTGTACAGAAAGACAGACAACCCCCACAGACCAACCCACAAAGTAAGACAGACACACCACAAAGAAAAGATAAATACACCACACAGAGCAACCCATACAGAAAGATAAATACACCACGCAGAGCAACCATACAGAAAGATAAATACACCACACAGAGCAACCCATACAGAAAGATAAATACACCACACAGAGCAACCCATACAGAAAGATAAATACACCACACAGAGCAACCCATACAGAAAGATAAATACACCACACAGAGCAACCCATACAGAAAGATAAACACACTACACAGAAAGACAGACAGAAATAAAGACACATAACACACCAAACAGAAAAATAAATAATCAACACCACACACAGAAGGACACACCCAATACAGAAAAAGAGACACCCCACATAGAAAGACACACGATGTATACATAAAACAGGTTGTTATGGGACACAGTAGTAACAAGGAAATTAACGCCCATCTCACGCAATCCTAAACAAATCCCAACATTGATCAGGCCTATTACCTAGCTGAAAGCCAAAACCACTACACGAGCCATGAATGTAACACTAAACTTTTTGTTTCGGTTTTGATATTAATTAGGCCGGGCGGCTAAAGTAATTAGACATAGTGATTACTTGTATTTATCTCCTTTTAATTTCATATCCACGTTCTCATCCGGCACGTGCATAGAAACGTGTTTTTTTTTCCCATAATGGTGAAGTCTGTGAATGTCTATATAGGTAGTGCGTCTATATAGGTAGTGCGACTATAAAGTTAGTGGGTGTGAGAATGTGAGTTTGTGTATGATGTATGCAGGCTAGTTACTATCCCAGGATATGTATATGTCTATAAGTTATCTATTTACATTTTCCTATCAACAAAATAGTCAAAAGTCAATATTTTAAAGGCTAAATATAAAATGGAGGCGGGGGGAGAGTCTTCCCTTTATTTTTCTTACTACCTTGTGTGCGTGTGTGTGTTAGTGTGTGTGTCAGTGTGTATGCTAATCTAATGCTCACACAAGCACAGGCACACACTTGAATCACAGATAAATACACATACTAACTGACACACACAAACACACAGACATGCACACAAAGACGAACTCACACCATTTAAACAAAGTAACAATATTTTTTTTTGTCTGTAGAATAGAATCAATAGATTGATACATTGCGAAGTCAAGCGACAAGAATTCCCTTGAGCCGAGATCCATCCCTTTAGAATTATATATATATATATATATATATATATATATATATATATATATATATATATACATACATATATATATATATATATATATATATATATATATATATATATATATATATATATTTATTTATTTATTTTGTACAGGGGTTAAAACCTTGATTTGACCTTGACATTGACGCCGGTTTCACTAGTACGAGATGAGGGCCGAAGATGGCAGGGCAGGGACTGGATGACCAGATAAGTGATCCACCTCGAGATAAACTGTGGAGATAGATGAATACATCACAAAGCCAAAATGATGTAATTCAATATTTGGCTTACGGAAAACAAATGGCTTGCACTAAGACGTTGTCTCTGGACATTCTTCCGGTATACTTTCCCATTTGTTTCCGTTTCCTATAATACATGTTCCCCTTGTCTCTGCGTTCTATCACTACTCGAGTTGTCAAGCCTGGCTGGACACTAGCTCCTTTAGTCACATAGTTTGGCAACACCTATTTCACATCTTAGGTTTAGGCCTACATCTTTGCCTTTAAAAAATATACCTTGATAAATTTGTATTGATTTGTAAAACTATCATAAATGTTTAACGTAGAGACATAGAAAGATATTTTATTTTAAAATGTTATTTAAATGTGTCAGTGAGTTTGCTCTTTACTCAAACAATAAAATGGGACCATCAGTTTTAAGAATATAAATGCAACACGCAAGTCCCATAGTCCCGATTGGTACATAAAAAAAGATTTAAATGAAATAATAACACACACACACACACAGACCGAGAGAGAAAGAGAGAGAGAGGGGCTATATTTTACAATTAATTTTGTTTGAAATTCAACAAGAATATACAAAAAATTACACTATGCACTGTACGTATTTTCATTTGCAAAACGTTAGACCGTACTTTTTGCTAAGTACGAGCGGCATGTCTTCAACATGCTTTGATCATTTTGCTGGTCGGCATGGACGTTTGATGGCGCTCCCATTTGCTTTTGCTCCTTCCCTACCCCGTCTTTTGGTGGTTCCATTGAAAATGTTACCGAAAACGAGGGGTGAGATAGGCTTAGATTAGAAAACATTGATGTAACGCAAAAAAAGGGCGACAATTAGCACTTTAACAATACTTCATAGAAATTAACTGCAACACACAGCCGCGAAATTGCAAAACATCATCAATGACGGAGATTCTTATAATAACTATCTGGTTTTATATAACGCTGTCACATCCTATATGTAATGAAGAGATTTATATTTATATTTAAATTATTGGTCATGGTATATTCATTTACAAGTTGTCTTACACCTGATAGTTACTTTAGTTACTGCCCTAGTACAGCCAAGGAGGGAGGCCAGGTGCAATTTTACCCCATAGGAGATTTTAAGGCTAAAACCACCCTCATTAACAAAACAAAACAAAATTAGGCAAACTTCAATCACCAAATTTCATGAGCGTAGTCAAAAAAGGTTTTTGTGGGTACCCTCCCCTCCATTACAAAAATTAAAGCAAAATTATAGTTACCATTTTCTACCAGTCGCTGGACTCCATTAATTAAGTGCAGTGCAGATTTGGTTTTTGAATTATTTTAGCGGAAGAGTAGCAGGCTAATGCACTGTAGATTTTTTAAAGCTTAAAATACCGGAAATAATGCTTGGATCCGGGGCTCCGCCCCGAACACCGCTGGGGAAGCTCACAGTGCATCTCCCAGACTCCCTAACTGTCAATGGAGGTGTGTACTGTCTTTCTACGAAGTAAAGGAAGAGCCTATTTTAGGGTACAAAAAAAAAAAACGTACGAAAGAATAAAAGGTCAGTGTGTAATGAATAAATACACATATGTGTGTGAGAGTGTGTGTGTATGTTTTGCGGAGAGAAAAAAAATCCCCCCACACCGAAAAATTCCTGGCTATAACATACATGTTATTTGTGGGCCGGTTTATATGGTAATGCCCGGGCCGATTCCGATACCCAGTCCGCCCCTGATACACACACACACACACACATATATATATATATATAAACATAAAAACATAAGAAAAAATAACTTGCAGGTGAAATTAAATCAACGAAAATGCCTATCTAATAAAACTTAGAACTTATGTTTTCAACGAGACTGTAAATAGACTATAACTGATACCAGTTCTCCAATTTTGTAGCATCCTAATCATCTTTCTTTTTCATCTAGATTACTGCCAGGGTTAGAAATAGAGATAGCCTACTCTAATTCAATACAAATAGATATGCTGGAAAGTTGAAATTAAATTTAAAAATGTTTTAATTTTGAAGTAATTAGAAATACTATCATGGATAAAAAAAAATTTCCAAGTGAAAGAATGGAGTGGAATTTGGTAGTACAGAAAATAAAATTAGTATATAGCAATAGATCATTTGTTGTCACTCCATCGCTGTTTTCATTTCAATTAGTCCTACATTCTAGGACGGAGTTTTTTAAAGAATCTATTTTGTTTTTGGCTCCAGGCCAACCATTTGTCAGATATTTTATCTTAACCAAAATTATAATTTATTTTCTTTTATTTCTAATATTTTTGCTTATTGACCCACATTTGCCAGTTACAAAATAGAAAAGTGTTAAGTCCACTTTGGGTAGCTAGAAAATAACTCGTTTTGAGTTTGATTTTTAGTTTCAAGAATGAAACTAGTAGATGTTGAAGCTATGTCCTAAGAACATTTTGATACCACTAGCCACTAAGCTATATTAAATACTTGAACAGTCAACTAAGCTAGAGATTTTAATGAGATAGTTTACAAAGTACAGTAGAACGTCGTTTATCCGACTCAATTGGGACCGGACACCGTTCGGATACGCGATTGTTCGGATAACCGAAAACCGAAGCGATCCATGCAGTATATGCAACCGGACACTATACGAATATTGAAAATCATCACATGCGGGACACGTGCGTGAAGAACGAGCAAAATAGGTGACAAATGTCGCAATTTTACCTTTATTGTGGAAAATAATCACTTATTTTTCGTATTCATACAGTATATGTGCATCACAGTACATGTGGTTGATAAAAAAAAAAAAAAAAAACTGGTCCGGATATTTGACGCTCCGGATAATAAACGTTCGGGTAGACGACGTTCTACTGTAGAAATTTTTATTTTAATCTATAATCTGAATAGGTGTAACAGTTTAATAGTTAAATAGATCTAACCGTCTTCAATATCTGTGAGGATTTTCATGTTTTGTGTTTCTCTTTCGTGGCACTCTAAATCTCGTCCATGTTTTACGATTATTGGAATGACCTCATTTGCATCAAATGTCTGAAGTTCTTACAAGTCATACAACACATTGTTTCACCTTTTTCAGGTTTTTCAAGACATTTTTGTGTAGTGTTAAGTGATCGGCGCGCCCAGTCAATTTATAATATATATAGGTCTGTGTACTAGGCCTTACTGTTCATGATAAGTATTTTCTAGTCCTATACCTAAATTTAAATGTATTTCTTTTTATACTTTGAAGAATTTTAACGGTCAAACTAGATCTTTTTAAGTATGGCCAGCAAGATAGTAAATACATCAACTGTAAAATTTTTTTGAGAATCGTTAGAGTCGTTTTCGAGATCCGTGTCCCAGTTTTCCCACTCTTTGCCCACCCAGAAGTTTCCACGAAAGTACGAGTTGAATAGAGGAACTGTAAAAAAATATATCCTATCTTTGAAGAAAGATGTAATAATACTATTTTACATTTTTTAGCAAGATTTACAAATATAGTTAATCATCTAAGCAAATAATAATGTATACAGAAAAAATTAGATTTATACCAATACATAAAAAAAAAAAACAGCTGTGTAAAAGCTGTAAAAACAAAGCAGGTACTTTACTAAACTTGATTTGTAAGTAATAACCCTCGTTAAATGTGGGCCACAGAAACGGACCATACATCATCTGCCCTATAGATCGCAAGGTCTGAAAGGGTAATTTTTCTATATATTGAAGCTGATCTCACTGTGGTTTTACTTATTATAAGAACTACAAATGTTACTACAAAGATAATTTCATTCTACGCGTAACCATGAGTTAATTTACTTGTGCATGTTAATTACAAACTCCACTAGGTCATTGGCTTTCCTGGCTGATTTAGGCAAGCCGATCGTCTCTAGAATAGTGGTATTTTAGTCTTCTGTCCTAAAATGTCTTTAAGGTAAGTGATTTTACTAATGGTTTAGATAATAGTGAACAAATAGATGCTATCTTACTAGATATTTCCAAGGCTTTTGACAAAGTTCACCACCATAGTTTGCTTAAAAAATTAAAATATTTCGGCATTAATGGTCCTCTGCATCAGTGGATTAAAGATTTTCTGATAGGGAGAGAAACTGTAATAATAAATGGCTCTAAATCAACACCAATAACAGTAAACTCAGGTGTACCTCAAGGAACAGTCTTGGGTCCACTACTATTTTTAATTTACATAAATGATTTACCAAATTGCATTAGTTCAGGAACAAAAGTCAGATTATTTGCAGAAGATTGCATAATATATAGAACAATAAAAACAATACAAGACACAGATATTTTACAAAGAGAATTAGATGAATTACAGAAATGGGAATCAAAATGGAGCATGTCTTTCCACCCAGAAAAATGTCAGTTGTTAAGAGTAACAAAAAAACTAAAACAAATTAATTCCACTTATCTTATTCATGGCAAACCAGTAACACAGACTAAAAACGCAAAATACCTAGGTGTTATAATAAATGAAAAACTGTCATGGAATCCACATATTGATGAAACTATAAAAAAATCAATCAAAGCATTAGGGTTTATTAAAAGAAATTTCTATAAATCAAATAAGAACATAAAACTAAAATGTTATTTAACCTTGGTTAGGCCAATAAAAGAATATGCATCCACCGTTTGGGACCCCTCAACTCAAGAAAACATTAAGAAACTGGAACAAACACAAAATAGAGCAGTGAGATTCATAACAAACGAATATTCACATTTGACTAGAGTAACACCATTAGTAAGATCACTAAATTTAGGAAGCCTTCAGGACAGAAGACTCAAAAGTAAAGTAGCAATTATACATAAAACACTGAACCATACTCTTCAAATACAAAAACAAAATTTAATAAAATACTCTGAAAGACACAAAAATAAAGGCACATTCCTCGTCCCATATGCTAGGACAAATTTGTACAAATACTCCTTCTTCCCTAGTGCTATTAGAGCATGGAATGGGTTGCCTGAGCTAGCCAGAAAAACCAGTGACTTGGCAGAATTTAAGTCATTGGTTAATATGCATGACTAAATGCATGACGCGTAGGACGTAATCATCTTCTTTTTTGAAGTAACGTCTGTATTATATAAGATAAGATAAGATAATGGTGTTACTCTGGTCATATGTGAATATTCATTTGTTATAAATCTCACGGCTCTGTTAGTCTCTGTTCTAGTTTCGTTACCAGTCTACTAGCTGAGTAGATCTAACAGACTGATAGATGAGTACACCCAAATGTCATGGTTGAGTAGATAGCCTTGTTAAGTCTAAATTATGACTCTTGTTTTGTTGTCCCTGTTTTATGTCCTACTGCCTATCACAATCTCGCCCGTGTTTACCAGCGCTGTCATTAATGATTATTGGAATGACCCTCTCTAAATAAACCTCTGACCAACAATGACCCCAAATGACCCATTCTCAGCTGGGCAGCTTGGGAATTCTTCCTAATGGTCATTCTTAAGCGGGCTTTTGCTGACCATTTCCTAAGCCCATAGAGTGTACTGGTACTTATAACATGTTGGTGTACTTTTCAAAATTTAAATACACATTTTTTTTTCAGTCATTGCTCTGAATAAATAAATGTCTCAATCGAGTGTTTGAAACGAGGGGAGATAAGACTGACGCACGGGAGACAAAATGCCCTATTGCCCTATCTTTCCCTTCCCATCCAGGTCAAAATTTAAGAAAAACAACAACTTGTTTTTTACAAAGCTTATATCAAATCACTCTATCTGTCTGGTAAAAGTTTGTACACGTTATTTCTCCAGCACCCAATCTCGGATCAAGCTAAAATTTCGCACAATCGTTTCTTTTACCTGACAAAATACTAATAATAATAATAACCAATTATTTAATTAACTGTTGGAAAGAAATTATACTTGACTGAAGTGGTGGTATAACCTAATCCCCTTTATGTGTGGCAGCTTTAAAGTAAGTTTGTAACATCCTCAATGATAGAGTCATTGAGAAATCTAAACGCAGGGAATTATGCTAAACAAAAAAAAAATGTGATAAAAATATTTGTAATCGCACAGATTTCTTGTTGTTGGTCTAGATCTATTACAGATAGAATGACATGACTAAACCAAACTAATTGATACAAATTACACTTTGTATAAGCTTTGTGATTTAAAAAAATGTTTTTTCTTGTTTTCTATAAAAAATGGGAAGTAGTGAACGAGTGGTAAGCGCTTGACTTCGGAACCGAGAGATCTCGAGTTTGAATCACGGAGAAGATTTACTTTTTTGAGTCGGAATTTTTAGGACTCCTCCTGAGTCCATCCAACGCTAATGTGCACTTGACCTACGCGAAGTAAAGGCAGTTGGTCGTTGTGTTGGCCACATGACCACCCTTGTTAGCCATCGGCCATAGACAAGCATTACATCATCTACACCCATAGATCACAAGAACAAGAACATAAATAAAAAGAATCAAATCAACTTAGCAGCAGTATAATCGAACTTTCGTTCACAGGACATTCAGGGCTTAGCTGTATTCCCTACTGACCACTTGGTTCGCTGTGGCTACTTACAAAATGTGACGCATTCACGGGAAACTGTAGCTGAGTGTTCTCCATCTGGACACTTCTAGACTTTAGCTAACAGATTTTTCATTCTTCACTTAGCTCCGAGTGTTAGCTTTGCTTTAGCTCGGAGCACATTCTATGTTGTACTTTCGATCGAGTAGAGAGTCGAGAATGTACATTTAGCTGGAACTTTTTCTTTCGTTAATCTATGCGAGCACTTTCACCTTCTTTAGCTCTGGGAGTTTGATCTTTTTATGTATGATAATTTTACCTTCTTTAGCTCTGATTATTTTACCTCTTTAGCTCTGATATTGTCGTCTTTCTTAAACTCAAAGTTCATCTTCTTTAGCTCTTATAATTTCACCCTTCAGCTCTTATGATTTTAGTTCCTCTGGCGCTGACAGCTTTAGCTTATTTAACTTTTACAATTTGAATTTCTCTAGCTCTGAGAAAATCTAGAAGCCTTTATGTTGTGGTTGAAAAGTATTACATTACAATCTAGAATAACTCTTTGTTTTACTACTCACGGCTAGAACCTTTTCTTCAATGTATTCAAAATATTCATTCTTATATATATATTGAATTCCGATAAAGAAGGAGGCAAATATTGAATAGACATTTTTTTGATACTATCTATTTTTTTTATGCCAAAAGAGAGAGAGAGAGAAAGAGTGGATATAAAAGAATATTATTAAAGGCAAAAATACAGTATGGAGAATAGAATACATGCCCGTGTCCTTTTTTATCAAAAACCTACAGCCTGTGAATAAGATACGATATAATGGATGTATATTTATACAACGCTTACATAGAATCATGATCACTGGAATGAATTAATTCATCGATTCTATTTCACATTCAAGTTTTCATGTTTCTAATTTTGTCTTTTAAATTATAAGAAAAAAAATGTATGAAGTAACTAAACCAATCAGGTTTTTTAAAAATTAAATTTGTTTGAATGTAAGGGTTGGGTGACAGACTTCACACTGGCAGACTTGTGTTTGCAGATTTCTCGCAGGTATTCTCTCCCCTACATGAGATTGGACCAAAGCATGCACTAAGCTGGTCATACAAAAGCATTTTTTAAAAATATTTAAGGACCTAAGATCTCAGTTGTAACATTTTAGCTAGTATACCATTCACGGCAATATTTACCTTTGAATGTTTTGTTACAAATGGACTTGAACAGGTTGAAGTTCTACACTTGACTGGATGTTTGGAGAAAACTCAAGCGCCCAAAAAGGATAACACTGGTTGTCTGGTTCTCTCCCTTTACGGAGACAGGAAAACCCGAAAAAACAAACACTGCAGCTTTCCTGGACCATGTTGCTAGAGATACGTCTCAGTACGAGGCCTTAGTGCACGAAGACTTATTACACCATGTCTACTTCCATAAGACTGTCTTATCCAAGTGTCTTGTTCCAAACAGCTTGATATCATCAGTTCTGGATTCATTTGCAGACATAGTTTAAGAAATCTGTACAAATATTTTAAGCATTGAATTTCTAAAGAATAATTCAAGTCCAACAGAAAGTGATGTTGAGCGCTTTGAGGCCAACAAAGTTTCAATTATTGAGAATAGTAAGACATGAACGCTAGCAATGAAACAATGGTATCGATTACTCTACTATCCAGACTCTACTGTTTTCAGCTTTTTCAGCTTTATTCTCTTACTTTTGACATTTTTCTTTCTTTTTTTTTTTTCATTTTGTGATTTTGTCATGATTCGTGTAGTTTTGTTTCTAAGTGTGATTTTACTGCCTCCGGATTATTCTGTATTCAGAAATATGTAATAACACAGTATTCGGAAGTATGTGGTTATTCTGTATTAGGAAGTAGGTGATTATAATGTATTTGGAAGTGTGAAATTATTCTGTATACGGAAGTGTGTGAATATGCTATATTAGAACCTACCTTTAAACTTGTGAAATCTAGTATCCTTTTCTCTCTCTCTCCCTCTCTCTCTCCCACTTTTTGTTTTTTTTTTCCTTTGCGTCATAATGTTCTCTAATATAAACTTTTAGACTTAATATAAACTTTTAGACTTAATATAAACTTTTAGACTTAATATAGGCTTTTAGACTTAATATAAACTTTTAGACTTAATATAGGCTTTTAGACTTAATATAAACTTTTAGACTTAATATAGACTTTTAGACTTAATATAAACTTTTAGACTTAATATAGACTTTTAGACTTAATATAGGCTTTTAGACTTAATATAAACTTTTAGACTTAATATAGGCTTTTGATATTGAGCCACAGGTATTTTGCGCTCATAATATACATTCGAAGATGAATAACTGCATTGAATTCAAAATTAAACAGAATAATAAAATGTACCATTTATAGGCTAAATACACATTTTGTAAAAGTTCTAAAAGGATAGGCACTTTATGAATGCAAATAAAAGTGCACTTCATTTATTGCACGTTTGATTATGACAACACTTTCACTGATCAATATATTTGAATAGTTTTAAGTTTACGCGTACAATGCCAGGAGAGATGAATATAACTCATTGGTTTCGCTGTGGGCTATTTCAGCACTCAAATAACAGTATGTTTATTGCGATTTCTGGTGATGACAAAAGCCAATTGCGTCACTGCTGGGCTGGTAGGTCTCTAGAGTTCTTGGAGACACTGAAACAAACACAAAAAGTCACTAAGTGGGAAACAAAAGAAAAAAAAAAAAAGAAAACAGAACAGAGATTAATATTATGTGTGAGTATATATTTCTCCTCAGCTCTATTTCTCTCTCTCCTCCTTTCTTTATCTCTCACTCATCTTCTCCCTCTTTTTCTCACACTCTCTTCTATCTCTGCCACTCTCTTTCAACATTTCTCACTCCCTCGCCCTTTCTTTTGCTCAGTCTCTTTCTCTCTCCTTCCTCTCTATTTCTCCCACTCTTCATTTCTCTCTCCCTATTTTTCTCCGTCTCACCTTCCCTTTATCTTTTCTCTCCTTCCTCTCTCTCTCTCACATACAGCTTCTCTCACTCCACCCCCGCCCCTCTCTCTCTCACATACAGCTTCTCTCACTCCACCCCCGCCCCTCTCTCTCTCACATACAGCTTCTCTCACTCCACCCCCGCCCCTCTCTCTCTCACATACAGCTTCTCTCACTCCACCCCCGCCCCTCTCTCTCTCTCACATACAGCTTCCAACCCCGGCCCTCTCTCTCTCTCACATACAGCTTCTCTCACTTCACCCCCGCCCCTCTCTCTCTCTCACATACAGCTTCTCTCACTCCACCCCCGCCCCTCTCTCTCTCACATACAGCTTCTCTCACTCCACCCCAGCCCCTCTCTCTCTCTCTCGTTTAAATGTTCTATCCAACACAAAACCGCTAAGAATACCTTTAAAAAAAACACGTTTTCCTCACTTCTGGTGAAACTAAATGTCAAGTTGTCATTAAACTCAAAATCTAAAGTCGCACGATCGTGTAATAGCCTGGTCTCTCAAAAGTCACTTTCAAATGTTTGGACCACCATCTTTGCCCTCGTTATGAGCATCGCGCGCCATCTGGCGGTCGTCTGTCACGTTGTTTAGTCTGAGCGTCCATCATGTGTAAACTTGACTGTCAAACTGACGGATTAATAGAGATGCCGATGACAGTTAATTTACGACTGTCATCTTAGTCCAGACATGGGCTGACATCTGAGTGTTGACTGGATAACAGAGCACGACAAGTCACAACAGAAGATGTAGGCACAGACTCAATTTGAACAGTCTGAATATATATACACACACATTCACCATATAGATTTTTCTAACTCTGTTAGATCTGATGTACCACAAAATGGATGTAAATAGTAAAGTTTGATGCCAAAACTACGGCCCGCGAGCTTCGCCTATGGCAAGGTGCAATCCGGCCCTCGAAACTAGACGATTTTTTGCTCTGATTCTGCCCGTGTTTCTGATATTTTAAATGATACTCAGGCCTAAACAACTTACACAACACTGTATTCAGGGCCGGACTTAGGGCACTGCAACCTATACGGTCTCAGTGAGCCCCGCGCTTCCATAGGCCCCGCACTAATTCTAGGTGTAAATTATTAAATTAAACCATTGTAACTTATCTATTATAACAGGGTTTCTGCGGCCTCCTGATTTTCATGGGTCTCATGAAAATCTCCTGAAATTGCAAAATATACGAAAAAGTCCTGGAAATGTCCTAAAATTATTAAAATATAAAATCTCCTTAAAAGTCTTTAAAATTTCCTGAAAAAAATACACAAAATTGTCATTTTGGGGTGCCAATCCTACGCGCGATTTAAAAAAAACGGCATTTCATTTAATAACAATTTATTGCAAAGACGAATGCATTTTCTTATACAAAGTCTTAATTACGACATTATGCCTATCCCTACCCAGAGTGGGCCCAGAGCAAACCGTTTCGCATAGGGCCCCGCAATCGTTAGGGCCGGCCAAGACTACGTTGAACAAAAGACAGTTGATAGAGTTGCGGCCCGCAATTCAACTTTCAGCCCTTGAAAAAGGAACAACTTGAATTGTACTTTAAATGCGAAAAGATATTTGTATTATATTCGATGTACTGTAATAAATAACAAGTACCGATGCACGTCAAGAAGTCTTATATCCAGCATACGAGTACATTGTTATACATTAATATTGTTTTAATGTACACTATTTAACAAACATTGTACATATAAGTCATGTGATCGAATGACTGACCAATGAATGAAGATGATAGACGTCTGCTATCAGAAATGAATTTTTTAGGTAATATTTAATAGTGACACCGTAGCGGCGCCATATCTCATACATTCTTCAGGAGATGACGACATTCCAGATACGAACATGCGACCACCGTGACAACGAAAAAGTAATAATTCTTTGAATTCAACCCCCCACACACACAGACCTCACATTCCCACACATCCATAACATCCAATAACCTACCACCTATAGCAAGCGAGCAAAAAATGTTTCAAGCTGATGATCTTGTCACCTCTCAGCAAACCCATTCTATCATGGATGATACACGATCTGACGGATGACCTAACTACGTGTGTACAACAGAGTGCATGCATACAATCTATACCTCTTCCTTCTCACACTGTCTCTCCTTCACACCCCTCTGTCTTCTCACAGTCTCTGGCGCCCTTCCCCCACACTCAATCTTGTCTATGTCCCGCGCAGGAATACATTAATGGTGAAAATAGTGCTCCTAATTTTGTACTCAGTCATTCAGATTTGACTCACGAGTGTCGACCGATGCCATTCCGACTAGTGATACTACATCATACACACGTTCTCTGAGGTAGCAGTTTCTGAAAGTTGTTCTAGACAATAAAGACTTTACAGCTACGACTTTACTTTCCCTTCTGTCCATTTTATATGTACAGGATATCACATAGTTATAGGAGAAGAATACTTTAATATCCTGTTTACTTTTTACATGACATCAAGACTAAATTTTCAAGTTCCAAAGTTTCAAGGAATTTTTACAAATCCAAGTCACGCTGATCTCAAAAACGGTTCTAGTGATTTTCTTAGAAATTTAACAGTTGATGTATATCGCAGAGAAAAGAATGACTAGCTCGTTGGCCACATGGGAAAAACTCTAGTATGACCGTTATAATTTTTCAAAGTAAAAATAAGTACAAGTCAATTTGGCTAGTGACAAAATCTAGGTCTAGATACTACATCAGTTTTGAAAGGACTATAGCGTTTTGAAAGGGCTATAGCGTTTGGGAAGTTTGAATGTAAGGCTTTATGGATTCAAGAGTTTAATAGATTAATGTTCAGGAAAATTGTGCGAACTGATTTCTAAGTCTAGATCTAAATTGGACTATTAAAAGGTGCACTAGATCTAAATTGGACTATTAAAAGGTGCACTAGATCTAAATTGGACTATTAAAAGGTGCACTAGATCTAAATTGGACTATTAAAATGTGCACTAGATCTAAATTGGACTATTAAAAGGTGCATTAGATCTAAATTGGACTATTAAAAGGTGCACCAGATCTAAATTGGACTATTAAAAGGTGCACTAGATCTAAATTGGACTATTAAAAGGTGCACTAGATCTAAATTGGACTATTAAAATGTGCACTAGATCTAAATTGGACTATTAAAAGGTGCACTAGATCTAAATTGGACTATTAAAAGGTGCATTAGATCTAAATTGGACTATTAAAAGGGGCACTAGATCTAAATTGGACTATTAAAAGGTGCACTAGATCTAAATTGGACTATTAAAAGGTGCACCAGATCTAAATTGGACTATTAAAAGGTGCACCAGATCTAAATTGGACTATTAAAAGGTGCACTAGATCTAAATTGGACTATTAAAAGGTGCATTAGATCTAAATTGGACTATTAAAAGGTGCACCAGATCTAAATTGGACTATTAAAAGGTGCACTAGATCTAAATTGGACTATTAAAAGGTGCATTAGATCTAAATTGGACTATTAAAAGGTGCACCAGATCTAAATTGGACTATTAAAAGGTGCACTAGATCTAAATTGGACTATTAAAAGGTGCATTAGATCTAAATTGGACTATTAAAAGGTGCACCAGATCTAAATTGGACTATTAAAAGGTGCACCAGATCTAAATTGGACTATTAAAAGGTGCACTAGATCTAAATTGGACTATTAAAAGGTGCACTAGATCTAAATTGGACTATTAAAAGGTGCATTAGATCTAAATTGGACTATTAAAAGGTGCACTAGATCTAAATTGGACTATTAAAAGGTGCACTAGATCTAAATTGGACTATTAAAAGGTGCATTAGATCTAAATTGGACTATTAAAAGGTGCACCAGATCTAAATTGGACTATTAAAAGGTGCACTAGATCTAAATTGGACTATTAAAAGGTGCATTAGATCTAAATTGGACTATTAAAAGGTGCACCAGATCTAAATTGGACTATTAAAAGGTGCACCAGATCTAAATTGGACTATTAAAAGGTGCACTAGATCTAAATTGGACTATTAAAAGGTGCATTAGATCTAAATTGGACTATTAAAAGGTGCACCAGATCTAAATTGGACTATTAAAAGGTGCACTAGATCTAAATTGGACTATTAAAAGGTGCATTAGATCTAAATTGGACTATTAAAAGGTGCACCAGATCTAAATTGGACTATTAAAAGGGGCACTAGATCTATACATTCACGTAACCAGGATTCTTTCTCGGGGAGAAGGGGGCGGGGTAAAAAATGTTTTTTTAAATCTAACATTCATTCATTTTTTAAGAAAATAAAGTTGTTCAATAATTTGCATAAAGCAGCAGGCTATTGTCTTGTTCAATGTATTTGAAGTGTATTTTAAATGTTTTTCTTGTTAGTATTTCATTGGAAACCTTGAGTATTCGATATAACGTTACTGATTTGCATTTTCTTAAGTATTTCTCTAGGTTCCATTATAGTACCACGACCTTTTTCCATATCCTTTGGTCTTCTTTTTCTCTCTCACAGTATCTCTTACAGCAGTGATGCCCAAAGTACGGCCCGCGGGCCAGATCCTGCCAGCGACTTGATTCCCTCCGGCCCGCCGAAATGTTGGCACAAAGTGTAGAAAATTCTCCCTTTTTTTCCAAAAATTAGAAGGTGTAAAAATGTATCTTTATATACGTTATGCGCTTAGAACCCTCGGTTTTTCTCCTGATTGATTGGTTCCATGACATTTAACATTTGTGTGTTTATGAAATAGGTATCTGAGTGTCGAATGTACGTTTTGTACCAGGTAAAGTGAAAGGTCCTTTACATTGTTTGTGGAACATGATTATAAGCCAACATATTTTTTTTTGTATAAAGAAAGTGTGGCTATTTTAAAAAACAACAACATATAGACGACATTATGAAAAAAATATAATGGCATTCTTGGTTTGAGCCGCGAATATTGTTAAACTACGCCTAGAAATTGGAGGATTGATGGGAATATTTACCCAAAAAGAGACAAGAAAATGATCCAGTTGTAAAGCTAGCTACAATGTTGCTGATATATTAAGTAGAGAAATGAAGCCATCTTCTGACGCGGGAAAAAAAGATAAATTTTCAAATATCCCATTAATTTATGAAGCACAGGATCTACGGGTTTCAGGTCAATATCGTTTTGTAGGCCTACCTTTTTGTTCATGTGGCCCGCGACACGAGCATCGGAAATAAAAATGGCCTGCAGGTCGAATTAGGTTGGGCATCACTGTCTCACAGTATCTTGATGCTTAAAGACCGTAGAAGGAATCTTTACAAATCAAAGAACATATGACTGTGTTTGAATTGTATTGTGCCTATCCTCAATATATTCTTCTTCTTCTTCTTGAAACTGTGAGGTAGAGTTGAGCCTTCAGCTCTTGGAACTCTAAGCCAGCAAAAGTGAACAAGAGCTCCCTCTCACCAGCCTGAATGAGAACAGTGTACACTGTTTTGTCTGGCGGGTGGGTCAGACTCGCGTCAAGAGGCCGCGTACACTAAGACCCCCGCAATTTTCCTTTTCTATACCAAGCTAACCGTGCGGGACACGCCATTTATGTAATGGCCCCTTGAGGAACAGCGCCTGGATTGTGACAAGGTTGTGGGAGCTTTTTTACAACTCCGCACATTGCAATGAGGATGCTCTCGCACCCCCTAAGGCACCCCCACGGGAGTCTTGTTTTGCTACCCTTTAGCCTAATCGTTTCCTCCACCCGGGCGCCACTATGAGACAGGGTAGCATGCCCGGGATCCTCAATATATAAACAGTGTATGCTTCATACTTATTCTATTCCCATTCTTGCCTTGAAAAACTATACTGGGTGAAAACTAAAACAGGTAGGCGACACTACGAGAACGAATTGTGGACATGATGAAGTATTTGGACAAGTCAGACATAGGAATAGATCTAGACAGAAATGTGTTCAATGGTCAACAGTTTATTAGTGTTAATTTCCACAAGACGGATGTGATTTTCCTGAAACTACAGTTTGCTGGCCAAGGCTAAAACAATCATCCTCTGCCCCATTGGAAATTGACGATTTTCGGATCGTTACATTGACCAATCGATAGCCCCCGTCTGAGGAGATTATATATACAAGTACTAGAAGAATGGAATGGAAGAGGGGAGAGGTGGACTCTGGCGGGTTGTGGTCAGAACAAATGACCGGCAAGGTCAGAAGTGGCAACAGAAGACGGCGATCAAAGTCTAGTAGGATTTGAGAAAAATGAAACAGAGAGATTGGAGGGGGAATTTAGAGCGAACGTTTGTAGTTGTTCTATGTGGATCATGGGAAACAGAATTCTGATACAGAACTCTTAAGGTCTAGATCTAGATCTAGATTTAATCTATATTACATTTATGTAAAATTAAAAGCAATGCATAGATAATCGATTATCTATCAATAAACTGAAATCAACTTTACATTTAATAAACAACTTAGTTATCGGTACACTACGGCTGACTACGAAGTTTTTTTTTTTTTTACTCAAATTTCTATCAAATTTAAATTTCTTTCTTTTTTTGTTTTTAAACTTAAAATAATTATAACAGTCAAACTGCAGTTTTCCCGTGTGGCCAGCGAGCTAGAAATTCTTTTCTCAGCTCTATACACCAACAGTTAAATTTTCTATGAAAATCGTTAGAACCGTTATTGAGATCCGTGTCCAGGTTCCGACCTCCAGCTTCCAGGTTCCATAAAGTTTTGACCTCAATAGAGGTATTATAAACATTAGGATATAGTTAAGTAGACGACATGGAATCTTTTTAAATAATCAAAGTAACAGTTTTGTTCTTTCTGCGAAGGTTTTGCCTAATTAAGTGAAAAACATTAGTTCTGTTAAAAAAACCCACTAACTTATGCGTAATATAATTAACATTAAAAGACATTTCACTATAGAATAATAATAAATATACCCGTTATAATTGTGTAGGTTTACATTCAAAACGAAATTGCATCTAGATGTGGAACCATGACTAGATCTAGCTACACCATGCACAAGCCAGTTATTTCCCTTCTGCGGGACATCGCTGTAATTGTTGGCGCCGAAACGGTTTAACACAGCAGGCGGCCATTAACCAGTAGATTGGTGCCATGCTCAGCGTGACACAGGGCGTCCGGTACTTCGATGCACCCGATCACGACGTGTCGCTATCACAAGCTAATTATAACAACTAATACATCGATACGAATGCTTCATTACAAACTAGACAGAAGATAATGAAAACAATTTTCACAACAGTACAAATCATAAATGACTATGCTAACTCCAACAGTGACTAGATATAACATAATGTTATCATATTGAGAACATTTTGTTAAAGTAAGAACGAAACAAACAAGATATAAAAATTCCTTTAAAAATAACAAAGCTTTTCTAAGAGGAAGAACTCTGCACTTTCAACTATATCTCTCAAGAATGTAGAATATTTTTCCCGTATTAGATATCAAACAAAATAATTAATTACCAAAAAATAATTTATAATTGGTAAATTTTTTAAAATTGATTCATGTAAGGTATAATAATTAATTGTTTGAAGTTTCAACTTGATTGGAGAAGGGGTGTTGGAGAAAGTGTACAATTATTGAAGGGGACAAAACCCGACATATTTAACCATATCTATGAATACTGAAGGATAATTTCCACTGTTGCTATCAAACAAAATAATTAATTACCAGTAATTAAATGACTAATTGGTTAATTTTTAAAAATTGATTCATGTATTGTCTACGCCAACGAATAATTGTGCAAAGTTTTAACTTGATCCGTGAAAGGGTGTGGGAGAAAAAAAACGTGTTTCAATTTTTTAGACAGACAAACAGACAGACATAGGGAGTTGATATAAGCTTGGTAAAAAGAGATGAACTTCTTTTTGCTATGGGAGAACAAGCTTACCCACTGGCCCTGATTGAACTAATTATGTTTCAACAAATACCTCAGCCACTGTTTGAGGAGTGGATTACCAACCAGCACAGAAGTGTCCAGTCACAAACCTACTCATCGGAAAGGACTGTTTGTGTTTTTTTAAACAAGCTTTATATCATGTATTGATTAGACAGGTATTTGTACCAGAGGCTTAACTCAGCTTTGGCTGATTAGTTGACTATTGGTTATAGTGTTCAGGGCAAATTTGAAGTAGAATTTCCAAAGACTATTGGTACCAGAGTTTTAGCTAAATATTCTTTGATTATAGTAAAAAAAAAGCAACAACCAACAAACAAACACAAAAAAACAAACAAAAACACATCTTTCAACGAATTATAGAATAAAGACCTAGTATCCCGAGACATTGAAAATTAAAATATTCCGAATATAATTCCCTAATTACACTGGGACTCGAACTGGTGATGGTTATGAAAAAGCTTTATCTCTGGGTTCGAATATAATATTACAGTTAGAAAAAAGTTCATTGTAGCGATACACATACACATACATATTATATCCCTTCATAAAATAGGGATGCAGTTGATTCATGTACCAGGGCTTAATTACTAACAAAACTTTTCTGTTTAGCTCCATTAATAACATGGACACGATATTGAATACATTAGCTTTATCCGATGTTATGTACATTAACCAGCTTTAACCAACGTACAATAATGTTATGTACATAAGAGTTGAAGTGAATGACTTTTTAAAAGATTTCAATTCTACTTTTCTCTAGACATAACTGTTCTGTGTTATCACGTAAGCCTGATAGACTCAATCAGAATGTCGTAACTAATCAAGTTATTGTGTAATCTAATGATGACATCATCTTCGTGAAAGGAAGAGTTCCATTAATGAGAATTTAATCAGGTCATTACTAGGCGTCCCATGTATTAATACCTGCGCTCATAATATAAAACAAGCTCTTAAATGAACCTTTGTGAGGTTTTAATGGCCCTAGCAAATTGGACATATAATCGATGGAAGAGAGTTATGAAGATGTTTGTTCCGGAACTTCTCCAAACTTTGCTTGTTACCTGGTGAGTGGCGATCTCATGTTCTTTCCATGAGTTGATTTAACCCTTGAATACCTGTTGGGTAGCCAGGAAAAAAAGTTGTGTAAATAAGAGAGACATGAACGGTTGGGGGGGGGGAAATTAAAAAAAAAGGGAAAATAATAGAAAAAAAAAAGAATGATATAAAAGGAAAGTTTGACTGTTTCTAAGTTCAGTGTCAGAAATGTGTTTAAATGTGTAATTGTGTTTTCTTAATGCTTGATCAGATCAATGGACCTGTTCGCTTGACTGTTGTTTGTTTGGACTAGTGGGTAGACGAATTAAAGTACAAGTAAGAATGTGCTAACAACGTTTTGTGTACATGATGTGAAAATGTTGGTTTGACAAGAGTTAAACCATG
Source organism: Biomphalaria sudanica (assembly GCA_036873155.1). Lineage (NCBI taxonomy): Eukaryota > Metazoa > Mollusca > Gastropoda > Planorbidae > Biomphalaria > Biomphalaria sudanica. The sequence goes on from JAZGLO010005751.1 coordinate 57,955, forward strand.
GAATTAGTTGTAATTAGGCTCATATAGGATGAGAGAGAGAGAGAGAGAGAAAGAGAGAGAGAGAGATTGAAAAAGAAAGAGAAGGAGGTAAAGAGGACGGGAGGAAGAGAACTAGAAACAAAATATAGACATTTATTGTAAAAACGTAAAGTTCAGTTCCCCTTTCATATACAGTGTAGCTTAAAAAAACATCAATTCATTTTTTATACTTACAAATGAACAAAAACTAAACGTAATATCCAAAATCAATTTCCTTAACGCCATATTTCAAACTTATATGAACTTCATAGTTTGTTTACCGTTTGTTATATATTATTAAAATAGGTTATTATTAGTTGATTCACATCTGAGCCTAACAGTTCTTATTGCGTCCAGGGTCTTTCTGAACCAATATTTTAATAGCTGTCAAAAACTGCAGGTTTCTGCAGGAGCCAATAATTTGTCATTCGCTATCTCCCTGTCTAATGACTATTCCTGTACTATTTGTTCTCAATGGTTTCCATGTCCCACCTGTGCCCCCCACCAAAAAAAAAAGACACACACACACATCATAACATTCATAGCCATTGTTATTTCTGCTTCCACATCCCTCTCGTCCTCCAAACTGACTCCCGTAAAAGAAATCAGTCCCTGTCTAACATATCTGATGGGTGACGAAGGTTCTAAATGTATGTCCCCTAAATACACGACTTTACACATAATGAGCAACCCCCCCCCTCCCAAGCTACACAATGCTCCATTTGTGTTACTTTTTTTTTAATTTTTGAGACTCACCTTGCCTAAACGCTTTAGTAAGAGACATTCCAGCAGTAGCTCCTCCAAGGGGAACAACCAACACAGAGAGGTGTAATGAAGATATCTGCTCAGGTGCTGCAGGAGTTATCTTTTGGAAAAACTATCTCTCGGCTTATCGCACCCTCACCAACTGTGATTCACTTAAATGTCTGTGCATGTGTGTGAGTGCATGCGTCTGTGTTGACGAGTGCGTGTTCGTGTAACTGCTATCTCCGTTGACTGTGTCAAAAAAATAAAAAATAAAGTTGTTTAGTGCAGAGAAAATATGATGCCAATTGAGGATGGCTTCTTCTGAACTTGATGGCGCTCAGATGACTGAAAAGTCAAAGTACATGACGAATAAAAGTCTTTTGATCTAGGAGCTAACTAAACGGTAGTCTTGATTCCTGAAGACCACATTTTTTCCCCACTTAATTGTTGAGAAATATTTAAAAAACTGTCTTAAATGTTCAGAAATATCCTTTCACATTTTTGAACAATTAATAATAATATTTGTTACTTATGGCTGAGTGGTACAGCGATTGCCTGCTAATGTAAAGGGTTAGAGTTTGAGTCCAGAGTGGTGACACTGAGCAGTATTATAAATTCGGGATTGGAGCACAGTATATTTTTCACCCTTTCATCATCACCTATCTCTTAGTGACGATTAAGCCTGTTGAACCGTTGGGGCACGGGACTTGATCTGTTGACCGTCTTCCTCCATTAGTCTGTGTCTTTTGTCTTAAATAGAATCTCTTCCAGTGGTGACATTTGATACAAGTGATGTCACCACAATCCCTTTGTGCCCTCTGATACAAGTGATGTCACCAAAATCCCTTAGTGTTATTTTGTGCAAGTGATGTCACCACAATCCCTTAGGGACATTCGATTCAAGTGATGCCTCCAAAATCCCTTAGTGTTATTTTGTGCAAGTGATGTCTCCAAAATCCCTTAGGGACATTTGACTCAAATGAAGCTATCACAATCTCTCAGACATTCGATACAAATGATGCCACCACAATCTCCTAGTGACATTTTATTCTTATACACCACGACGCAAGTTATTGTTTATTTTTCAGACTCTACTTTATAACGAGAAAAACAGATAAAAATACATCCCAGTTCAAGACCAGATATTGTCTCGTTGCCTCTTATTTGCTTGGCGGGGATCAGGCTAAACAATTAGTCAAGGTGAGCCCATCAAATCCCAGGGCCTCTAAAAATCTAAGTTCGGCCCTGCCAATGATTAAATATGTGCAACCCAAATAATCCTTTGTATTGTTTTTTAGAAATTACAAAAAATGTTCAGTTGGTGATTATATAAATGAAACTATCTTACTTTAAAAAAAATTAATCATCTGAGATTAAAAAAAAAAAAGTGGTATCAATCTCTGCCTTCTGTCTGTGCCCTCAGTATTTATCTAATCTAAAGTCTGCGTGTAATATGAAGGCCCACAGTTCTATGTTAAATATTATGCTAGATTAACATTTAGCTGAGAGAGGGGTGATAGAGTCTGCCTCGGGTCCGGGCTTCTTCTCGTCTACTCGCGAGGCTACGTATGAAGTGTGGATATGAACGAGACATCCATTTATCTTGTTACCTATCTTGTTTGCTGGACGTGATTTCGCTATGGCAAGTGTAGCGACTTCATGGTCTCCCCTGAACTTGCAGGCGGAAGTAGACGTGTTGCTTTTGTTGAATGTTAGAACAACAGAAATGACGTCAAAATCAAAAGCATCTAAAGTGTTGAGAAAAAAAATGTTTTAAATATGTGTCTGGTGAGACAATTCTTATTCCACTCGCTAGAACCAATTCATACAAGTGCTCCTTCTTCCCTAGTGCCATTAAAGAATGGAATGGGTTGCCTAAATCAGCCAGGAATACCAACGACTTAGCAGAGTTTAAGTCATTGATTAGCATGCATGACTAGATTGATACATGAAATACGTAGGACGTAATTATCTTCTTTTTTTCTAAGTAACGTCTGTTATATATAAGATAAGAACATCAGTTAAGTGTAGAGGGACAATGAGACAGACACATACAGTCAGATGAGACAGACACATACAGTCAGATGAGACACATACAGTCAGATGAGACAGACACATACAGTCAGATGAGACAGACACATACAGTCAGATGAGACAGACACATACAGTCAGATGAGACAGACACATACAGTCAGATGAGACAGACACATACAGTCAGATGAGACAGACACATACAGTCAGATGAGACAGACACATACAGTCAGATGAGACAGACACATACAGTCAGATGAGACAGACACATACAGTCAGATGAGACAGACACATACAGTCAGATGAGACAGACACATACAGTCAGATGAGACAGACACATACAGTCAGATGAGACAGACACATACAGTCAGATGAGACAGACACATACAGTCAGATGAGACAGACACATACAGTCAGATGAGACAGACACATACAGTCAGATGAGACAGACACATACAGTCAGATGAGACAGACACATACAGTCAGATGAGACAGACACATACAGTCAGATGAGACAGACACATACAGTCAGATGAGACAGACACATACAGTCAAATGAGACAGACACATACAGTCAGATGAGACAGACACATACAGTCAGATGAGACAGACACATACAGTCAGTTGAGACAGACACATACAGTCAGATGAGACAGACTGTACATTGACTACACATGTTGTTGTGCTGTGGATATCTGCACCGCCGTATCAACTCCGTACTGTTGTAATAAGGATTTTACTGGCTTCTCTGTACCTTTTTGAGCTATGTCGTTCCGTACTGAAGCGTGGATCGGAAATTTGTGACTGACTCTGATACCTCAGTTCTTTATATAGGCTTCCTAATGGCCACTTAGAACCGGACGGACCATTGCTCGACCCTTCTGAGTGATCACGTGACTGTATCTGACGTGACTGGCTTGAGTAGTGTATGTTCACATTAGATGTTTCTTGATTCTTCGCCAATCATGTTTGTTTTACATGTTTAGGTGTTCCTTCAGAGTTGAAGATAATTTACTTCATAGTCCAAACCTCCCGAAGGACGACGGGGGATGGGAGTGGCCAGGGTATGAACCCGGGATCATTGACACAATCGAACAACAGTCCAGCGCCCATACCGCGTGACCAGCCAGCCACCCATCGCGGTTGACCGCTCGTCTACCTTTATCTGTATCACCATCTATGTATCTATGTATCTATGTATCTATGTATCTATCTATCTATCTATCTATCTATCTATCTATCTACCTATATTTGAAAGCGAACATGTTATTTGAGTTACAAAATGAGTCGACCAGGCGGTTTCTATCTATATTTAGAACACATGTAGGCGTGGGACTTTTAGGTAGTAAGAGAACTGGGGGCAAACAAAAGTTGATCTTTCAATTAAAGATCTAATGCGTCTTTTGGTAAAGACTTGCTGTTATATCTACCTATACATTTCACCTCTTGACGTACCGGAAGTACCTAAGAGATCAAAGGTTATAAGTTGTTATCATTGAGATCTTGAAAATGTTTTTATTGGCTAATGATGCGTATTTAGATCACTCCAGTTTTTTTAGGGGGAGGGTGTAAAATGTTGCTAATGAGAGATTAACTGTAAAAGATGTGTCGGTGCAGTAATCTACCTGCTACATAAGTTGCCATATATTGAATATTAAAACAATAATTTTTTAAATTTGTTATGTTAATATGTAGATTTGTATAAACAAATGTATTTTGCAAGAAAGCTATTTGAAAAGTCAGTACAACTTTTAACACTGATCTATACACTAGTTATGTGAGATACTCAAAAAGCAAATATCTTAATAATACAATTTTATGTTAGTATTTTACAGACTTTATTAAGTAAACTTTGTTCTAGAGGAGCAGGCATTTATTTGTCTTTTTACAAAGCTTATATCAACTCATTCTGTCTGTCTCGTAAAAAGTAAGTACATTTCCAATCTCGGATCAAGCTGAAATATTGCACATTGATTTGTTTTACCTGACAAAACAAGAATCAATTTAAAAAACAACCAATTTGTTGATTAACTATTGGTAAGGGAATAATTTGTTTGGTATCTCGAACAAGGGAAAGAGATTGTACTTGTCTGTGGTATAAGCTGATTTAGTCACTTTTATACTTTGTATAGATAACTATAAAACCTTCTATTTTCGTAAGCACTTCTCTACCACAGTGGTTAGTGTGATGAGTTTGAATTCAGGTCGTTCAACTTTTTTTTTTTTACAAATACATTTAAAAAGCGATCACGGCAATATTCACACAGATTTCCCCATCTTTCTACCCCCCACCCCTTTCCTAACTGGTCAGACAAGTGATAGAATCCTAGCCTATTCAGGCCTGGGTATCCTCCACCACTAGTATTGTCAGTAAGAGCAGCTCATATGCTCCCATACTCCATGGTCGTTTTTTTTTGTAGGTGGATTAGTCCCAGCACTTTCATTCCTTTCATTAGATTTTAATACATATATTGTTAACATCACTGCCATCAAATGTTACTGAGGGATTGAGCTGACTGTACAAACGTTTTAACGTGGATATCTTAACCGTGTTGTATTGTGCTCAATACTTCAGGGTGGCGACGCGATGGTATCCCAGAGTCTTCTCGCCTTCATTTCCTTGCCGCCCTGTAGGAGGTTTGTAGTACAATGTATTGATTTTCTTTCTAGAAAGATGGGTCTGGACATAAAAAATAACTTGCTTCGTGGTGGTGGCATTGTTTTGAATAAAATGTCACTAGGACATTGTGGTGGCATCACTTGTATCAAATGTTACTGAGAGATTGTGGTAGCATCACTTGTATCAAATGTTACTGAGGGATTGTGGTGGCATCACTTGTATCAAATGCTACTGAGGGATTGTGATGGCATCACTTGTATCAAATGTTACTGAGGGATTGTGGCAGCATCACTTGTATCAAAAGTTACTGAGGGATTGTGGTGGCATCACTTGTATCAAATGTTACTGAGGGATTGTGGCAGCATCACTTGTATCAAATGTTACTGAGGGATTGTGGTGGCATCACTTGTATCAAATATTACTGAGGGATTGTGGCAGCATCACTTGTATCAAATGTTACTGAGGGATTGTGGTGGCATCACTTGTATTAAATGTTACTGAGGGATTGTGGCAGCATCACTTGTATCAAATGTTACTGAGGGATTGTGGTGGCATTACATGAATCGAATGTTACTGAGAACTGAGGTGAAATCACTTGTATCAAATGTCAAAGTAAAATAAAAAAAATGAACAGCGAAAAAATACAATTACTATTACCTATTGGAGACCCTAGGCGGCTGTGCGAGGCCCCCAGCTATCGGAGTTTGCCTACGCCTCTGCTACTCACTCCCCTTCCTGTCACGTTCCATGCACCTTCCTGCACCCTACTCTCATCCATTCACTATTCTCCAAGCTCCACCCTATCGTACACACACACTGCTCGCACAGTGCACACACATACACAAGTATATCTACACATCGTTTCACAACCATTACCTAATCCCCCACCTTAAAAAAAAACAAGGAACATGTTGTATATGTTTAAGTCTAACAAATGGTTTAGGAGAATGAAATGCTTGGTAATGAAAAGATCAAACTGGAGTTTTTATAATGTTGGACAAACTAGTGAAAATATTTCCTAATTACTCGTATCGCTACAAGTTCCAAAACTTTAATGAATTTAATTAGTAGAAATAGTTGCTATTGTTAAAAAATTAGAAGCAGTGCCTCACAATTCGTAAACCGTGTGTGTGTGTGTGTGTGTTTCGGAGGGGGGTAATTTTGTATTTGGAGCACAAAAAAATTTGGCAGATTAAGAAATAAGTATTTTATTTAAATTGACATTTATTAAAAATGAATTTTTAAAACTAGTCTATTTCGTTATCAGTAATTTTGTGGTCTAAATTTATCTTCTTTTTTTTTAAATTCACGTATTTGTTCATTGCAGCACTGTTTTGTGTCCAATAATATTTGAGTATGGCTGAGCTACAGGGGCCGCCAACAAACTTCTTTTGTCATGTGTTTTTTTTTTCAGTTATGAGGTGTTGTTTTTTAAAGGGCCACGCAAAGGAAAATCGAAATTTTAATTTTAGACTGATTTATTATTCATCAACAGAGAGAGAGAGAGAGAAAGAGAGAGAGAGAGAGAGAGAGAGAGAGAGTCCTTATTAGTTTTGCTATTTTTGTGTCAAGATTTTCCTTTCCTCTATAAAAATACTACAAGTAAAATCTAGGCCCATGTTTTGTAGTGAAAACTTATTGTCTTATGATATAATCTAGGTCTGTTTTACTTTCTAACTAATCCAAGCGAGTCAGAAAGAATGCCATAGTAGCGTAAAACCAAACTATAGAAGGCATTGCAATTAAAAACATTTATTTTGGCCTGTTACAAGTTAAAGCATCTTAATGTCCAACATCTAAATATAACATATACACACAAATAATTGTCCTCTAAATGACTGGCAATACTTTATTCATCATTTTAATAAGTAAACACATTTTGATATATATATATATATAAACTTGAGTAGCGTCTTTGCCCAGCTAAATGCTAAAACGTTATGATCAAACAATGAACTGACTTAATTATGGGAGCCCCGGGAGGAATGTAACTTCGCAACCTTATCTCTTCTGCAGACTTTGAGCAGTTATTTTCTGATTATCATTAAAATTTAGAAAAACACTCCCGAATAGGTAGCTTTCTTATTTAAAGGGCGCTTATATGGGTATGTGCATTTATGGGTATGTGCGTATATGGGTATGTGCGTATGTGCGTATATGGGTAACTTAACGTAGCTTCAGCAAGGAGATCTTCTTATGTGGTAAATATTATGGAATAGTTTGTAAACCAAAAGAATGTTCCTCAGGGTGCATATGCTATACACAAAACTAGTAGGCTGTTGCTGCAGACTCATCTTTGGATGATTGTTGCATGTTAAATGGCACGCTAAAAGGAGACCATTAATATTATATTCATTGTATCTGTCTTTGAAATTTCATTTGAATTTATTGAGAGTCCTATAAAAATATGCACATTAATGTACATTCCTCTAGAAACTTAGCTAGCCTAATTTAAAGTACTATAAGTTATTAATAGGTCTAATTGAATTTTATTGTTTTGATCTAAATTAAAATATTATGAGTTGCGCACCTTCGTGGTTGGATAGAGTTCATTGGGCAATTGAAGTTAAAGCTTTGCTTTAAGTTCAAAATTTGATGAGGAGTACAATATTGTCTATGCCTGCCTAGGTGTGAACTATTTATTATACCATTATGATCCCTCCCTACTATTAATACGCATGAATGAGTAATCGTACCTAGTTTTACATTGTCTGAATGACCATCAGGGGCGTAGCTAGGGATTTGTGGGTCTGGGGGGGATTGACCATTCAACACCTTCTTTTGGTTTTTCGATAAATTGGGTGATCAGTTTCGTCCGATTCTCATCATTTTGCCGAAAGCGTGAAATTGTTTTAATTTGTTCAGCAGCTTCCTTATGTTCCGTCCCTATGTGCAGTCCAGACGTTTGTAGTTTCTTCTGAACTATATTAATTGGGCGAAGGAGATTTGACCAGAATTCCAGATAAGCAAACATTTCATAATTTTCCACTGCATGACGAAGATTCTGTGCACTGTTTCTTCCTCTTCAAAAAAGTTTGTCTGTTGTGGATTCCATCTTCATGTTCTTCAGCCTCTCAGGTTTCTTCCATTTGGTGAAACCAACTCCAGGTTTGCTCAATTCACCAGATGTCTTTTCTGATGCCTCATAAAACAGAACACATGCAAAACAAAATAGACATCCCAAGTGTGAAGAGAAGAGGAGCCAAGATCGGTTACAAATTTCTCCTGTTGGAAGCTTTCTAGAGAACCATGATGTCAAACTTCGTGATTTGTTTGGGTAAATTCTACTGGAAACTAATACCGTTCATCTTTGTTTTGGAAAAATAAGCTACCCTTTAACACAATCTTTGTTTGCAGTTCCTCAGATAAAATTCCAGGCTACATATAGCCGAAGTCTTTGTACTTAATTACAGCTTCTTTCACTTCTGGAGAAATTGATTTTGGAAGACTCATCACCACTTACTTCAGATGTTTTCTCTGACTGTGGTAAAAGGTGTTCCCGTGGAGTTTTTTCGGCACTACTTCTCTCATCAAGAGACATTTTCACTTCTTCGACTGCTGTATCTTTGTATGAATCATCTGAATAGTGATACTTTTCTTCGATAGGTTCATAGTCTCCTTTGATTTCAGTGCTCTTTCTACTTAAATGATAAGGATGATGAAATAAAATACCCTATATACCAAGTTACTTCCTGAAAGTAACACGGCACTAGTCAGTAACTAACTTATATAACAACGTGAAAAGCAAGATTACATGACAGTGACGTAATTTTTAATTTATTTAAAAACAAATTCGCACACTCATTTGGGGGCCTCCCTCAAGTGGGGGCCAGGGGGATCTTCAAATTCTCCCCCCTCCTCCCCCCTCCCTAGCTACACCACTGATGACCATGTCACATGGCTGACGCCTTTCAAAGCTTGACTGAGTGTGTGCATGCGTGTGTATTTGTGTGTGCTGTCATTGTTCGCCTGGCCCCTAGACACCACTACCATTAATGAAAAAAGGTAGAGGGCTGACCAATGGATAATCCTCCCAGCCTTTTTCTCGCGTCGGTAAAAACTCACCTAGTTTGGCAGCCTCCCAGGCAAAACATCAGATAATCAGAAATGCTTTGGCAAAGAGAACCTCGTTGCATGACTAGTCGCAATGAGTTTTTTAAATTAGACTGCAAACATATAGATCTAATAGTAAAGAGTTTTAATGTCATATTTGTGAAGGTGTAATACATCATGTGAGAACTATTGCAAAACATACTGTCAATATTCCATCATACTGTAAATAAGACTTTGTCAATATTGAAGATATTGCTCCCCTTGTAAATACTGCATATTGTAAATATTGGACACTTGAAGATAATGCACAATTTGTAAGCTTTCGTTATCTATAAAACACAAATCTGAGGTAAAATTATCACCTATTGTTAAAACACTCTTACTTAAGACAAATAAAAGTTGTTATTCTTGCCAGGACATTTTACTGTCATACAATTATCATGACATCCTTCACTCAAGAAATAACAGGACCCCCCCCCCCCCCAAAAAAAAAAAGCAATTATCCTTCAATTTAGCAATTATCATGATATCCTCCACTCAAGCAATTATTATGACAAACATCACTCAAGCAATTATCATGACATCCTTCACTCAAGCAATTGTTATGACATCCTTCAATCAAGCAATTATCATGGCATTCTTCACTCAAGCAATGATCAGAACATCCTTCACTCACTCAAACAATTATCATGATATCCTTCACTCAAGCAATTATCATGACATCATTCACTCAAGGAATTATCAGAACATCATTCACGTAAGCAATTATTACTACATCTTATAGTCAATCAATCACCAGGACATCCTATGGTTAATTAATCATCAGTACATCATACAAAAGAAATAACTGTAAAATAAGGTTTCTAATACAAACTCAAGTACTATTATTTGTTGGATTATCTGTTTAAGTGGTGCTGCTTTTTTTCTAAATTGAACTATAACTTTTACATAGTGTAAGTTGGCCTCCTTCAGTCGTAGAGCGACTATGGTTCATCTCGAACACTTTTTTTCATGTGATTGTGTAGCCCTGTTTAGGGTAGACACTCCCGCCCAAATAACTTTTATAAAGACATATTCCAAACTGAGTTCTATTTATATTTTGCCCACAAATGTATCTTGTATAAAACTGTGTTAGTAGCGCGCCAACTCTTCATGACATTTACTGGTGTTGGGAAGGAAGGGAGATCCCATGAATAGTGAAAGTCAAACAGAATCTCGGGTCTAACCTATAGAAATGAAATTAGATAACATCACAGAATTATATAAATATTGGTAAAATTGTATCTGTTTTTGAAAACAAGCCATTAAAAAACAACATAAAAAGCTCTTGTTTGTTGTGCACAGGAAGTAATCTCCATCTAATCAGAATCTCCAACTTCTATGTAAAATAAAATGAGTAGACCCACCAGTTAAGCTCCAACTTCTATGTAAAATAAAATGAGTAGGCCCACCAGTTAATCTCTAACTTCTATGTAAAATAAAATGAGTAGGCCCACCAGTTAAGCTCCAACTTCTATGTAAAATAAAATGAGTAGGCCCACCAGTTAAGCTCCAAGCCACTGCCACTAATTAATGAATCAAAGAATATCAGTTGGCCACACACCAGACACAGCATGCCAGGTGAAATTATTGATGTGATTATTAAATAATTTATGTAGCTATCGTTTACACCTGGTAGAATAATTTCTAGTTTTACCTTTTTTTTGTTCAAAAAGAGTTTACTGGTGAACTATAGTATTTGATTATTTAAATTTAGAAAAAAAAGAAGAAATTTTAAATAAATTTATAAAGCTAAATAAATCTAAATATAGATCTAGCGGTTAAGTACATGTCTTACGCGGTTAAGTACATGTGTTACGCGGTTAAGTACATGTGTTACGCGGCTAAGTACAAGTGTTACGCGGTTAAGTACAAGTGTTACGCGGTTAAGTACATGTGTTACGCGGTTAAGTACATGTGTTACGCGGTTAAGTACATGTGTTACGCGGTTAAGTACATGTGTTACGCGGTTAAGTACAAGTGTTACGCGGTTAAGTACAAGTGTTACGCGGTTAAGTACATGTGTTACGCGGTTAAGTACATGTGTTACGCGGTGAAGTAACGGTGTTACGCGGTTAAGTACATGTGTTACGCGGTTAAGTACATGTGTTACGCGGTTAAGTACAAGTGTTACGCGGTTAAGTACAAGTGTTACGCGGTTAAGTACATGTGTTACGCGGTTAAGTACATGTGTTACGCGGTTAAGTACAAGTTTTACGCGGTTAAGTACAAGTGTTACGCGGTTAAGTACATGTGTTACGCGGTTAAGTACATGTGTTACGCGGTTAAGTACATGTGTTACGCGGTGAAGTACATGTGTTACGCGGTTAAGTACAAGTGTTACGCGGTTAAGTACATGTGTTACGCGGTTAAGTACAAGTGTTACGCGGTAAAGTACAAGTGTTACGCGGTTAAGTACATGTGTTACGCGGTTAAGTACATGTGTTACGCGGTTAAGTACAAGTTTTACGCGGTTAAGTACAAGTGTTACGCGGTTAAGTACATGTGTTACGCGGTTAAGTACATGTGTTACGCGGTGAAGTACATGTGTTACGCGGTTAAGTACAAGTGTTACGCGGTTAAGTACATGTGTTACGCGGTTAAGTACAAGTGTTACGCGGTAAAGTACAAGTGTTACGCGGTTAAGTACATGTGTTACGCGGTTAAGTACATGTGTTACGCGGTTAAGTACAAGTTTTACGCGGTTAAGTACAAGTGTTACGCGGTTAAGTACATGTGTTACGCGGTTAAGTACATGTGTTACGCGGTTAAGTACATGTGTTACGCGGTGAAGTACATGTGTTACGCGGTTAAGTACAAGTGTTACGCGGTTAAGTACAAGTGTTACGCGGTTAAGTACAAGTGTTACGCGGTAAAGTACAAGTGTTACGCGGTTAAGTACATGTGTTACGCGGTTAAGTAAAAGTGTTACGCGGTTAAGTACAAGTGTTACGCGGTTAAGTACATGTGTTACGCGGTTAAGTAAAAGTGTTACGCGGTTAAGTACAAGTGTTACGCGGTTAAGTACAAGTGTTACGCGGTTAAGTACAAGTGTTACGCGGTTAAGTACAAGTGTTACGCGAATAAGTACAAGTGTTACGCGGTAAAGTACAAGTGTTACGCGGTTAAGTACATGTGTTACGCGGTTAAGTAAAAGTGTTACGCGGTTAAGTACAAGTGTTACGCGGTAAAGTACATGTGTTACGCGGTTAAGTACATGTGTTACGCGGTTAAGTACAAGTGTTACGCGGTGAAGTACAGGTGTTACGCGGTTAAGTACAAGTGTTACGCGGTTAAGTACATGTGTTACGCGGTTAAGTAAAAGTGTTACGCGGTTAAGTACAAGTGTTACGCGGTAAAGTACATGTGTTACGCGGTTAAGTACATGTGTTACGCGGTTAAGTACAAGTGTTACGCGGTTAAGTACATATGTTACGCGGTTAAGTACAAGTGTTACGCGGTTAAGTACATGTGTTACGCGGTTAAGTACAAGTGTTACGCGGTAAAGTACAAGTGTTACGCGGTTAAGTACATGTGTTACGCGGTTAAGTAAATGTGTTACGCGGTGAAGTACATGTGTTACGCGGTTAAGTACAAGTGTTACGCGGTTAAGTACATGTGTTACGCGGTTAAGTACAAGTGTTACGCGGTTAAGTACAAGTGTTACGCGGTTAAGTACAAGTGTTACGCGGTAAAATACAAGTGTTACGCGGTTAAGTACATGTGTTACGCGGTTAAGTAAAAGTGTTACGCGGTTAAGTACAAGTGTTACGCGGTAAAGTACATGTGTTACGCGGTTAAGTACATGTGTTACGCGGTGAAGTACATGTGTTACGCGGTTAAGTACAAGTGTTACGCGGTTAAGTACATGTGTTACGCGGTTAAGTACAAGTGTTACGCGGTTAAGTACATGTGTTACGCGGTTAAGTACAAGTGTTACGCGGTAAAGTACAAGTGTTACGCGGTTAAGTACATGTGTTACGCGGTTAAGTAAAAGTGTTACGCGGTTAAGTACAAGTGTTACGCGGTAAAGTACATGTGTTACGCGGTTAAGTACATGTGTTACGCGGTTAAGTACAGGTGTTACGCGGTTAAGTACATGTGTTACGCGGTTAAGTACATGTGTTACGCGGTTAAGTACATGTGTTACGCGGTGAAGTACATGTGTTACGCGGTTAAGTACAAGTGTTACGCGGTTAAGTACATGTGTTACGCGGTTAAGTACAAGTGTTACGCGGTTAAGTACAAGTGTTACGCGGTTAAGTACAAGTTTTTCGCGGTAAAGTACAAGTGTTACGCGGTTAAGTACATGTGTTACGCGGTTAAGTAAAAGTGTTACGCGGTTAAGTACATGTGTTACGCGGTGAAGTACATGTGTTACGCGGTTAAGTACAAGTGTTACGCGGTTAAGTACATGTGTTACGCGGTTAAGTACAAGTGTTACGCGGTTAAGTACAAGTGTTTCGCGGTTAAGTACATGTGTTACGCGGTTAAGTACAAGTGCTACGCGGTTAAGTACAAGTGTTACGCGGTTAAGTACATGTGTTACGCGGTTAAGTACATGTGTTACGCGGTTAAGTACATGTGTTACGCGGTGAAGTACATGTGTTACGCGGTTAAGTACAAGTGTTACGCGGTTAAGTACATGTGTTACGCGGTTAAGTACAAGTGTTACGCGGTTAAGTAAAAGTGTTACGCGGTTAAGTACATGTGTTACGCGGTTAAGTACATGTGTTACGCGGTTAAGTACAAGTGTTACGCGGTTAAGTACATGTGTTACGCGGTTAAGTACATGTGTTACGCGGTTAAGTACATGTGTTACGCGGTTAAGTACATGTGTTACGCGGTTAAGTACAAGTGTTACGCGGTTAAGTACAGTGTTACGCTGTTAAGTACATGTGTTACGCGGTTAAGTACATGTGTTACGCGGTTAAGTACAAGTGTTACGCGGTTAAGTACATATGTTACGCGGTTAAGTACATGTGTTACGCGGTTAAGTACATATGTTACGCGGTTAAGTACATGTGTTACGCGGTTAAGTACAAGTGTAACTCATTTTCCTGTAGTTGGAGTTGCTGAAGAAAAAAAAAAGATGTGTTTAGTTCGTTGTTTCCTTGAAAAAAAAAGCCTGGTCTTTAGGTATGCGCTATGGATTGTCGTACTGGGTTCAAACCCTGCCCTGCCATCTCCCCTACCAGCCGAAGGTTTGGATTACGATGTAATATGTTGTATGTACTACGTAGGGTTAGGGATACACATTTTCATATCAACACGATCAACGTATAAGAAGCCATTGGCTCACTTTTGATTCACTTTTCATTGCTCACTAAGTTTTAGTCTCACTAATTAAGAGATGTCTTGGTATGATGAGTCCAAAGATGAGTGCAGTATTTTACGTGGCCTACATATTTTGTCACACATGACGCAAACAGAGCCGTTGCAAACACTTAGAGCCATTCATTTGATACCCAAAAGAACAAAAGAAAAGTCCTTGGTATGGACACAGACGGCTCGACGAGAAGTTTAAGAAACGTACGTTGGGGTTAAATTGTGTTTCGAATGAATGAGTATTAGAATATTGCTATGATTTATCGAGCTTAAAGAAAGGTCAATTAAAATAAAACAAGATATAGCGATCATTCATTGGATATAAGATGTGAACTAAAAATATTTTGTTTTGAAAACATTGTTTTTAAAATGTACAAACTTACTCACAATAACTTATTTAAGTTAGAAGTTTTTTTTTTTTTTCAAAGTATCATTATAATGCAAATAGTTCATTTATTTCACGGTTGACTATTTAAAAAAAGGAAATCCAGAGTTATGAAAAAAAAAGAATTTAAAAAAGAAATTATTTGTTGACATTTCTCTGGGTGTGAAGGTGTTTGGAAAAATCCGTTGAGTCTGCAAAAATCATTTCACTTAATGTGTTAAAAGGCAACGTGTTGTCAAGTGAGAGAAAAACTCTTTCAATTATGAAGCTCTAACTGCTTTCACAGGGGGAACTGGGGCAGCCTGCTGATTCTTACACAACTCGTTGTAAAGTAGGTAAAGGTGAGCGCTGATTGAAAAGTCTTTAAATTATTGAAAGGGTAGATCTTTGAGAGTTGATGGGAAGCAGACTACGTATATTCATGACTAGTTCCCCCAAGACTATGCACTGTACATTCAGAGCTATTTCCAATAAAAACAAACATTTTGTTTGATTGATGAAGTTGAAAAGAACTATAATGAAGTAAGAGAAAAGGTTGATATCCTAAGGAGTTGGTCACTAAAAGATTTCAATTCAATATCGTCATCTACAAACGTGTATAATTTCTTGTAGTCTATGAAGAAGCGAAAGCTGAGCAGGTTATAATGTAAGACATGATTATCACAGGACCCACTAGCAAGAGTCATTCTTCAAGGTACAGTGAAGGGAGCACGATGAAACGGTCGTCCAAAGAAAAGCTGGCTGGATCCAGGTAAAAGAATAAACCAACATCTCTCTTGATAAGAACTGCTGCTGAACGAAAAGAGTGGAGGGATTTGGTGACGCAATCTGTCACAGCACCCTACAACGTACTGTCACAGAAACCCTACAACGTACTGTCACAGCACCCCTACAACGCACTGTCACAGCAACCCTACAACGTACTGTCACAGCACCCTACAACGTACTGTCAAAGCACCCCTACAACGCACTGTCACAGCACCCTACAACGTACTGTCAAAGAACCCCTACAACGTACTGTCACAGCACCCTTAAACGAACTGTCAATGCACACCTACAACGTACTGTCACAGCACCCCTACAACGTACTGTCAAAGCACCCTACAACGTACTGTCACAGCACCCCTTCGACGTACTTTCAAAGCACCACTACAACGTACTGTCAAAGCACCCTTACAACGTACTGTCACAGCACCCCTACAACATACTGTCACAGCACCCTTACAACGTACTGTCACAGTACCCCTACAACGCACTGTCACAGCACCTCTACAACGTACTGTCACAGCACCCTTACAACGAACTGTCACAGCACCCCTACAATGTACTGTCACATCACCCCTGCATCGAACTGTCACATCACCCCTGCGACGAACTGTCTCAGAACCCCTGCGACGAACTGTTACAGCACCTCTGCAACGAACTGTCTCAGCACCCGTGCGACGAACTGTTACAGCACCTCTGCGACGAACTGTCTCAGCACCCCCTGCGACAAACTGTTACAGCACCTCTGCGACGAACTGTCTCAGCACCCTTGCGACGAACTGTTACAGCACCTCTGCGACGAACTGTCTCAGCACCCCTGCAACGAACTGCTCAGCACCCCTGCGACGAACTGTCTCAGCACCCCTGTGACGAACTGTTACAGCACCTCTGCGACGAACTGTCTCAGCACCCCTGCGACGAACTGTTACAGCACCTCTGCGACGAACTGTCTCAGCACCTCTGCGACGAACTGTTACAGCACCTCTGCGACGAACTGTCTCAGCACCTCTGCGACGAACTGTCTCAGCACCTCTTCGACGAACTGTTACAGCACCTCTGCGACGAACTGTCTCAGCACCCCTGCGACGAACTGTTATAGCACCTCTGCGACAAACTGTCTCAGCACCCCTGCGACGAACTGTTACAGCACCTCTGCGACGAACTGTCTCAGTACCCTTGCGACGAACTGTCTCAGCACCCCTTGCGACGAACTGTCTCAGCACCCCTGCGACGAACTGTTACAGCACCTCTGCGACGAACTGTCTCAGTACCCCTGCGACGAACTGTCTCAGCACCCCTGCGACGAACTGTCTCAGCACCCCTACGATGACAGTCAAGGGACAGATGATGATGATTAGTCACAAAATACGAACTTTGACTTTGACTTTAAATGGAAAAAAAAGGGGGGGGGGCTTACTTTCCGAAAGATACAAAAAATAACTTAAATTTAAAACTATTTAAACTACGTAAAACGCAGACAAGAATATATGGCAGTAGAGTATTATTGCTCTGAATGCTGATTTATGACAATATGGGCCAAAAAAAGGTTCGCTAGCGATGTTAGGGTTTTGTCGAATATATTTTATTATTCAGCTATATGTTCTGTATATCTAATGCCAAGAGGTTGAAATAATCTATCAGCATTGACCAAAGAAATATTACACTAATAATAAGTTAAATAACACCTTCAATATTTAGAGAAATATACAATACAAATACTGACAGTTCGTTGAATGTAATCCTACTTTATTTTGAATAGAAAATTTTCTATCACTTTTTTACAAAGCTTAAGTTAACTCACTCAATCTGTCTGGTAAAAAGTTTGTAAACATAATTTCTCCTTCATCTCGGATGAAGCTAAAATTTCGCACAATTATTTCTTTTACCTGACAACACAAGAGTAAAGAAAAAAAAATTAACCAATTAGTTAATTAAGTAATGGTAATTAATTTTTTTGTTTGGTATCGAAACTAATGTACTTGACTAATGTGGTGGTATAGGTTCCTCTTTATACTTTGTAGAGAGAAATAGGTCACCGATTTAAAGTTTTAAACTAACAATATATAACTATTAAATCTTCTAATTGTATAAGCACTTCGCTAGCACAGTGGTTAGTGTGTTGGCTTGAGATAGTTTAAGGAGGCTTGATGCCTCGAGTTTGAATCCAAGGTTTTTCAACTTTAAAAAAAATGCATTTAAAAAGCGATCACGGTAACATTGAGACAGATATCCTCTTCTCTCTCCCCCCCCCCCCCTCATCCCCTGTTCCTTTTTTACTTGTCGGGAAAATGCAGGTCATTGTTATTAAAGGACAAACTAAAGTAATCACAACTATCAGGCAATGCACCTGGATCAAGAAAACATTTTTTAAAAGGTCAATTTAACTCTGCTTTGTCGATGCTATATGTAGATATATTTGAATAAGAGAGCTTTATATGTAGATATATTTGAATAAGAGAGCTTTATTTCTGTTTCATGCACTGATTTCATCAAGTTGTTTGAAGGTATCATCAACGGAGCCAGTGTCTCCAAGTAAAATACTCTCGATTCTTCCTACAACTCTCATATTTCGTTCAGACTTGTCTGACCTTTTTGTTAGATCTCAAAATTTGTACTACTGTCTTGCTTGCTAGATTATCTTTTCCTATCTGTCGTATTCAGCCACCTGAAGGACAAGGTTTACCTTGCAGGGGAAACACAACTGAATAGACAGCACAGTCTTGCTGTGATACTAGATGACCACACGAAACACAACTGAATAGACAGCACAGTCTTGCTGTGAGACTAGATGACCACACTTCTTCTTCTTCTTCTTCTTCGTTCTCATTGATTATGTTGGAGTGTTCAGATGAGTAGACCAATACATGAGATGAAATGCGCAGTGGTTTCCAGATCAGGGAGCTCTCCATATAGTTTCTTTTCTATTGGGGTGATTTGGGGCCAATGTCTTATACGAGCCTCTTGGTATAGAGAGCAGTTTTGGAGGACGTGGTCTGTATTCTCTGGTGATTCTCCACATGGGCAGATTTCACTGGTTCCAATTTTGAGTTTCCGGTACATGTGTTGTCGCATTCTGTTGTGTCCGGTCCTGAGTCGAAAGATTAGACGTTGGTCTTGTCGGGATAGCTTATAGTAAGCGTCATCTTTCTTGTGATTTGGATGAGAGCTCGTCCATTTCTCATTTATTTTATTTACTATTAATTCCTTCAATTCTTCTGGATAGAGTGCAGAGTTTATTAGTGTGTTAATTCTCCCACTCTTGGCGAGTGAGTCAGCCTTCTTATTTCCTTCTAGTTCTATATGAGCTGGGATCCATTGAATTACAGTTTTTTTGCTATTGTTGTTGAGCTTTGTAAGTGCTGTTTTGAGGTTATTAATATATGAGGAATCAGAGATTTGCAGGCTTTGGAGGGTTGTTTTCGCATCGGTTAGTAAGACAATCTGACTGTGTGGGGAACTTGAATGATTTGCTAGGATGGTAGCAGCTAGTGCTAGTGCTTCCCTTTCTGCTCTGTGACTGTCAGAGAGCTCTCCAGTTGCAATGGATTTTTCTAGTTTTCCTCCATCTGGCCATTCGATAAGTATTCCAGCTCCTCCATTTGTGGTGGCTTTGTGGGTTGAGCCATCCGTGTAAACTCTGATCCACTGATTGCTAGGATAATTATTATGTAGAAAACAGTTCACTATTTTCTTGAGCTCTGTTGGTCTGTAATCAGATTTTCTTTTAACGCTTTCAATATGGTCCCTTATAGTAGGAAGAGGGCTTTCGTCCCAGGGTGGGGATTCATTATAGTGTATCGAGGATTCCAGGGTAATATTTTCAAGTTGGTGTTTCTTTTTTAGGTTTAGAGATTCCTGTATGAAATTAGTCCTTTTGAGACGTTTTTTGGTGCCAGTTTTGAGGATTTAGATGACCACACGAAACACAACTGAATAGACAGCACAGTCTTGCTGTGAGACTAGATGACCACACGAAACACAACTGAATAGACAGCACAGTCTTGCTGTGAGACTAGATGACCACACGAAACACACCTGAATAGACAGCACAGTCTTGCGGTGAGACTAGATGACCCAGTCTTGCGGTGAGACTAGATGACCCCACGAAACACAACTGAATAGACAGCACAGTCTTGCGGTGAGACTAGATGACCACACGAAACACAACTAAATAGACAGCACAGTCTTGCTGTGAGACTAGATGACCACACGAAACACAACTGAATAGACAGCACAGTCTTGCTGTGAGACTAGATGACCACACGAAACACAACTGAATAGACAGCACAGTCTTGCGGTGAGACTAGATGACCACACGAAACACAACTGAATAGACAGCACAGTCTTGCTGTGAGACTAGATGACCACACGAAACACAACTGAATAGACAGCACAGTCTTGCTGTGAGACTAGATGACCACACGAAACACAACTAAATAGACAGCACAGTCTTGCTGTGAGACTAGATGACCACACGAAACACAACTGAATAGACAGCACAGTCTTGCTGTGAGACTAGATGACCACACGAAACACAACTGAATAGACAGCACAGTCTTGCTGTGAGACTAGATGACCACACGAAACACAACTGAATAGACAGCACAGTGTTGCTGTGAGACTAGATGACCACACGAAACTCGACCCCTGTTGACGAGGGTGTCATGTGGACATCACAACGACCAACCATCTTTACTTTGCCTCAACTAATGTTAATGTCAGGTACTCATTAGAGCTGGCTGGAATCAGAGGCGCCCTAATGATATCGAAATTGAAAATCTCAGTCTTCACCAGGATTCGAACCCGGGACCCCTCGGTTCGGAAGCCATGCGCTTTATCACTTAACCACCGCACTTTAGAAGATGTTCAAAAAATTAATTCTATGAGAGTAAGAGACCCAGCTCAGACCGCTGTAGGAAGATATACCCACTGAAAGGAAGAGACCCAGCTCGGACCGCTGTAGGAAGATGTATCCACTGAAAGGAACAGACCTAGCTCACACCGCTGTAGGAAGATGTATCCACCGAAAGGAACAGACCCAGCTCAGACCGCTGTAGAAGGATGTATCCACCGAAAGGAACAGACCCAGCTCAGACCGCTGTAGAAACATATATCCACTGAAAGGAACAGACGCAGCTCAGACCGATGTAGGAAGATGTATCCACTGAAAGGAACAGACCCAGCTCGGACCGCTGTAGGAAGATGTATCCACTGAAAGGAACAGACTCAGCTAAAACCGCTGTAGAAAGATGTATCCACAGAAAGGAACAGACCTAGCTCACACCGCTGTAGGAAGATGTATCCAACGAAAGGAACAGACCCAGCTCAGACCGCTGTAGAAGGATGTATCCACCGAAAGGAACAGATCCAGCTCAGATCGCTGTAGGAAGATGTATCCACCGAAAGGAACAGACCCAGCTCAGACCGCTGTAGGAAGATGTATCCACAGAAAGGAACAGAGCCAGCTCAGACCGCTGTAGGAAGATGTATCCACTGAAAGGAACAGACCCAGCTCAGACCGCTGTAGGAAGATGTATCCACTGAAAGGAACAGACCCAGCTCAGACCGCTGTAGGAAGATGTATCCACTGAAAGGAACAGACCCAGCTCGGACCGCTGTAGGAAGATGTATCCACTGAAAGGTTCAGACCCAGCTCGGACCGCTGTAGGAAGATGTATCCACTGAATGGAACAGACCCAGCTCAGATCGCTGTAGGAAGATGTATCTACTGAAAGGAACAGACCCAGCTCAGACCGCTGTAGGAAGATGTATCCACTGAAAGGAACAGACCCAGCTCAGACGGCTGTAGGAAGATGTATCCACCGAAAGGAACAGACCCAGCTCAGACCGCTGTAGCAAGATGTATCCACTGAAAGGAATATTTGTAGTCAGAGAAGAGATTACATTCTTTGTATTTTGCCTTAAAATACATTTTAATCATAAATAATAAACATTTTCTTTATTAAGAAAAAAAACTTATCATTTCAGATATTTCGGGAAACTTCTTTAAAAAAATGTCACTTGAGAATATTTTAAAATGTGTTTTGTGAGATGAATGTCTAACGTTTGTGTAATTAAAATATAGAGGTCACTGGTTTTTTTTTTGTCCTGATAAAAAACAAATTAATTAAAAACAAAATATTTTTTAACCATTTTTAATCAAGCTCATGGCAAAGTTGATATAATGTTCCATGGAGATGTATGAGCAACAGCCAATGAAAACATAATTAAAATATAAATTAACATTTGTTAACATTACGAATGTCTTCATCTTGATTACATCATGTCTACATCTTGTTGTATGTCACTATTATGTCTACTTCTTTCATTTCAACGTCGTGCCTACATCTTGTCTACATCTTGTCTACATCGTGTCTACATCTTGTCACCATCTTGTCATCTTGTCTACATCTTGTTGTATGTCTATATTATGTCTACTTCTTTCATTTCAACGTCGTGTCTACATCTTGTCAACATCTAGTCTACATCGTGTCTACATCTTGTCTAAATCTTGTCATTTTGTCTACATCATGCCAACATCTTGTCATCTTGTCTACATCTTGTCTACATCATGCCAACATCTTGTCTACATCTTGTCTACATCATGCCAACATCTTGTCTACATCTTGTCTACATCATGTCAACATCTAGTCTACATCGTGTCTACATCTTGTCTACATCATGTCATCTTGTCTACATCTTGTCTACATCATGTCTACATCTAGTCTACATCATGTCATCTTGTCTACATCTTGTCTACATCATGTCATCTTGTCTACATCTTGTCTACATCATGTCTACATCTAGTCTACATCGTGTCTACATCTTGTCTACATCTTGTCTACATCGTGTCTACATCTTGTCTACATCATGTCATCTTGTCTACATCTTGTCTACATCATGTCATCTTGTCTACATCTTGTCTACATCATGTCATCTTGTCTACATCTTGTCTACATCATGTCTACATCTAGTCTACATCGTGTCTACATCTTGTCTACATCTTGTCTACATCATGTCTACATCTAGTCTACATTTTGTCTACATCTTGTCATCTTGTCCACATCTTGTCTACATCTTACCTACGTACTCTCTGATGCCTACATTATGTATATATCCTCTCTATCCTGTCTATATCATTCTATCTGCTTTCAGTTTCCTCTGTTCCCATGAAAATAAA
Organism: Biomphalaria sudanica; assembly: GCA_036873155.1. Lineage (NCBI taxonomy): Eukaryota > Metazoa > Mollusca > Gastropoda > Planorbidae > Biomphalaria > Biomphalaria sudanica. Next base: position 81,121 of record JAZGLO010005751.1, read on the forward strand.
AGCCATGAGAGATGTATTCAATTCAAATCTCTAACAAACTTGTCCACTGGTTAACGCTAACCTTGTTAAAAACAACTTCCTGTATAAATAAGTCTGTTTGATTCAAAGTTGGCAATATAATGTAGTTGAAATTTTTTTAAAAGGCTAATTACAGACGGTTTCAATTGTAATATGACATCAAAGTATCAGGCCTGGAGCAATCGCATACATGAACAAAATGACTCGATGTCAAAACAAATACAAAAAAAAAAAATCTTTAATGTCTGGTAGAATCTAAACTAATCTGAGTGAGACAATTAATATGACACAAGTCTCTTTAGATCTTTACATCAAATATAAATCTACAAACTTTTTTTGTCAATGGGTTCAATATCAGTTGTATCATTTTCTAGGTTTATTTTAGGCTTGAAAATATAATTCAAATAGTCTTTACACACACATACCAACATACAAACACACCAACATCCCTTTGCTTTATAGCTGTTTATATATTACGTGTCCTATAAGATTTGTAATCAAAAAGTTATTTTTTATTCTTATTTTCTTTGTGAGATCCTGGAAGGTCATCTGTCAGTCAGATCACTTCTTGCACCTCGATGTTTTGTTAAGATCAAACTCTCTAACAAACTAGGAAAAGTTTTCAATGTACAGAAAGTTTTGAATTCGTTGAAAGCCAGAAGAATAAAAAGTACACACTGCGTAGTTAACATAAACCAAAAATGCATGAGAAAAAATACAAAATGCATGAAACAAATTCAAACACATGAAAACATACAAATACATGGAAAATATGCAAATACATTGAAAAAATATTTAAAAAAACAACATGAAAATATACAAAAACGTGGAAAATATTCCAAAAAAAACCAACAATATACAGATTTACAGATACATGTAAAATATACAAATACATGTAAAATATAGAAAGACCTGAAAAAAGAGAATACACTATCCTGACACAAGGACTTGTACACTCTTGCCTAATGCATTTAATAAGATTCTTATTTATAAGATAATAATAAAATAAAGTTTTTTCTTCGAGTCCGACGAGCAATGAGAAGAACCGTAAATCACGTGGCTACGCAGTCCCTGCTGCAACCTACATATTTTGCCACACCCAGCACAGACATAACCGTAGTCCGGCGGTGGTCGACTTCGATTCTCTTAAGTTAATACCAAGTTCTCATATACAAATTGGTATCAAGATCGTCAGTAGAAGTTGATAGATAACAAGCTCTTAATCAGACACAGAAGCTAGTGACATGATTTCTAGTATTTTAATGTATAAAAACTCCAAAATATATTTTGATTCTAATTAACTGATTGATAGAGAAACAATGCCCTGGTAGTCATACAGGACATGACGTGACAGTCTCTAACTTACTGATTAATAAAGAAATACGAGACTGTCACGTTGAAAACATGATTAGGCAAAGGCCTACCAGTGTTAATAAAATCGACGACCACTGGATTAGAATAGTTCCAGGGGCATAGGCATATGTATGGAGTCAATAACTATACATAAAGTTTATGTTTATGCATTACCACGAATAAGGTAAGTGGAATTTGTTTTAGTTTTTTTGTTACTCTTAATAACTGACCTTATCTGAATCGCTCTCTCATACTCTCTCACATACTCTGTCCGGCTAGATGACAGCATCAACTTCAATTAGATCTTTTCTTTCTCTCCCTCTCACCATCTTCATTTTTTAGTATTCTCTTTCTTTCACTCCATTTCTTCTCTCTCTCTCTCTCTCTCTCTCAGCCACTCACTGATCACAGTTTTGTTTTCTCTCTCTCTCTCATTCTCCTTCCAGTTTCATTGAATCTCTATTTCTGTTTGATTCTATCAATCTTGACACATCTCTTCACCTCCCCACTTCCTTCCCTTGGTGTGCGCCTTTTTTTAATCATTTGCTTTCTTCTATTTTTGTTTGTGTTTGTTCTGCGTACTCTCTGATGCCTACATTTCTATAGCATGAGCGTAATCTCTCTGATGCCTACATTTCTATAGCATGAGCGTACTCTCTGATGCCTACATTTCTACAGCATGAGCGTACTCTCTGATGCCTACATTTCTATAGCATGAGCGTACTCTCTCTGATGCCTACATTTCTATAGCATGAGCGTACTCTCTGATGCCTACATTTCTATAGCATGAGCGTACTCTCTCTGATGCCTACATTTCTATAGCATGAGCGTACTCTCTGATGCCTACATTTCTATAGCATGAGCGTACTCTCTCTGATGCCTACATTTCTATAGCATGAGCGTACTCTCTCTGATGCCTACATTTCTATAGCATGAGCGTACTCTCTGATGCCTACATTTCTATAGCATGAGCGTACTCTCTGATGTATACATTTCTATAGCATGAGCGTACTCTCTGATGCCTACATTTCTATAGCATGAGCGTACTCTCTCTGATGCCTACATTTCTATAGCATGAGCGTACTCTCTGATGTATATTTCTATAGCATGAGCGTACTCTCTGATGCCTACATTTCTATAGCATGAGCGTACTCTCTCTGATGCCTACATTTCTATAGCATGAGCGTACTCTCTGATGCCTACATTTCTATAGCATGAGCGTACTCTCTCTGATGCCTACATTTCTATAGCATGAGCGTACTCTCTCTGATGCCTACATTTCTATAGCATGAGCGTACTGTCTCTGATGCCTACATTTCTATAGCATGAGCGTACTTCTCTGATGCCTACATTTCTATAGCATGAGCGTACTCTCTCTGATGCCTACATTTCTATAGCATGAGCGTACTCTCTGATGCCTACATTTCTATAGCATGAGCGTACTCTCTCTGATGCCTACATTTCTATAGCATGAGCGTACTCTCTGATGCCTACATTTCTATAGCATGAGCGTACTCTCTGATGCCTACATTTCTATAGCATGAGCGTACTCTCTGATGCCTACATTTCTATAGCATGAGCGTACTCTCTCTGATGCCTACATTTCTATAGCATGAGCGTACTCTCTCTGATGCCTACATTTCTATAGCATGAGCGTACTGTCTCTGATGCCTACATTTCTATAGCATGAGCGTACTCTCTGATGCCTACATTTCTATAGCATGAGCGTACTCTCTGATGCCTAAATTTCTATAGCATGAGCGTACTCTCTGATACCTACATTTCTATAGCATGAGCGTACTCTCTCTGATGCCTACATTTCTTTATCATGAGCGTACTCTCTGATGCCTACATTTCTATAGCATGAGCGTACTCTCTCTGATGCCTACATTTCTATAGCATGAGCGTACTCTCTGATGCCTACATTTCTATAGCATGAGCGTACTCTCTCTGATGCCTACATTTCTATAGCATGAGCGTACTCTCTCTGATGCCTACATTTCTATAGCATAAGCGTACTCTCTGATGCCTACATTTCTATAGCATGAGCGTACTCTCTCTGATGCCTACATTTCTATAGCATGAGCGTACTCTCTGATGCCTACATTTCTATAGCATAAGCGTACTCTCTGATGCCTACATTTCTATAGCATGAGCGTACTCTCTCTGATGCCTACATTTCTATAGCATGAGCGTACTCTCTGATGCCTACATTTCTATAGCATGAGCGTACTCTCTCTGATGCCTACATTTGTATAGCATGAGCGTACTCTCTCTGATGCCTACATTTCTATAGCATAAGCGTACTCTCTCTGATGCCTACATTTGTATAGCATGAGCGTAGACTCTCTGATGCCTACATTTCTATAGCATGAGCGTACTCTCTGATGCCTGCATTTGTATAGCATAAGCGTACTCTCTGATGCCTACATTTGTATAGCATAAGCGTACTCTCTGATGCCTACATTTCTATAGCATAAGCGTACTCTCTCTGATGCCTACATTTGTATAGCATGAGCGTACTCTCTGATGCCTACATTTCTAAAGCATGAGCGTACTCTCTCTGATGCCTACATTTGTATAGCATGAGCGTAGACTCTCTGATGCCTACATTTCTATAGCATGAGCGTACTCTCTGATGCCTGCATTTGTATAGCATGAGCGTACTCTCTCTGATGCCTACATTTCTATAGCATGAGCCTACTCTCTGATGCCTACATTTCTATAGCATAAGCGTACTCTCTCTGATGCCTACATTTGTATAGCATGAGCGTACTCTCTCTGATGCCTACATTTCTATAGCATGAGCGTACTCTCTGATGCCTACATTTCTATAGCATGAGCGTACTCTCTCTGATGCCTACATTTCTATAGCATGAGCGTACTATCTCTGATGCCTACATTTCTATAGCATGAGCGTACTCTCTGATGCCTACATTTGTATAGCATAAGCGTACTCTCTGATGCCTACATTTCTATAGCATGAGCGTACTCTCTCTGATGCCTACATTTGTATAGCATGAGCGTACTCTCTCTGATGCCTACATTTCTATAGCATGAGCGTACTCTCTGATGCCTACATTTCTATAGCATGAGCGTACTCTCTGATGCCTACATTTGTATAGCATAAGCGTACTCTCTGATGCCTACATTTCTATAGCATGAGCGTACTCTCTCTGATGCCTACATTTGTATAGCATGAGCGTAATCTCTCTGATGCCTACATTTCTATAGCATGAGCGTACTCTCTGATGCCTACATTTCTATAGCATGAGCGTACTCTCTCTGATGCCTACATTTCTATAGCATGAGCGTACTCTCTGATGCCTACATTTCTATAGCATAAGCGTACTCTCTCTGATGCCTACATTTCTATAGAATGAGCGTACTCTCTCTGATGCCTACATTTGTATAGCATGAGCGTACTCTCTCTGATGCCTACATTTCTATAGCATAAGCGTACTCTCTGATGCCTACATTTCTTTAGCATAAGCGTACTCTCTGATGCCTACATTTCTATAGCATGAGCGTACTCTCTCTGATGCCTACATTTCTATAGCATGAGCGTACTCTCTCTGATCCCTACATTTGTATAGCATGAGCCTACTCTCTGATGCCTACATTTCTATAGCATGAGCGTACTCTCTCTGATGCCTACATTTCTATAGCATGAGCGTACTCTCTCTGATGCCTACATTTCTATAGCATGAGCGTACTCTCTGATGCCTACATTTCTATAGCATGAGCGTACTCTCTCTGATGCCTACATTTCTATAGCATGAGCGTAATCTCTGATGCCTACATTTCTATAGCATGAGCGTACTCTCTGATGCCTACATTTCTATAGCATGAGCGTACTCTCTCTGACGCCTACATTTCTATAGCATGAGCGTACTCTCTGATGCCTACATTTCTATAGCATGAGCGTACTCTCTGATGCCTACATTTCTATAGCATGAGCGTACTCTCTCTGATGCCTTCATTTCTATAGCTTGAGCGTACTCTCTCTGATGCCTACATTTCTATAGCATGAGCGTACTCTCTGATGCCTACATTTCTATAGCATGAGCGTACTCTCTGATGCCTACATTTCTATAGCATGAGCGTACTCTCTCTGATGCCTACATTTCTATAGCATGAGCGTACTCTCTCTGATGCCTACATTTCTATAGCATGAGCGTACTCTGTGATGCCTACATTTCTATAGCATGAGCGTACTCTCTCTTTAAGTCTCTCTTTCTTTTGCTCGCTCTCTCCGTTCACTTTCTCTCTATAGTGTTGTATTTCTTTTTATTTCTCGTTCTCTGTCTGAATGTTATTCTCTCCCCTTCTCTCCGTCTTTCTTTCTTTGCCCCCCACCTTTTTTTTTCTCTGCCCCCCCTCTCTCTGTGTACATAATACAACAAGTGTATGTATTTTTGACTGGGTGTGTCCTACCAATATGCTAAAATAAAGTTGATTGTTCTCTGACTTTGTGTGTTTAACCAATACACTTTAAACCTGCTTACAAAGGTGTATCCACACATAATTAATTTCTACCTCAATATCCCGGTCGCAAAGGTTGGTACAAGTAAATGTTACCATATGGCCGTGATGAGTTGTCCAGCAGACAGAGTTATTCTAGCAACACGAGAGAGAGAGAGAGAGAGAGAGAGAGAGAGAGAGAGAGTAGGGGGAGAGATAAAAGTTCGGAAATTGCTTCAGGCTGGCCGCTCTGTTCGTCCAGTTGGAAAGTACACACATTATTACAACAGTCTTCAGTAGTAGGTTTTGTTTTACAATACAGCAGTGTGTGGTTTTTTTCATTTTATATAGGACATTAAAGGATACCATGTGTGGGCAGGGTCGGGAGGGGGCTGCATTGTGAAGCTATATCCTCTCCATCCTCTCTAAACCACACAGACACACACACACACACACACAAACACACACTTTTTTTTATTGCTGCCACCTCGTCTGCTGTTTAAGCAATGAAAAAAACAGACGAGAAAGTAAATACAATCACGTGACTGCCCCCCCCCCCCCCCATTGTTTTTTCCTAAGAAAAATTGACTTTGGTACAAACCGAACCATGTACGAAAATTTGACCTGATAGCAATCGGCACGGCATAGGGAGTGTTCCATAAATGGCAAATAAATATAAATAGCCATTTTGTTTTGGGTGTATCTGGTGTACAATATATTGGATATTCCGATAAACTTTGCATTTAAAAAAAAAGATCAGTTTTGTGCATGATCAAATTTCTTGCCTCTGTCGTTTGTTGTATAAAATAAAATCATAATGGAGGGAGTTTCAAAAATGTGCTTTATGACTACCGAATAACAAAAATTGTTTTTTAAAGACAAATTGACAACAAAATGGAACTTACGAATTAGAGTTGAAAATGTATCGCTACTAAGTCACCAACGATGACCTTCAATTTAGCGTCCTTGACCTTGTCCTTTAAAAAAAAATATTTTATGTCAAAATCACTCCCAATCTTCATCTTTTCCTTTAATTTCTCTTTTCTTTTGAGCCGCGTATCGCCACTCGACATTGCTTGATATGGCTTTCTCTTTTCTTTTGAGCCGCGTATAGCCACTCGACATTGCTTGATATGGCTTTCTCTTTTCTTTTAAGCCGCGTATCGCCCCGACATTGCTTGATATGGCTTTCTCTTTTCTTTTGAGCCGCGTATCGCCACTCGACATTGCTTGATATGGCTTTCTCTTTTCTTTTGAGCCGCGTATCGCCCCCCGACATTGCTTGATATGGCTTTCTCTTTTCTTTTGAGCCGCGTATCGCCACTCGACATTGCTTGATATGGCTTTCTCTTTTCTTTGAGCCGCGTATCGCCACTCGACATTGCTTGATATGGCTTTCTCTTTTCTTTTGAGCCGCGTATCGCCCCCCGACATTGCTTGATATGGCTTTCTCTTTTCTTTTGAGCCGCGTATAGCCCCCCCCCGACATTGCTTGATATGGCTTTCTCTTTTCTTTTCCGGTAGCCCCCCCCCCCGACATTGCTTGATATGGCTTTCTCTTTTCTTTTGAGCCGCGTATCGCCCCGACATTGCTTGATATGGCTTTCTCTTTTCTTTTGAGCCGCGTATCGCCCCCCGACATTGCTTGATATGGCTTTCTCTTTTCTTTTGAGCCG
>JAZGLO010005752.1:0-30107 GCA_036873155.1 Biomphalaria sudanica
CAAGGACGATGAATTAATGTGCGAAGTTTCATTTTGATTGGAGAATGGGAAACGGAAGGAATAACGTGTACAGAATGTGTACCAGACAGACAGACAGTCAATTTGAGTTTTTTTTAGTTTTTGGCACATCGGCATAATTTAGGCCATGTCGTGCCCGTAATCCTTGAAGGATCACTCTTCCTTCATATTACCAGAGCTAAATTCCATACAGTTAAATCAATAAAAGCAAGGTCTATTCACAGTTAAAAATAGTGAAGTTAGTAAAAATTTAATAATTTAGTAAAAATCTTTTTGTAAATATTATATGTTCACAATTTCACAAATCAAATCTTCGTAGACAACCCCACCTCCCGGACAAAGACCAGTACCTTCCCGGGTCTACACTAGTGAACAGTGTTTTTAAGTTGCGCGCTCTAAAAAAATGTCCTCTAATAACCTGGTATCGGGGGGGGGGGGCAATCAATGAGGATGGATGTATGGCTCTCATTGTTTCTCTGCTGTTTCGTATCCTCTATGCCCACATGGGGGGGACCCAGATGAAGGTGACATCCCTACGGTCGGCTGTTATTTTGTTCAACAGCTTCAGGCTCTTATGTACCAATGGAATGTCAGTCTTCATCCGCCCCAAAGCTTGCAATGCAGATTTGAAGTCGGAGCATATGATACATTTTCTCCTTTCTGGTGCTTTGACGGCCATAAATGCAAGCGATATTGCATGTCATTCGGCCGTAAAGATGGAGCATCCATCGGGGAGTCTACGGGACATTGTTTTGTTCCGACAGACAAACAGACAGAGTTCGTGACAAATGAACAACAAACTGAAGAACTTGGAAACTTTGAGGGTAACAACGTGCAAAATAAATTATCGTATAATTTTCAAAAAATACCATATCAACTCTTCATCTTGTACACCGGATACACCAAAAATCTAACTATTTATAGCTGTTTCGCCATAGATGAAATTCTCTAATAAACTTGGTGATTACGACAGATTTAAACAGAAACTGATGACGCAAAAGAGTTGTTTGCAAACAACTTAGATATGATTTGGGTACTAGAAAAAAGATGTTTTTAGCCAATTTCGGGAATAAGCCTGATGGTTTAAAAAAGAGCCGTCTTGAAATTTTAAATCAGTAGATAAATAGTTCTTTGGAAATTAATGATCATTCATACATTTTTACTCTGCTTCCCAGGGGGTCACATTGACTCTGCACATCACGATACTCAGCCAGTCAAAGCTATACACGACGTGGTGGCCATGGACAAAGCCGTGAAGATGGTGCTGGACCTGACAGACAGCTCAGATACACTTACAGTCGTCACAGCTGACCACTCACACGTCATGAGCATCGCGGGTTATGCGACCAGAGGAAATCCAATCTTTGGTCAGTTTAACTATCCATCTCTCTCTCTCTATCTATCTATCTATATATCTATCTATCTGTACATTTATATATATATATATATATATATATATATATATATATATATATATATACCTTTCATTGTTCTCTCTCTCCATCTCTTTTTATCTCTTTATTCTCTCTCCCCCTTTTATCCCCCCCTCTCTTTCTCTCTTTATGTATCTTTTCTCTCTCTTTTTTATCCCTCTTTTATCTCTCTTTCCCTCTTCTCTATCTTTCCACCCCTTTCTTTTTCTTCTTCTTCTTCCCTCTCTCTTTCCCTCTCCTCTATCTTTCCTCCCCTTTCTCTTTCTTCTCTTTCTCCTTCTTCTTCCCTCTCTCTTTCTCCTCTCTTTCTTTGTATGTTTCCAATTCTCTCTCTCTATCTGTTACACTCTCTCTCTCTCCATGTCTTTTCACTACCTCTTCCTTAATGTTTTTCTCTTTCTTTCTCCACCTTCTTTCTTGTCTTCATCTCTCTCTCTCTCTCTCGTTTTTTTTTGGTTTTTTTTTTCTCCTTTTCTCTCTCACTCTTTTTAATAAACTCGTCCTCTGCTGTTGTTATCACAGCTTTGAGTGACCTTGATGGCGTCATCAACACCAAAAGAACTCTTGACCATCTGCCATTCACGACACTTGTCTACGCCAACGGTCCCGGATACAAAGTTCCACGACCCAATATCACTAAGGTGGACACAGGTAAATAACGCAACAGTCTCCCTCATCTCATCAGCGAAAGAGAATACATTTTGAAGTAGAATTCAGCAATCTTATCTAGGTTCATGTATACTCTGTGTTTAGTGTCTGTACTCTGTGACCTAGTTTCTAGCTCCAGCCCTTACATCGTGGGACTTGTTGCCACAAAATTGTTTATGCACTATGCCCAGTGATATCTTGCCTTGTCCAGCTTGTGGGCCAAATAAGAATCAGACACTCGAACAACATTAGCACAACAGCTAAATGAAATAGAGCAGAATCAATTTATTACAAACTTTTATTTCTTCTGTTAATTAATGGATTGTTTAACGTTTATCATACACAACAAGGTGAAGAGATCAATCTAGCTGGGGGTGGGGGGTTGTGGCTTTGCAAACCAATCACGGAATTAGTTCTAAATGTTGGTGCGCTTGACACAGGCCATAAATTGATTCTCAAAAAAACTTATTTCTTTATTTAAATTTGAATAATGAAAATCCACAAAGTTCTCTCTAAAAATATACTTTGAGAGTCCCCAAGAGTTAAATCTTTTTGTTTTCGGAAAAAAAAAATATCTAGCTGATGATGTAGTTGTAGAATCTTGTAGTAGTACATTTCATGATGGGAAGTTGACAAAGTTTCTTTTCAGCCTACTGAAAGAAGAGTTGGAACTTTGTTAAGAATGTCCTTACGTGTGAGATTAACATTTTCCTTTAAATTTAATATGAATGTATTTAGTGACTACCACACTCTAAATTGCTCCTACAAATTGTAATGCCAAAATACAACATTCTACTTGTGAATTTAAACATAACAATAGTGCTTAATAACCTAGTTTAGGCCTACAATAAAACATTGCCAACTGAAAACTAGAGTGGTACCAGGTAATTTGACAATCTTTCAGCTACAATTTACCAATTTCATATTTCAAAGTCTTAATCTAAATATTTGGGGTATCTTATGTTTTCAATGTACTAATCGGTTCTATTTGCAATGTAGTAAGGGCCTCTAAATTCATATTAGAATATTTTGAAGTAAAACATTATTCAAAAGGTCCTTTTTGAATAGGATAATTAATGAGCTGTAGATGTCACGAGAATGCGTTTCTGCTGTGAAGAATGCAGGAAAATGCTTATGGCGTCGGGGCTTCGTTCCCCCAGACCCCCTAGCTATCAAGAGAAAAGGGCTCATCATAACTTTTTATTTTTTCGCCAAAGGTTGAGAAACTTTTTTTTTGTTTATAAATTCTAATATATATATATATATGCTGCACGCGCGTTTATTCTTAGGGTTAGGGTTTACTATGCGTTAGTGTTAGGGTTTGGAAAAAAAATCACCCCCCCCCAAAATCCGCTAGTGCTCCCACTTCCCATTTATTGATAGAGTTAAATTTTTGCATAATTTTTGATGGTCGATTACATTGCATGAATTACTAAAAATGAATCAATTAACAAATCAAATAGTGGTATCTAATTTGACTAAGTGTTGTTGTATGTAGACAAAAAACAACGGAGTTCATTCCAGCAGTCTTAAGATCTATGGCCCTTATTTTACAGTCAACTCCCCTTATAAGAGTTTTATTTTTAAAAAAGCTTTTTTTTTTGTCTTCTGACTCCAGGCAATGTAAATTACGTCTCACAGTCAGCAGTACCGATGAAGTCAGAGACGCACGGAGGCGAAGATGTCGCTATCTATGCCCACGGTAACTTTAGTTTTAAGATGTCGCTATTTATGCCCACGGTAACTTTAGTTTTAAGATGTCGCTATCTATGCCCAAGGAAAATTTTGTTATAAGATGTCGCTATCTATGCCCACGGTAACATTAGTTTTAATATGTCGCTATCTATGCCCACGGTAACTTTAGTTTTAAGATGTCGCTATTTATGCCCACGGTAACTTTAGTTTTAAGATGTCGCTATTTATGCCCACGGTAACTTTTGTTATAAGATGTCGCTATCTATGCCAACGGTAACTTTAGTTTGAAGATGTCACTATTTATGCCCACGGTAAATTTTGTTATAAGATGTCGGTATCTATGATTTGATGATACCCGTATCAAAATAGATCCTCCCGTTCTTGTTAGCAGCTGCTCTTATCATGAAAGATGCCCGTCTATTCTCTTATAGTTTCCAGCCTTCTTTTCCCTAGACAACTTTCACTTTGGTCTTTTGCTTCTTTCACTGTACCTTGAAGAATGAGAGCGGGGAAGTGTGGTCGAGAGGCTAAGCACGCTTGAACTTGGCTTGTCTTGGCTACCTTTGAAGGGGGACTCGAGGTTCGACACCTGACTCGAGCAGAGTTGTGTTTACTGAGCGCCTAAAGGCAGCACGGAAAACCTTCTCCCAGATACCTCTCACTCCACTGGTCCACAAATGAGATTGGAGCATAGCGCTCTGAGCATGCTATAAGCATGAAAGTAGCGCTACATAAAAGCTATAATTCTTATAATTATGATTAAGTGAGTCATGTCTTAACATGTCCAGCCAGTTTAGGTTTCGTCTCTTCCCAGATTAGAGTTCTTCCTTCATGCCAGCCAGAGTGTTCACTTTGTTAAAGTACAAAACCATTGGTTTTCTTTTTTGTATATCTGATACCCAGCAGTTTTCTGTTGCATTCACACTCAAAGGCTTGAATTCTTTTTTCAGTCTCAGTGTTCATTGTCCAACTTTCACAATATTTGTTTTAAAAAACGCAGCTCCTACAATGTAGAAAGATAAATTGTAGCAAATATCTAATGAAGCAAAATAAATTGTAGCGAATATCTAATGAAGCAAAATAAATTGTAGCGAATATTTAATAATAAAATGAATTGTCGTGAATATCTATTGAATCAAGTTAAATTGTAGTGATTATCCAATGAATCAAACTAAATAGTAGCGAATATGTAATAAATCAAAATAAATTGTAGCGAGTATCCAATAAATCATATTAGATTGTAGTGAATATGTAAAACATAGAGATAAGTTGTATTGAATATCCAATGAATCAAGATAAATTATAGTGAATATCCAATGAAGCAATATAAATTGTATTGGATATCTAATGAATCAAGAAAATGGTCAATAATATAAAATACTAAATACGTTTAAAAGTTAATATACATATTACGTAAAGGATCTCATTCACCAATCGTAAACAAACAACATTTAGTCACGTGATAATATTAATAAATCAACGAAACAAAACTGTCACGTGATAGCCATTGTGTATTAAAAATTGGAGCGTAATTTGTATAGAAGAGTTAGAGAATCACGTGGCTAAATGTTGTTTGTTTACGGTTGGTGCATGAGGACCACCGTCAGTGCTGTCGAGATAGGAAAGAAGCATGACTGTGATAAATGATAAAAATGAATCTAGTAATTAGTCACTGACAATAGACATAATTGCTGAAATTTACTAGCTGAAAGAAAGATTAGTAGAGTTTCATTTTCTTACCCTAGAGAATCGTGTTTAAATGAAATGACAAGTAATTATCTATAATTCTTTTCTTTCAATAGATCATTACATTTTAAAAGTATTACGCTAACCTTTAGTTGTTTGTTGTTGTTTTTTTCTAAAAGGGCCGCAATCATTTCTGTACGCTGGAGTCCATGAGCAAAGCTATATCCCGGTAGCTATGGCGTACGCCTCCTGTATAGGACCCTATGCTAAGGAAGAAAGCAAGTTGTGTGCCAGACCAGCTCAAGTAAGTAGTGTGCTATTTATTCATTAGTTTAGTCTATTTGGTTTTATCATGAAACAAATAAAACAGTCATCGTCTATTTGTGCCAGACTTATGCTGTACATTGGAAGATTCATTTCTTGTACACAATTTAAAAAAAAAAGAACATTTATTTTTTGCCGGATAATCCTGATGGCTGCCTGGTCGTGCGGTTTGCGATCTGGACTGTCGTTCGGACTTATCGATGGTCCAGGGTTCAAACCCAACCCGCTCCCATCCTTGCCGTCTTGTGGGAGGTTTGAACAAGGAAGTAAATTATCTTCAACTCTGAAGGAACATCCCAAACATGTCAAACAAACAAACATATCCCTACGAGTTAAAAGTTCCTACGGATGAGAAACTATACGGAGAACTGCCTGATCTGGAAACCACTGCGCGGTTCATTTCAGATATAGGATTAATGAGATTGAAGAATGAGAAAAATTCCCCTTTTAGACAATCTAAAGGTCATCTGATTCTGCGGCCAACGGTTAACGAGGGTCTCATGTGGCCAACACAACGACCAACCGACGCCCTAGAGCAAACCATTTTTTTTTATTTTTGCGGGACTTTTTTTTATTGGAGTAAAAGGTAAAGTTTACATGGGCAGATGCTGAAAGTCTTTAATTGTAACAAAGAAAGTTGGGATTTAAAACGGATTATCTCGCTCTTACATGATATAGATCAAATGCTTTGGGATTTTGGCACATTGGCACAATTTAAGCCATGTCGTGCCCAAAATCCCTCAAAGGTTACTTCCTCTTTATAGCTCAAGAGCTCTTTGATGAGTTGCCTTACTAGTTTGACTGCACGAAAATCGTTGCCTTAGAGGCGCCAGGTATCTGACTTCAATTATCTTTCAGTAAGAGCAGTTCCACAGGGCTTATCATATAAACCACACCAGATGGTTGTCATGGTTGTCAGAGGGTATTTGAGATGCGTGGAACTGAAGAGTATTTTGAACACGCTGGAAGATTGTCCCTGGCTTACAACCGCCAAGTATAAATATAAAAGTCCAATCATTAACGTAGCAAGATACCCGTGGGACTGAGTCTACGAATGTGATGATTGGTCCACCCTCCTCTCCTGTAAGTTGGATATGACAAAAAAACTCGAGTCACACTGCGTCAGTGTCAGAGAATTCCATTGATGTAAGAATTTCAAACATTTAAATTCTTTTCACATTTTTTGGGTTTTATTTTTTTTTCAAGGCCCCCTGTGGGCAGATATTGGTCGTTAGCCCTGGTACAATGAAACCCTTCGCGCCATGGTTGCTACGCCACTGGGTTCAATCAACAATGTGACAAGAGATGAAGACCCTTATATAATGCTCCACTAAAACACATTCATAATGGCAGTTAAAACATAACCTTTGGTTTTGTACTTGTTTAGCTACCTAAGTCTTGTGTAGTCCTAAACTCATTCACCATAGTCAGTGGCGTATTTGTTTTTCATTTATTACATTTAAAACTAATTATACTAATAGGCGCAACTCTCACATTTTTTGTTTGTCTATCTTCAGAATATTCCAACTATAAAGAACTCAAGTTCAAGGACGTCTATTCCCAGGCAGCCTTACATTCTCCTTACTTATTTGTCACTGATCTATATAACATGTCATCGTTTGGTTCTATAAGTTGTTCAACGAGTGGTCACTGTGTTTCTTTATTTTTGCTGTTGTTTTATGGTTGTTGCATCTGTAGAGAGAGACGCTGCGTTGAATGAATAACAGAATTTAGTATTGAACAGAAATATCACTAATTGGAACTTTCAAATCATTTTTATTTTCTTTTTTGCTTTAGCGTAATTATTTTGTACCTTTCTATAAGCACAAAGGAGAGAGGGAGGAGCTAATAGAGTAGAACATTTAAAGCTTCCCTCTTTTTTTTTAATGAATTCAAAAATAGGTACAGTTTAGTGACAGTTTATTCAAATGTTAATGATTTTCTGAACGGTCGTTACCGACCATTATTTTTTTTGGGCCAGAAACAAGGAAAATGATACGTATTTATGTCTATGGTATCTAAAGATTGCAAAATAATAATTATGAGACGAGAGTTCTCTTATTTTTGATGTTCATTTACTAGATCTAGATCTAAAAATTAAATTGTATGTTACATAGGTTAGTGTTGAAAAAAATAGCCTTTACTCCTTTACAAAACAACTCCTTGATCCAACTTTCTAAAAAAATTTTCGCGACATTTTGTGTAGTGTTAAAAAGTCTCCATGTCCCGTCTAGATATAGTAAATATAAGTCTATGAATCGGCCATATTATTTCAAGATTTTCCAAAATAAACATGAGGGGGGGGGGGAAGAGGTTTAATGCACCTTCTTTTTCATGTACTAAAGCAAAATCTCGGAAGCATGGAAAATATTCTCAAAACGGAAAATCACAAGACTTTTGGACTTAGAATAAAAATAACAATAAAGTTTTTTTCAAGATCAATCAAGAAAGATTAATAAAATTGAGCGAATAATAATTGCCCTGTTGACCAGTTTATATGCCTATATTTCTATGTATATGGTCACAAAATCACATTTTAACGAAGTGTATTTCCAAAGGTCGTGACAAGGTGCACAACTCATCAATGATGACAATATAAAAAAATTGTTGGTTAGCTCTCTTTGAATTCTTGCACCCAGTATAACGTATGTTGCCATTTATCAACTATGTATGGACTTTAAACTATTACCATTACGACGATTTTAGTGAAAGCCAATGTCTATGCTTATTACGTATTTGATCTGTTAATATTGAATTATTCTCATTCTATGAAATGTAATAAAATAGTGTGTGTTTATGCTGACTAATATTATTATCCTATTATTAATATTTAAGTTGTCCTATATACTGTGATGTGCTTGTTCAGACTGTCTTGAGGTCAACTAAAGATGACTGTTGAATTTCAACCAATTACTCTGCAAGCGTTTGAGTTTTATTGTTCGGGTGTATTCAGTGTAGTTGCTCAACAAACAAACTAAACAAGACGATCGATTTAACTAGTAAAGAGATGTGGTCAACACTGATGAACAATTTAAAATATATTTATTTTAAGAAAAGGCCACGGTAAAAGTCTCTGTCAAAATAAACACGTCTTTACCCTAGAGAATTCTATCGCTAACTGATTTTCCGGTCTCTAACTCAACATATCCCAAACGTCACTAGTCTCGTTCAATACACGTCATCTATGGTGCGTCGCTAAAACTAATACTACAAATAAAGTGTCTAACACTTTTCAGCGCTCAAAGCCGAGTTCATCCTCTCTCTGTCTATCTCTTTATCTCAATTCATTACGTTACAGACTATTACATTTCTTGATAATTGTTCAAGTCACACTGGTCAAGGATCTCTCTCTGGTCACGCTTGTCCTATTAACTATTGGACTTTATGTTGACTTAGAGATGTTGTTGTAACTTGAAATGATAAGAAAGTGCCATGTAGTTTGTGTCACGAGTCAATATATTGTCTATTTAAACAACTTTTGTCTTCATTGCTGTTTATGCAGTCAAAATGACTCTGCTTCAACATTTTCTTCTATTTGTTTCATTATTTTTATTATCCTCTTCAGGTCAGTAAATATGTTTCTTCACATTTGTGTACCTTTTTTAAACTTATTCATTTTACATTATAAGTTTCATTGCATAGGTCTTAAAACGACTATATATCACATTACAGACATTGTTTCTAAAGAGAAAATAGTAAAGTCTTAAGTGTATCTATGTGACAATCTAGTCGTCAATGATATTGGAATTTAAAAACAAAAGACATTATTTTTTTAAAGTCTGGTAAATTTTGATATAACGTGTAAAAATGAGGCAAGGCAAAATTATTTATGAAATTCTAAGATTGTTATTGTCTACTCTACAATTCTGTATTTGTGTATGGGGGGAGGTCGCGGCAGAGAGGGGGATTGTAAAAAGGTGTCGCCGAGCTTACAAGGTTGAGAACCGCTGTTATAGAACGATATTTGCACATTATGACAATGTAAACAATATTTTTTTTAATTTTAGTTTTAATGACTTCGATATCTTTGTATAATACATGCATAATCGCTGTCTGTGTCGGCTCTATTGAAGTTGTTAGTGAACGGATGCTGCGAGGCTGTGGAGAGGCTAGCCAGGGCATGTGACCTAAAAACCACTGGGTTGGTAATTTGCATACGGGCGAAATGACTCTGGATCAGAAGAATGTTTTTTTGGACATTCCGATGGTCTAGAGGTGAAGTTCGCTTAGTGCATTATAACAAGGCGGTGGTGTCGAATCCAGAGTCACATTCCTTTATTTTCGGAGCATTTTTTTGACTACTTTCTCTCTTAAAAACTTAGTCCCTGGTGCTGCTAGTCATTTATGTCTAATATATGTATGTATAATATTTTTTCTAAATAGTAAAACGTCATATCAGCGGAGATAACTGCACAACTTGTGTTCAACTGTTCTGTAACTAACAACCAAGATCAACATCTGGATGTTATCAGATCTCTAACTCTTTCTCGTGTTAATGAAACTTTGAAAGAGTTTTTTGATCTTATAATTTTAGAATCTAAAACTTTAAATCTCTCACAGCTAGTCCAACTACATTATGCACAAATCAGTTTTGGAAATCTGTATATTAGTTTAACTTTACACAATCCAACTCAGTTTGATGCCAAAGTTTACAGATGTAAGGTTGAGGGTGATAAAACAAATGCTGCCAACTCATCTATAGTGGCTATGAAAGAGGTAGACTATAGAACAAATACGACCGCTTTAATAGAAGAAATACGACGTTTGAAGGTTGTCGAGAAAAACGATCGATGTACCTTAGAGAAAGAAGAGCTGACTTCGTCCCATCAAAGTAAGGCAATTTAAAAATTTAAGTTTAAAATGTATAAAGTAGAAATTTGTTTATTCGGGGCTTGAAAAACGTATTATCATTATCTGTCCCTTGGGTGCTTTGAAAGTTCACATAAGCAAATCTAATCACTTTTTCCGGTCGACAGCTATTTGTGGGGAATACTAGATGTTTTTCAAAAGTTGTTTAAGTCATCAACATCATCAGCTTTTCTTTGCGTTTTTTTAAGGAACATAGGACTTCTGTAAAAACACGTTACTCTCTAAGTCTTTTGCTAGTATTTTACAGGTTTGGTTCGGCTATTCATGCACAAGTCTTCTTTGTGGAGCTCAGCTCTCACCTCTGACTATTTTATTAAATGTAGTCTTTTTATCTAACGTAGTGTTTTTCTTGTAGCGCAACGACTGTGGGCGTTCCTATTTTTTTTTTAATTGTCTGTACATTACATCTGAACTGTTTAACATATACTTGCTCTTCATTGTGTTTTGATTACCAAACTAGCTTGAAGAGAGTTAGTAGACCAATAGGTGATTATTTTAAAAGAGACTTAGCCTTAAGGATACAATAAACATCAATAAATAAAACCCTGTGGGACAAAGTTATACAAAGTCTTTGTGCTTATTGTTTCTCTTTTTTTTTAGTTTAGTTTGTAGCTTATTTTAAAAGAAATAATTTTACTACTAATTTTTTTTTTGGATAAACTAAGATTTAGTTGTGTGTTTTAATAGCTTATAATCTGTTATTTTAAAAAGAACTTGAAGAAGAAAGAATGTACATTCTTATACAGAAACCAAACTTTATTTTGTTGGACGTTCTAAAGTTATCAAAGAACTGATGGAACCTCTAACCTTAACATGTTCCCTTCAGGTAACACTTAATATTTCTTTACACTTTAGTTTAAAGGTTAATTTCATTTCATTTATGCACGCAAATAATAGGTATGAAAGATTTCCATCTTTCAATTATTCTATCACATATTCACTATAGATTGTTTTGCTAGTTTAGTTTTAAAGAAACCTACAAGTAGAGAAACTTTAAATCCTTCAAGTCAGGTGTAGCGGCTCTAAGGGGTGTCAAGTTTGGCAAGCGCTCCAGGCCTTGCGCCTAATTGTCGCCCACGATAGAACTAGAACATGAAACTCAATATTTTGGAAGTCTTCATAGCATGAAGATGTTGCTGAGGCAATTACCATAGCACTACAGACAGTGGAAAACAAATTATATAAAGGAGTGCAACCACCATCAGATATTGTTGTCTTTACAGACTATCTACTCTGCAAGCACTTAACAGCAGCACCTCAAACAGCCCAAGAGAGTTGACAACACTCATTGTGATAATC
Organism: Biomphalaria sudanica; assembly: GCA_036873155.1. NCBI lineage: Eukaryota > Metazoa > Mollusca > Gastropoda > Planorbidae > Biomphalaria > Biomphalaria sudanica. The sequence goes on from JAZGLO010005752.1 coordinate 11,973, forward strand.
CATCAGATGATATAAAAATTAAATATCAATATCACACTACAGTGGATCCTTGGACACATTGGCATCATGGGAAATAAAAAGGCAGATAAGCTATCAAGGCAGGTTCATCTATGGAACAACTAGATAGACCTTTTATCTACCTCACCCTAAGGTCAATGTTACTCAACAATCACAAAGAGGTGTGGCTCAACCTATGGGCATAGGAAACACAGGCAGAAATAAATACGCCTAAGAAACTGGAAAGTATTAATTTCTTCCCTAGTAATGAAAAATCTACAACCTTCCAACTAAGAACAGGACACACACCACTATTAAATTACCACCTGAATAAAATAAAATCCACACAACTTCCCCTTTGCAGACACTGCGCCCACCCCTTTGAAACCGTAAACCATATCCTCTTTGAATACCCCTCCCTAATCCACCTTAGGCAGACCTTACTTGCACTAAAGCCCAACATAACCAACACCCTGTACGGCAGTGCTGAACAACTGAGGAAAACAGCACACTATTTTTCCTTGGCACAGTCTGCAAAAGAGCACACAGCTCAGCAGCAATAAAGCTGACTAGAGGAAGAAGAAGAAAATGCCAATCACCATAGATTCACACAAGTAAAAAAAAAGAAACAAGTTTACAAAGACAGTTTGTGTGGGAAAATAATTTAAAAATCGGCCCCCGAAGTGGTCCATCCATGCAAGCTTCAATATTTTCAGAAAGAACATCCGAATGAAACTATATCAAAGACAAATGAGAGATAAGAATGGAAAAAGAAGGTTAACAGATCTTGTGTAGTGCCGAAACGGTCCAGCAGATCAAAGGATAGGTGCAAGTGAATTCAAAGTTAGATGTGAACCTGGCCTAACTAGCTCCCCTTTCAGACCTTGAGGTCTATAGGGCAGATGATGTAAAGTTCATCTGTTGTTGTGGCCTACGGTTAACAAGGGTGTCATGGAGATAGCAACCGCCTTTACTTTTCGCCAACTAATGTCAGGTACCCATTAGAGCTGGGTGGACTCAGAGGCGCCCAAAGATTCCGAAGTTGAAAATCCTAGTCTTTAGGCGTCCTAAAGATAAAGTAAAAATCCAAGTCTTCACCAGGTCACAGCGACTTCACGAGGTAATGTAATCGCGTTTCGGTTCAGAGTCTAAGTAAACAAAATACTTCAATGAGAATTTTGTTTTTTAAATTTCTTTACGTCTTAAGTTTAAATACATAATAATAAGTATGTTGTCGATTATCCGAGAACGATTAAAATCGAATTGTTAATAAACGTAATAAGTGGTTAGCATCGCGTTGCTCATAATAATCATGATCATAACATCACAATATGTACTGTAAAGACACTTTTGTCAACGCATATTTGTTTTTCTTTAAATACATAATTAACTTTAATCAGTACTTTCATTGTAAAATTATGTTCACACAATGTTTTGAATAATAATTTTTTTTTAGAGTTGAATGTGTCTCCACAGAATCTGGATTATAATTCAACAGTTCAATTTATGTATATTCTTCATGGTAAAGTAACATAAAAATATAAGTATCTATATAGTTTCTTTTTTAAAGTGAGAGAGTGGTTATTTAGATTTAGAGGACGCCAAATATTAAACAAGACAAAATTATGAACATCTTCTCTGGTTTGACATAAAAAGTTCCCCTTTCAGCTTTTGTGGTTAATAGGACAGAAGATGTTAAGGTCATCATTTTCTGTGGCCCATGGTTTACGAAGGTTTCATGTGGCCAGCTCAAAAACCACTTTTACTTTTCCCAACTTTAATCTGTATTAGAGTTAGCAAAATAAGCTTATGAATAGTGCAATTATATCGATTACTTTCGATCAGTCATTCTATAATTACTATTGGGATAGATAACTCTGTTTGGAGTTTAACCACTTCAAATAAACTGAGCTATCTTCCTTTTTTTAGGCCGTGAAAAACATAGTCAATACTTAAAAAAAAAAAAAAAAAAGCTTTATGTTAAGTGCAAATCAAATCAATTACTTTTGATCAGTCATTCTATAATTGCTCTTAACGGCTGAGATAAAATACATCTGTGCCATTAAAAATATTTCTCGATTTCTCGATGCTCTGTGATCTTATCACTTGTCTTGACCAGTTGGGATAGATAACTCTGTCCGAAGTTTAACCACTTCAAATAAACCGAACTTTCTCCATTTGGCTGGCTATACTTTTTGCAGATCCTAATTATATATATTCTTTTTTTGAAGGGCATGAAAAACATAAAAATTCTTTTTTAAAAATAAGCTTATGTTAAGTGTAATTAAATCAATTACTTTCGATCAGTCATTCTATAATTGCTCTTGACGGCTGAGATCAAATACATCTGTGCGATTAAAAATATTTATACCAATGTTTCTTGTATACCTTTTAGATATCTCGATGCTCCATTCTCTGGACCAGTAGTGAAAGAGGGAGGGGAGAAGGAGGTATCTTGGTGAATGTTGACGTGATCGTTTTTAAATGCTTGAAAAATGTCCGTTCAAGGCTCAGTAGTCCTCAAGGGGACTAATTTAACTTGTACCACTAACTATCAAGTAAAATGTATTTCCCTTGTTCAAGATACCAAACAAACTAATTTATTACCAATATTTTTTCAAATGACTTTTGTATCGTCAGGGAAAATAAATAATTGTTCAAAATGTAAAGCTTAATCCGAATCGGGTGTCACAGAAATAATTCGTACAACCTTTTTTTTTCCTAAGGACAGACGGAATGAGTTGATAAAAGCTTGGTAAAAAAAAAGAGCATTCTCAGAGCGTTTTAGCCCGAAATACTTTGTGAACGTGTAAGATGTAAACTCTCTCTCTGTTCACAAAACAAAACTTAGCTCGATTCAGGGAAGGGGCAAAACTTTTTGTGTAGAGAGGAAACGGTCCTTAAGGTACCTGAATCGGCTAGTAGATTATGGTAGTGTTGAAACATGAAAAATGCGAAGAAATTATTTAACTATATTTGTATCAACTAAAAAACAGTTTGTGTCCTTTGAACTTTGTGACAGATTTTAGAAAACATCTACTTTTAATTTGCATTTATATAACTCCAGAATGTAGAAGTTATTTGCCTTTTTCTATAGTAGACAAAAAAATAATTACTAATATCTGAGATCATTGCACTGGCGGGGTGTAAAAGATCTCTTTTTAAAACGGCGGACATCCGGGCAGCTCGATTTCCGATCTCGCCAGATAGTTTTATTATATTGACCCATTTTTTACATCAGCAAACAATAAAATATATTTAAAAAAAGGGCCGAGTAAGAAAGTTTGCTACAGGCCTCTCAGCATGCTTGGACTCATATCGTTATTATAAACACTACATTTTATTTTTTTAACAATACGTATGATAATATTTAACATTGAGAACGTTTGATCTTAATCTTATGTTCGATAATCTTACAATGTAAATATGCAACACTCCTGTAGATCAGTGATGCCCAAAATCACTCATCCTGCGGGCTATTTTAATTTCCAACATTCGTGTCGCGGGCCACATCAACAAAAAGAGACAGCAAGATACAGAAATGAAATCTAATTCAACTGAAACTATTAGAAAGTAGAAACATGCGCAGCTAGTGCCCGTAGTGTAACAATAGTTTACTCGCTGCTCAAATCATGAATGCCGTTTAAACGCTGTTCAGCCACAGTTTTAAGGAACAATTACTTGTTGGCTTTGTATAAAGCTACGCAAACAAGTAACGACGGTAGGACCTCTCACTTTGCCCTGTAGATTCTACATTCAGAGTCCCATCTCATAAACGCACAAATGTTAAAGGTCATGGTACAAACCCATTAGATAAAACATTAGAGCACTAACCAAGGTAAAAATACATTTTTCAACCACATAATTTTATACACCGACGTTTTGGCGGGCCGGATGAAACCATGTCGCGTGTCGGATCAGGCCCGCGGGCCGTATTTTGGGTATCACTGCTGTAGATCAATGAAATCTGAGATAAGATATGTTCTTTTACATTATTCGTATACAATAGTTTTTTGTTTTTTTTCTGAAAATTTATTATAGCTTTTATATGGCGCAACTTTCATGCTTATAGCATGCTCAGAGCGCTTTTGGTCCAATCTCATTTGTGGACCAGATGGGGGGGGGGGGGAGGGGGTATCTAGGAGTTGGTTTTCCGTGCTCCCTTTAGGCGCTCAGTAAACACAACTCTGCCCGAGTCGTGTGTCGAACCTCGAGTCCCCTTCTAGGTAGCCAAGCCAAGCCAAGTTCAAGCGCATTTGACCTTGTGGAGCATCACCAGAGAATGCTGACCATGTCCTTCAAACACGTAAACTCTTTAAAGAGGCCCAAAAAAAGACTCTAGGCAAAAACTCACCTATTAAAGAAAAACTAATTGAAATCTGTCTTATCTGGAAATCACTGCGCGGTTCGTTTTAAATATAGGATTAGTGATTTGAACCCTCCACCATGTGGATATGAGATCGAAGAAGACTCGACTTAGAAATGTTAGCACTATTTATTTGGAATTTGCTTATAAAGAAGAAAACAGGTGTGTTCATTAAACATTAAATATCGTATACTATATGGAAAGCTTCCATTTAAAACAAAGCTAGCTGTCAAACTATTCATCAAAACTTCTTTAAACATAATCATCAATAATCATTGTTTATCTGTGTACTAAAGTATTAAGTCCTTTTTGACGCACGCTGTAAATCTCTGGTTATCTTTCCAAACAAAGAGATCTTGTCATCTGAAATCATCTCTGAGAAGGGGATTAAACCTACAGTTTGACGTCGTGCCTTAATAAGCCTACACTAGCACAGTAGAGCATAGATTTTAGTACCAAATAGATATATACATAGATATATAGAACAAACATGAAATACTAGCCATCGTCACGCACTGAGATCTATTGCTTTTAACAAGAATAAAGGCACGAATGCATTAATAAAAGGTATTATATATTATATAAGTTGGATCTTTTTACAATCTTTAAATCGTTAGTTTCTATACTCAAAAATCCATTTTTTTAAATATTTTTTTTTTTTATATATTTTTTAAATTATTGTATGGCTTGCCAAAATGTCACGATTAAGAAGTTCGTGCGTGTAACATGCTCGGAATAAGTAAACACAGCTCCAGACGACAGTGTATGGCTACCAAGAGCAACCCTCCACACAATACATTAAAATAAAATACATTGTTAAAAAATTAAATGTGCATATTAAATTTTTTTTTTAATGGAAAGTGAGATTAAATTAACAAGAAATCTACTTCTTTCTTCTAAAATATAGCATGCTTTTAGATATTAGTATTAGTATTTTCATTCATAAGTGGATCTTTATTAAATCTTTAAAAAAAAACTGTAGGGGCATCCACAAAGAGCCTGCCACAGAGCCTCAAAATACTTAAATCCGGCCAATTATATGAAATGTTTGACCCTTTCATATGTTTTAGCTAATTACTTGTGGGCACAGATTCAGGAATAATTTTCTCTTCACATTCTTCAACATCTCGTATGACGAAAGTGTTAAAATCCAGCCCTGAAGTTAGGCGTATTGTATCAACCACTTGCGTTAAATATTTTAGTGTAGGATAGCAGCCTGGTCGTGCGGTTTGCGCCCTGGATTGTTGTTTGGATTTATCGATGGTACCGGGTTCAAACCCTGCCCACTCCCATCACCCATCGTCCTGCGGGAGGTTTGGACTACGAAGTGAAATATCTTCAACTCTGAAGGAACATCCGAAACATGTCAAACATTTTACAAACAAACAGAGCAGTTTCCCACACTTTTTCCTTAAGGGAACACTTTGGACATTCTGAGTATTTAACAAAACACTTTGCTTATTTTTTTTTACAGACATTTATTCACGTGGTGGTCTACTAGTTAATTATTCCAATAGTTCGTGAGCCCCAGTTCAAGCCTCGTGGAACACTAGGGTTCCGCAGAGCACAGTTTGGGAAACACTGGTGCAGTAGAATATTTTTAATCGAAAGGTAGGTGGTTTTACACACACTTTTACTTAAAACAATGTAAAATACAGACTATATGGATTTGTGGCTAATAATTTTTTTTTACATGTAAATAAAAAGCAGTTTAAAATACATATAATTCATTTTTAAGATTGCAAAGAATAGCTAATGGTAAGATTTCCAAATGTACAGCCATATAGCTCATTACTATAAAAAAAAGAATTGCCCTTGTACCTTAGCGAACTTATCACTCCATATGTCCCTCCGAGAACACTGCGTTTCATGGTCTCAACGCTGCTAGTGATGCCACTTTTCCCCCTAAAAAGTTACAAATTGCGGTTTTTTTTTAGGTGCACGGACCAAAGGTTTGGAACTCACTCCCAATGATCTCAGACAGACAACATGCTTCACCATATCCAAGAAGAACATTAAGACCTACCTGTTTAAAACTTTGTTAGATTAGTTTAGATTAGTAATTTTTGCTCTCATGATTATGTTTGCAATGTTATTACAGCGCCTTGAGCCTACATTGTGTTTGTTAACAGCGCTCTATAATTGAAAATATCATTATGATTATTTCTCTATTTCTTTTTTTTTTCTTTAACAAATAAAAAAATTAGATAGCAATAATTTAATAATTAATGTGTTTATTATTTTATTTAGTCATGTGTAGTTTTATGCAATTAGTAACTGTACAACATTTAAAATTGATCCATGAATAGGACTTAAGATAAATGCACATACCTCGCTCTATATGCTTCTTCTTCCTTAGTGCTATTAGAGCATGGAATGGGTTGCCTGAGCCAGCCAAAAAAAAAAAAACAGTGACTTGGCATAATTTTAGTCATTGTTTAACATGCATGACTATATGCATGACGCGTTGGACGTAATCATCTTCGTTTTTTGAAGTAATGTCTGTATTAAATAAGATAAGATAAGATAAGATAGGATAGGAAATGGGAGAAATAACGTGTAAAAAATGTGTACAAGATAATTCATAAAATCCCCTAGTAAAACTGTTACTAGAAATAAAAGAGTGAATGTTTTGTACTCTTCAGCAAACCAAGAAGAATGTTTCGTTTGTGTGCGTGTCTCACTGTCTTTGTGGTGTGCACTCTGGAACTTGGCCGCGCAGAAGTCCTGTGTTTATTCAACAAAAATGTGCGTACATTGTTATCCATATAATCTATTTTAATGTGCGCGCATGTGTGTTATGAGAATGTGTTTGAAGCTTTATATGTGTGTGGGTGTGTATGCTCTGACATATATATATATATATATATATATATATATATATATATATATATATATATATATATATATACTAGGTATATAGAGATTTATAGATAGATATAGATATAGATAGATAGAAAGATAGATAGGTAGATAGATAGATAGATAGAAAGATAGATAGGTAGATAGATAGATAGATAGATAGATAGATAGATAGATAGATAGATAGATAGATAGATAGATAGATAGATAGATAGATAGATGGATAGATAGATAGATAGATAGATGGATAGATAGATAGATAGATAGACAGATAAATAGTTAGATACTAGGCGGATATGACCAGGAGCCCGCTTGCCTTGGTTTGCGTATAACTTATTCACTGGATTAGATTTACATATATGTTAAGCATGGAGAATGTCCTCTTTCTTTTTGTTTTTTGTGTTTGTTTTTGCCACGAGAAGAACGAGTAGAATGGGAACTCGGGTTTACCTGTTCAGCCGAGATACTTATATCAAATATAAAATACTGTGGAATGAAAAAAGGTTTTGTCCCTTAATACTGATGCAATTAGGTAGTTTATGTCTTTTTTAGGGCCGTCTGGTTGTGTGAGGGACATAAAACATACTAAATAATCTAAGAAACATATTTGCCAATGTTTATCAAGATTCGTCAAACAGTTTTGATTTTTATTCGGGACATACATACATACATACATACATACATACATACATACATACATACATACATACATACATACATACATACATATATACATACATACATACATACATACATACATACATGCGTCTCACCCTCTTTATATAAGGTCCCTGAAAGTCTACAGTGCTGTAGTCCTCCCGTCACTCCTATATGCATCAGAGTCCTGGATCTTATATTCCCATCACACGAAAAGGTAAACTCCTCCATCTACGCTGTCTAAAGAGTATCCATAATGTGCTTTGATCCGACCATATACCAGACACAGAAATCTTAAGAATATATAACATGACCAGTATCAATCCGACGATATAAAGGTCTCAACTTCGATGGGTTGGACATGTAGTCCGCATGCCAGGCAAACGCTTTCCCAAACGAGGCCAATACGAGCGCTACAAAGACACTCTCAAGAGCTCCTTCAAGAAGTGCCATATTGACATTCACAGCTGGAAAGCACTAGCTCTCGATCGCTCCTCATGGCGTGAAGCTGTGAGTCTCGGAGTCTCAAGATATGAAGCAAGAAGAGTGGCCAGAGCGAAAGAGTGCCTAACCAACAAAAAGTTGAGAGAAAAAGAAGGCCTGTCTGCAACTGACCAAACCTACCCATGCCACGTATGCGGACGGCTTTTTAAAGCGAGGATAGGACTTTGCATTCATCCTCGAGTCCATAGGAAACGAGAAATGTGCTCATCTTCGACAACGAAAGAGGAGCTATATATAGGTCCCTAATGGCCTTCTAGAACCGGAAAGAACGTCGTTCGACCATTCCTGGTGGTCAGATGACTACATCCCTCTCGACGCTCCTGTGCTCTGTTCACGACGCCGATTCTTCCCGAACCGTCATGTTGACACTCGTCTCGGCTGACTATCGTAACTCGTCATGGTTGACTGCTCGTCTTGCGCTGGCGTCGGATGACTACACATACACACCACTACACCCATCTGTGCCATCACCAGAATTATTACAATATATACATATATATAAATTTATATATATATATACACACAAGGCGACCAGCGGATTGGCATATGCCGCTATTTAGTGAATGGTAAACACTTCCTTAAAGACACAGTTGTCCAAACGGAATGGGATTGGGCTAACTACAATAAGTGAGTGAAAAAAAAAAAGAACTCTGGAGAGAGAGCAACATACAAGTGTCCATGACTGAAAACAGATTTTGGAAGATACAGGCATGTCTTTTTGAACGTTTGGGCTGGAGCTTTATTAATTGTCATGGCAAAGGCTAATCTAAAATAAGATAAGATAAGATAAGATAATTTTTATTCATCCAATCAAATGGAAATTCAGTTTGACAACTTTTGACAACCTCAGCGTAACTACTGTAACAATAACATTAAAGAGGCAAATAGGAATGACATTCACACACGAAACACATACACACTTACAACCAGCGTTTTATGAATTAGACTTCTATGTACTTCTTGATGCTGACAGATGATCTTGTAACACTCTGACCGAAAGTGGGATGAAGGAGTTTTAAAATCTTTTTGTTTTAGTCCTAATGGAAAGGAGATGACCACTTCAGACCTTATGTAGTAGTGGTTTAATCTAACATTGAAATGTCTTCGCCTCCCCCCCCCCCCCGCCGTTTTTTCTTAGCGGCTCCCATAAGGGGAATAACCGCTATTAGGTTTGTGCAAAATGTCAGTGGTAACTGAACATTTGGGTTTAGTGATAACCAAACATTGAATTTAGTGGTAACAGAACATCTGGGTTTAGTGATAACAAAACATTGAATTTAGTGTTAGCTAAACATCTGGGTTTAGTGATAACAAAACATTGAATTTTGTAGAAACTGAACATTTGGGTTTAGTGATAACCAAACATTGAATTTAGTGTTGACTGAACATCTGGGTTTAGTGATAACAAAACATTAAATTTAGTGGTAACTGAACATTTGGGTCTAGTGATAACAAAACATTGAATTTAGTGTTAACTGAACTTCTGGGTTTAGTGATAACAAAACATTGAATTTAGTGGTAACTGAACATTTTGATTTAGTGATAACAAAACATTGAATTTAGTGTTGTCTGAACATCTGGGTCTAGAGATAACAAAACATTGAATTTAGTGGTAACTGAACATTTTGGTTTAGTGATAACAAAACATTGAATTTAGTGGTAACTGAACATCTGGGTTTAGTGATAACAAAACATTGAATTTAGTGGTAACTGAACATCTGGGTTTAGTGATAACAAAACATTGAATTCAGTGGTAACTGAACATATGGGTTTAGTGATAACCTAACATTGAATTTAGTGGTAACTAAACATCTGAGTTAGGTGATAACCATACATCAGAGATAAGTGATAACCAAACATCAGTGTTTAGTGTTAACAAAATATCTGAGTTTAGTGATAACCAAATATTTGGGTAATATACTGTTTTTCCTTAATGTAAGAAATTCTTTTTATATATTATTTGACCTAGTACTACAAAATGGGAAGCTTAGTTCTGGAATCGAATTGTAAATACTGCATGTGTGAGGATAAAGGTAAAATCAGGTGTTACTACAGGTATTGTAGTAAGGTAAGTTCTAGATCATACCACATCAATATATTATGTTTGCTAATGGCTTGATTTTCTATCGTTTACTATTTGTGAGTTCTTAGAAAGTAGTTAAAACACGTACATTTGTTTCAACAATGATAAAAGAGAGTTGTGTACCAGTCATGCGTGTAGCAATAAAGAAGTAGGGCGTATATCAAATCTGTTTGTCTCTACATAGGAGGCTAATTCTGAGCATATTATGCCTGTCGCGAATGTAAAGTCTTGAACTTTTCAATATTTTTTTTCTTGTTACTTAGATCACGCTTTTGGGCGGCAATCGTGTTGGCCTCCATGCCATTGCAACTCTTGGTTTGCGTAACTCAATCTGTCGGAGGTCATGTCCAGCAAACCTCAAGCAAACGCTCGGTTACGATCTCATTAAATGGTCGACAACCCGGTTCGGCATAAGATTTCTTTGTTTGAGACCGGATCTCTGTCACTGACTCTTAAAATCCGTCTAAACCATTTTTTGTTTCAATAACTTAGTAAAACATAAAGTTTAGATCAGTGGCGTGGCTAGGTTAGGAAAGGGGTGGGTAGAAATATAAAAATCCCCCAAAACACCATTTAAAGGGGGCCTCCTATGGAAAGGTCCTCCAAATGAGTGCTTTTCTTTACATCAAATTTGAAATAATACGCAAAACGAATATGCCCTCATAGAGATCAAGCCCCCTTCCCCCTGGCCCCCAAATGATGGAGAATTCTAGTTACGTCCCTGGTTTAGATCTAGATTTATATGCCTCATTATAACTATGAGAATTAGTTGCATTTTGGTTTAGGTGTTAAACACATGTCCATAGAAATTTAATCTTTTTTTTTAAATTACAGACGTTCTGTTTAACGGAAATAGTCGTTAGAAAATAGGACTTCAGATGCCAAAGACATTTGGTCTAGATCTACATGGTTAAAAAAAGAGTTTTGTATAACGACATCTTTCACAAACCTATTGGGTCAGAATAGCAACTAAACAATCGTTTTTAGTCAATTTCATCTCATCGGTTTTTATCGTGAGAGAGTTCGTTGTCCTAAATGTAGTTTGTTTTGGTCCACGGCAAGCGAAGAATTAAGGGATTCCATTTCGTGAAGCCTTTCATATTTTTCCCAGGAGGAATTCCAGCTCCAGTCGCCTCTACGTGGCCTTCCGGAGGAAACGTCCGCCAAGGGAGTCGGATAGGCAAAGTACGGTACCGCACATGGCTCTCAGTGGGCTGCCACACGTACGGTCGAGAGACTGTACACTGCACGTGGTAGGGATGTAACAAAGGCTCGCTAACCCGTCCAAACTCCCATCGATTCGTTCCCTAACGGGGGCCATACGCGCTGTGATGGACCCTCGCACGGGTTCGGTGGGACATTATAGGCATACGAAGGGCCCCCACGCGGCTCGGCCTCCGGCCTCGCATGAGAGAGGGAACTCGTGCGTGGCTCAAGGGGGGCCGTGACTAGTGACACATCGGGTGTGAATACATGATCACTTCGGATAAGGCGGAACTTCGGACAGAGAGATTGGTGAAGAGCCGATGCCTCATCCTGGCCATGGATAAAAAGACTTTCCTTGGTCAAGAGGTCCATAATAGGGAACCGGACGTTCTCGGACCTTAAGGACATCTGAATCAGTGATTCAATTAATCAATGTCTCTCTCTCTCATATATATATACAAGTAACTTTTTGTTCATTATAAATTTAGTTTTAAAGATTAATTAATCTATTATTGTATTTAAATCAAATTAAATTGGGCTTCTTTTTAGTCAAAGAAAGGCCGAAAGAGAAAGGCTTAACGAAGGAGACACAGAAATAGAATGAAATAAAATCATTGTTCTCCAATTTACTTGTTGTTTTTTTTTTGCTAATGTTAATTATGTTTTTGTTGATTATGTTGTTGTTAATGTCTTATTTTTGTGTTGCTGTTGTTGTATCTAGTCATTTAAAGTTGTTTTTTTATTCTTATCCTTCTGATTTTTACAGTTATGGTTACACTTCCTTTGCTAAACTGGGAGTCAAACACTTACTGATGTTGTGACAAAGGGTTGAGAAGTAGAGTGGTTAAGCGTTGGCTTGCGAAGGGTTAGGCCTACAACTTCGAATTCAGGTTGTTTCTTTTTTTTATTAAATGACATTAAAAAGCGATCACCCAGATACTCCCTTCTTTCTCCCCCTTTCCAACTGGTCGAGACAAGCTAAAGCATCATGACCTATTGAAAGAGCTAAAATAGTTAATTGCGTTTAAAAAAATCAGTACAAAAATATAATTTATAATCACACAGATTTATTTTTGTTGTCTGATCCAAATTAATTGATACATCTAATATATAAGCTCAGTTGTTGTTGTTTTTTTTTTAAGTAATTTTTCGCTTGTTTATACTAGTTCTTTATTTTTGGCATTATAAGAACATGAAGCGAAAATTTCTTTGACAGAAGTGTTGAGAGATTTTCTTCTATAGAGCAACCAGTTCTTAGAGCCATACCATTGTTTTAAAAGCACTAAGTTGTGTTGTTAATGAACATGTGTGTCAGACTACCTTACATAAAACGATGGTCTCCTGGAGGCTGGTGTGGACAGTATAGGAGCACTACTTACCATTTGTCAGCAGTATTTAGTTAGATCTAGATCTAGATTCTAGATCTGAATTCTAAACCTATATTTACGTAGATCATATTTTAGGTGCCTGACATCGTAAAACATCTCTAGTTCTAGGTCCAGTCTAGATGAATTAGATATATTCAATCAATTAATTCCTAATCAGTTTGAAGACTTCATGGTTGATCACACATTGAAAGAAACTCCGATTTATGTAGATCAGTAAAAAAAAGTAATACTATTTCGTGGTAGATCTAATAAGAATAATCCATTTCTAGGTATTGATACATTGGTGTTTAGCAAGAACTACTTTTATTAAAAATTAAATTATTATTAATTTTTTTTTTTTACTTTAGAGGTGGAAATGCGTATTTTCAAATTATAAACCGTACCCGCGTATTTTCGTGTCCATTTGTGTACAAAATACGCAAAATGTGCACTTGTTGTCAACTTTACAATTTTAGGTTTGTTGCTTAACTCTTTCTCTCCGTAATTATTTACCACATTCTGCCGGAATGAACGTTGGTATCGTCAATTAGGAGAGAAAGAGTTAACTCTAAAAATATTTTTCAGTATTAATAAAAAAAAACAACCACGTATGTAAAAGACCCTGTGTGTAGTCGCTGAATGAACTCTTTATGTTGTGTGTCTGCGTGTATTTATGTGTCTATGTTTCTGTTGTGTCCTCTTTATAGAAGAAAAGAGTCCTTGTAATCACAAGCAGTCTTAGTCTTAGTATTACAAAATACCATGAACATACAATGAACATACAATAAACGTACAAAGAACATACAATAAACATACAATGTACATACAATGAACTTACTATGAACATACAATGAACATTCAATGAATTTACAATGAACATACAATGAAGGTACAATGAACATACAATGAAGGTACAATGAACATACAATGAAGGTGCAATGAACATACAATAAACATACAATGTACATACAATGAGCTTACAATGAACATACAATGAACATTCAATGAATTTACAATGAACATACAATGAAGGTACAATGAACATACAATGAACTTAGAATGAACATACAATGAACATAGAATGAACATATAATGAAGGTACAATGAACATACAATTAACATAAATATAGTACGCAACAAGAGACGTTTAGGCCACGAGACCTTCAACCAGAAAAGACATTAATAAAAAAAGCAGAAAAAGGGAATGGGTGGGGGTCTTGTAACATTAAGATAAATCTGAAAAGGACGGAATGTTTCGCCTTTTCTCAGTTTAAAGAAAACTGTGCAAGTGGTTGCTAACTGACATGTTTAACTCTCTCCGTAAGAATTTTCCATCATCCGACGGAATTGTTCTTTTTTGTTCATTTGTAGCTCACTTCCCTGTTATGATTTAACTTTTATAACTTTGTTATAAGACAATGTTTTATTTAGTCTAGAATTGGGAAAGGGAATGAATGCTTTTTCTCTGTGACACAAATTAATGTTTTAAAAAAAGAAAAAAAATAATAATAGAGACTAATCAACGATGGAATCGTCATATAAGAAAGAAGGAGTTAATAAGTGTGTTTTTAATCTACTGAGGGGTATCAATGTTTTAGTATTGTTTTACCACAGTGACGAGAAGATCGGTAATATTTCTATTGTGTACTTCTAACTTAAAAGTGGGGCCGAAGGGGAATTTCCAAATCCTCCCCCTCTTCCCACCCCCCCAACTACGCCACTGAATCCAGATTTGTGTAACTGACATTGAAAAGCAAATATTTGTATTGCATCGCTTTTGATGAGCTCAATACGGTCTCTCTGTCTCTGGAAATATCTTCAACTCCTAGAAAGTGTAAACAGGATGTCATGTACATTTTAGAAGTTTATTGAAATTGTATTCACACACTAATGGTAACTATGGCGACACGCTGTTATTGCTCTTAGAAATGGGAGCAGCCATGCTCTCTGCTTGACAATACGCTACTTACATTAATACTTCCGGTAAATAGCGGCCGTATGCTACGCCGTAGGTCGACAATTGATGACTATTCTGTACAATTGAAACAAACGATTAATTACTACATGAGTAATATAATGATGGCCTGCCGATCGCTTTTCTTCCCATAATATTTGCATTCAATACTGTATACAACACAATCACTCTGGCAACGGCGACCAGCTAGACTGCCATCCTCAGCGGCAAGCCTTTAACTGAGAAGCTCAGCCACCTACAACATCGCTGGCGCTACTATCATCAGATAAGCTACCTAACCAAAGACAAAGTGCTATGCTTTCAGTCTTATTACATATTTGCTAACAATGACGCTAAGATTGACTCCAAGAATGATGCTAAGATTGACGTTAAGAATGACACTACGAATGACGCTAAGAATGACTCTAAGAATACCTCTAAGAATGACTCTAATGCCTCTAAGAATGACTCTGAGAATGACTCCAAGTATGATATGAATGACTCTAAGAATGACTCTAAGAATGACTCCAGGTATGATGATATAAATGACTCTAAGAATGACTCTAATTATGATGATATGAATGATAAACATTCTGATTAAGAAAAAAGATTCAGCGCTCCTCATTTTATTTATCTTTCTATTTGTCAATAAACATCACTATGAATGTTTACTGTTATTTATATTATATAGTCTGTTTGTTGCGCACCTGTTTCCCGTTTATATGTTGTAGCCTAGCTCATAGCAAAATCGTCACAAGACATACACTAGACATCACACAAGACATCCACCTTTGAAATACAAGCTGGTCACCACATTCAAGTTGAACTTTCGTAACCTGAAAGTGCGAAATATGCTGTTGTACCCTTAATCATTCTATTACATGTTTTTTTTTTTTAAATCTTTAAACTAGTAGGTATTGAAAAATTACAATTAGATTACATATTAAAATGAATACGTTTCAGTATTGTTAAGCTTCAGTTGTTATAAAGAACTCGTTTCAAAGAAACGATAATGCGTTACTGGTGTGGGAGAATATCAATTTTATTATTAAAATGTTTATAAACACATTAACTTGGGACATGCCTGGTGGTGCGGTTTTTTCGCGCTGGACTGTCGTTTGGATTTATCGATGTAGTCAAATATAGAATGTATAAAGAGAAAGATTTCTTGTTCTCCCCCCCCCCCTTTTTTTACGAGAGGTAGAAATTAAAAAAAAAAAAAAGAGTAAAATATTTTCATGTCACAACGGTCTGGCCCTTTCTATTTTGTGAACACTTGTTCTCCCCCCCCCTCCCCCTCGTGGCCTGCTCTTTCCTTTACATCTTCTTCTCGAACAAACTTGTTGAAGGAAGAAGAGAATTATAGAAATAGCTAGAGGAAGTGTGTTTGGTCTGTATAGAATAGATTTATTTTTAATCCATTCCAGTATAGTAAAGTTTCCCTTTCAGACCTTGCGGTTTCTGACGCAAATAACTCTAAGGCCATCTGTTTCTATCGTAAACTGTTAAAGAACTGGTTGTCATGTGACTAGCACAGCCACCAACCGCGTTTACATTTTCTTCCTAACGAAAGTCAAGTACCCATTAGTGTTGGTTGGACTTAGGGGGCGCCCTAAAAATCCAGAAATTCAAAATCCCAGTCTTCACCGCGATTTGAGCCCCGGACCCCTGGTTAGGAAACCACCATGGCCCTCCTTAATTTATGTAGTAAGGATACATTCAAGTATTATGATTTTGTTGAGCTGTGACTTTAGATATTTTATGGAGTATTTTTCAATTTAAGGAATGTTTTTCTAAGTCTAGTTCTACTCTAAGTTTAAAAAACAAATATTTCAATAAAAGTAGTTAAACTTTAATATAAAGCAATAAATATATAACAACCAAAACAATGATGAGACTTCTACAATATCAAACAAATGTAAACATCTTCTTAATGTTCTTGATCTATACCAGTGTTTTCGATTTTTTTTCAGTAACGGAACACTTTACACATTTTGAGTATTTAGAGGGACACTTTGCTTACTTTTATAGAGGTTTCCTTCTAGTTAATCTTTTTCAGTTGTTTGGGGAAACACATATTCAACCCTCGCACAACACCAGAGTTTCACAGAGTACAGTTTTGGAATCACTGATCAATACATGATTTGGTTTGCATTCATTTTTGACATTTTAATACTAGCAAGACACCGTCAGTGACCAAAATAATATCAAATGAGTCACAACTGGCAAATGACAATGACAATGAAACCCCATCAATGACAATGTTATCGAAGGATTAACATGGTCACTTCTAAACCTACAAACCGATACCATTACTAGCACTGGCAAGCAAAAACAGACACTAATACCTCGGAATGATCTATGGATGTTCACTAGCTAAAAGCCAATAGAAACAGATGGTCTACACATCATATGCCCAACATGCTAATTTCATTGTATCATTTCTTTTATCCTGTGATGGATGTTTATCTTGTACTGAAGTCAGCTGTAGATGTTTGTTAGATTTCAATCAATTACTCAGCAAGCGTTTGGGTTTCTTGTTCGGGTGTATTCAATGTAGTGAAACAACAGCACAAAGATAACACACATCTATTTTTTAACTAGTGAAAAGATGTTGTCAACACTGATGAACAATGAATAATACGTTTAATCCAAGAAAAGGCCACAGTCAGAGTCTCTGTCAAATAAAACACGTGTTAACCCAAGGGAATCCCATCGCTAACTGATTTTCCAGTCTCTAACCCAAAATATCCCAAGCGTCACTAGTCCCGTTCAGTATACGTCTTCTATGGTGCGTCTCTAACTAACTAATAATATAAACTAGGTGCCTAACAATCCACCCTGATATACGGAGAGGTGGCTGATTGCCCTACATCTAGTAATATACATTGCGTATATAGAATTGGTCTTTTTTGATTTAGAATCACATGGGAACGATAGAGAGACTAAACATATACTACTGACTAGATCATGATCTGAGGAACACTTTTGCCAAGTTTAATCAAGATTTGTCAAACTAGGTTGATTTTAAATAAGGAGCATGCTAACATTTTTAAATCTCTTTTGTACAATAGATCACATCACGTCTGTCTCTTGACTTTCGCTGTTTGGATGCTGTGACAGTTCGCGTACTTTTGTA
>JAZGLO010005753.1:0-10647 GCA_036873155.1 Biomphalaria sudanica
CCTATGCTAAATGCTTCTCATCCAGACTTGAACTAGACAAAGCAGAGCACTAAAGTTATACTGTTATTTTTATTATCATTAACACTCTTCTGCAAGAAATATTGAACTCAGTGGCTTGATAATTAGCTTATCTTTCTGGAAAATTTATTTGTAACTTTGAGCTTTATTTAGAAAACTAAAATTTGGTGTCAAAGTTGTATACATTTAATTTTTTTTATATTTCAAATTCTTTCTTATACTTGCCATACTAATGAATTGCATATTACATAAATGTGTTCATATTAATAATTTTTTTAGAAATTTAATTACACGATTTTATTTTTCAGGCCAAGAACGAGCTCCATGCACTCAAGAAAAATCTCTCTCAAAGTTACCCCTTCGTATTCCTGTTCAAAGGAAAAGAAAATCTGAGCTAAACAATTTAGAAATAAGGAAATCTTTAACTCCAGAACTAAGGAAATCTTTAACTCCAGCTAAGTCTCTAGTTACTTCACCTAAAACTACTCCCAAAACTGACCAATCATCTGATGCCAAAGTACCAACTAAAACTTTGACTCCCAAAGATAGTCCAAAGAATAAGTCAGCCTCATTGAAGGCACTGCATGGGAAGAAAAAATCACCTAAATCAAAAATCAAATCAGCTAAGAAAACAGTAAAATCTCTGACTTTGTTAAAAACAAGTCCTAAAATTGATGCACCTATAATTACTAATGAGTTTGCCCTTGTTAATAATCACTTGGAAATGATCAAGAAAATTCAGTTTGCACAGCAGAACAATGATCTTAATGGCCAACTTGGCACTGGTGTCTTAAGTGTTGTTGCACCTTCTGCTATTGAAACCAATTTCAGTAGTCGTGTTAATCCTTCTTTCTCCTATACCAATCATGATTCTGCTGATCAACCTCCAACTGTTGCAAATTGTACAAACATTTCAGTAGTGGATATGGAGCTGACTCAGTTGGTCACTGCTGACACACTTCCAGCAACCACTAGTTTAGTGGAGGTCAGAAAGCCAGACACTGAGGATATCAATGAATCTTCAATTGAAGATGTTAGGAAAGAGAAAACAACACAGGCTGATGATATAAGTCCATCAGAGGAACCAATCATTGATAATTTTGAATGGGTCGATCAGAAATTTCCGGATGCTGTTACACTTAGGAGGGGAAAACCTGGGCAAATCTTATTTGCTGCGTCCAGGAAAGATCCTGATGGTACACGCAAAAATCTTCCAGTGGTTCCACCCACCAAGTCTAGATCTAAGAAAAAAAAGATGAACAACACGTCGGAAAGTTTTTCAGAGTCAGATCCACAAAGTATATTTGATTTTCATGATAAAACTCCCAAAGGTCTTGGAGATGTTAAATCAAAAGATTTATCAATTTTCAATATAACTGGTGACGTGTCCACCACTTCACCATTACCATCCTTGAATACATTCAAGCAGAGTCAGAGTAGCAAAGAGAAAAATTATTTAGAAACTGTTGCTTTACCCAAAGATGTTCTTTCACTTTTAGGAGATGAGCCAGAATATGAAATGCCTTTGAAATGTAGTCCTAGTCCAGTTAAATCTAAAGTACATCTTAGAACAAGATCTCAGTCACGCAGTAAGAAGCGTAAAGAAGAGAATGCTGAAAACACAGGTCGGTCTTACTCAGAAAGTAGAAAGATCTCTGCTTTATCTCCCGACTCTATCAGTAGATCAAGGAATAGAAAAAGCACGTCTGAGGATATTTCATCTGTTTCTGATCGGGGTAGATCAAGAAGTAGAAAGAGTCCAGTGCTGTGTTCAGAAGATATTCAAATTATTTCTAAGCGTGGTCGATCAAAAAGTAGAAAGAGCCCATTGCTATCTTCAGATGATAATCAGTTTGTTTCTGAGCGCAGTCGATCAAAAAGTGGGAAAAGTCTGGTACTATCTTCAGATGATCAGATTGTTTCTGAGCGTGGTCGATCAAAAGGTAGAAAAAGTCTAGTTCTATCTTCAGTTGATCAAATTTCTTCTGAGCGCTGTCGATCAAAAAGTAGAAAGAGCCCAGCGCTACCTTCTGATGATATTCAGTCTCTTTCTGAACATAAAAGATCGATGAGTAGAGATAGCCCAATGTTACCTTCTGATATACAATCTTTTTCTAAAGGTGGTAGATCCAAAAGTAAACCCAAAGAGCAAAGTTCTCCAAATTCTGAGATAATAAATGGGCAATCCAAAAAGTATATATTTTCTAACCATGAGGAGCAATATGATGTGGATATTGAAAAGATAGATCAAAATGTTAGCACTATTAATTTAACAAAAAGGATGACATCTTTTCTATCAGATCAGCAGAAGTCCCTGAGATTATCTGTTCAGTCAGCCTGGCACAGTCCCAGGCATATTAGTAAAACAGAATCTTCGATTGCAGAAAACAATGAAGGGCTGCAATGTACACCAAATAAAGAGCCATGGAAAGAAATTGATATCCATGAGACGGATTCAGAGGTTGAGAAGCCCAAGAAGATTTCTTTAGGTCTTCAGAAAGGTAAAGCAGTAATCAAAGAATTAAAGAAAAGAGAAAGGCGAAAATTCAGCTCCGAGGTGAAGAAACTTGCCAATAACAACAATAATGGAGAGGCTCTTTTACGGGTCAATGTGAACAAGGAAGATCTTGTGAAAACTGAGTCTCAGGAACCTGCCGTCAAAACAAGGTCTAGGACAAGTTCTCTAGAAAGTTCCAATAGCTTTGAAGTACTTGCAGAAGTTCATCCCATACCCTCAACTGTTTGTGATGGAATGTCAAAATCTATCAATGGTTTGCATGAGACAGAACAGAAAGTGCATAAAGATGTTCCTGTCCTTAAATGTATACAGCAAGAAAGCATTTCAGATGAAATAGAAACTGTGGCAGATTTCTCTATTGTAAAAGAAAAAAATGTACAAGCATCACAATTGACCTGCACGCAAAAAAAGCTAGAAAAAAACAAATCTGATGAGAGGTTCCATAGCACAAATAAATATTCACCTCACACAAAAAAATCCAAAAAAGAAATTTTAAAACTAATTGATCCTCAATTGGAAACAAATTTATTACCTTCACCAATCAGAAGTACAGTTGATACTGTGTCAAGAAGCAAGGAAATTAAATTGAAAGAGGATAGTTTGGTGAGTATGAATATCTAGGAAATGTATATATCTATTTGTCTTTGTAGTGACTGAAATTTCCTGTTAACTCCAGTCACTCCTATACATTTTTTATTTGCATTGTCTTAGAGCTTTTAATCTTTTTTTTTTTTTAAATCTCTCTTTAATTTAAATAGAACAGAGATAGCTTTGAAAAGGCTACCAGCCAAATACTTTCTAAAGTTAAAGATTTAAAAACGCCCAAAATAACAAAGGATGTTAAAAGTGATAACCATCAACAAAAGAAATCTTCTGGGAATGAAAATGCATCTCCTCAAGCCAGCATTATGGTGAAAAAAACAGTCGTCCCCCAAAAACCAAAAACTAGTCACCATGCTAAAGTCAACACCAAAACTCTTGGTGATATTAATCCCAACACACAGCAAAGTACACAGAATAAATCACCAAGAACGTCACCTGCTCTAAAAACTAAAAGATCAAATCCAGAACTTACCAACAGGTAAAGTTTTAATTAGTAGTTTTGCTTGTTAAGTTACAATCGTATGTAGTTGGCCTAGTACATTGCATCAAGTAGTACCGTTATTTCAAATATTTTCAAGTTTAGTTTGTATCTCTTCCTTGTTTACTGGCAACTAAATATTCTTAAGGTATTTATTTTTCTATAAAACTATTTATTTAATTCTTACTGTCCACTATTAAAGTTACAACTCTGAAATCATAGATAAATCTAAATATAACATTTATATCTCAATGGTAAACTTTCCTTCTTGGATAGTAAAAATATTCTTAGTTCTATGCTCCTGAAAATGCCCTTAAGTTGAACATAATTGCCATTATTTATTATAGTTTAAAATTGGTTAGCATTGTTATGCCATTATTATATAGTTAGTAAAGTAAAGTTTCCCTTTCAGATCTTGCGATCTATGGGGCAGATAAGGTAATCTGTTCTATGGCTAACAGTTAACAAGCAGGGTGTAATGTGGCTAGCACAACGACCAACCGCCTTTACTTTCCCCAACTAAAGTGTACTTATTAGAGCTGGGTGGACTCAGGGGCACTGTAAAAATTCCGATATTCAAAATCCCTGTCTTTTCTGAGATTCAAACCCAGGACCCAAGGTTTGAAAGCTGAGCCCTTAACCACTTAGCCACCGCACCCCTGATGCTTTCATCATCGTCGATTAAAAAGGCGACTTGGGTTATACTGTTCACAGGCTCACCTTTGTACACTGACGCCTGCTCAGGGCGGGAGAATCTTGTCCTTTCAAGAACATGTCCTTTTTGTGTACCCTTGAATTATAAAGGTCATAAAAATAGACACTCTTTGTTACAATGTGACCATTAGGTTGAACAATTATTTTCGACTGAAACCAATTTTTATTTTGTTGACCTATTTGAATAGTGATGTGCCTGAATTGAAAAAAAGGAGAGCAGCCACCAAAGTTCAAAACTATTCGGAGTTTTCATTAAAAGCGTAAGTATTCTTAGTGCAATATTAATAACTAATTCTAATGAAATCCTTTTCTAGGCCCTTTTGTTTAACTTAAAGAGAAATGTAATATTATATTATTAATGATTTTCTTTGTCTTTTAGAAAATTGAGAAGAGGAGATCCCATTTCATCTCATTACTGTTCCTCTGAAAACATTGACATCTATAAAGAAAAAATTAGAGGTAAGATAATCTTCTGTTTAAGTCACATTTTAAGCACAAACTGTTGTATTCATTTTCTTGTTTTGGCTGCAAAGATCTTATCCTTTTTCGTTTTGTATCAAAATAAGGATAAGGGAATAACTAGAGCTATAATCATTTGAAAACATATCTAATTCTGCTATTGTTAATACTACTACTAGTTTGAAAGAGATAACGAAAACTCAAAATTAATAAACTTAATGTATTTTATTACTAGTACTAGTGGTATTCATATTATTTTTGTTTTAAGAGAATAGTATTTAAACTGATCTACACTTTTCTTACTTTAAATGTTTGAAATGATAAAGGTGATACATTTCAGAATACAAAACTATAAAAGTAAAAAAAAAAATTAACCAAAAATGTGGAATATTTATTTATCTTGTAAAAAATGCTTGTTACCTTGGAGCACATCAAATGTATTTATATTCCTGTGTCTTTCTGAGTATTTTATCAGGTTGTGCTTTTTTATTTGTAAGTCACCTTTAAGTGCTTTATGTATAGACTTTACATTATAATAAATGTCCTACAGTGTCTTGAATTGAAGTGATTCTACCAATAGTGTTACTCTTAGTCTTATACTCCCTGTGGTATGCCTCAATGCTCAATTTTGTTTCATTACTTTTCAATATGGGCATGTTATAGTAGCATTTTGTTTTTTAAGAAACATTAATTTTAATTTTTTTTTTTTTGCAGATTCAGTTTGTGTCATTGATTTGTCATGCATAATTTTTTTCTAAAATTTTTTTTTTTTTTTTTTTTTAAATTCTTTTTCTGGGAGTTTTAATTTGATTCTTTTAACCATCTAATTCCTTTTGTAAAATTTCAGTATTTTTTAAAAATCTATATATATTATGCAATAATCTTCAAATAGTCTTTGATTTAGGACTAATGCTGTTGTATTTGCAGTTGTAGATCATTTATGTAAATCCTAAATATTAGTGCACCTAAGAGACTTTGATGAGATTAGAAGGTCAAAGAATTGTTTATATAACATTATAAAACAAGACCCTAATGTATTGAAATTGTTTTTTTTTTTCTATCTGCAGGTAAAACCAAGAAAGCACTACAAAGTACTATGGAGTCTCTACACAATCAGTCCATTCAAGAAGAGAACTAAGAACTAAGCTTTTTATCAAGGGAAGGGGGCTATTAGAGAGGGTGGGTGGGTGAGGTAAGCAAGACTTCTTGTAAATCTTTTTTTTTTTTTTTTAATAAAGTTTCCATTCAACATGGAATTTTATTTTATTATGATGTAACTTTTGTCTCTTCATCATGTTGAATTGCCAGAAGTATAAATCAGTCAATGTTTTGAATTTCTCTTTGAAAAAAATGTAAATACTCTTAAGACTGAGTAAAATGAAAACATTTTCAGTTTTAATTCTATGTTTTTTTTGTTATATCTGTTGTAAATAATGTGTGTGTATATTCAAATGTTCACAGCTAGAATGCTGTGTGTGTTTGTTCTTTAACTCTTCAGTGTGCAGCATTAGTCTCAAATGAGAGAAATCTTCTCAGAGAATAATAGTGCAACAGGTTTCCTTTCTTGTTTACCTTGAAAAACATTAACAAAAAAACCCACTATTTAATGTATAATTTCAAATGACAGGCTCATGCATGATAAAAAAAACATTTTACTTTCAACTAAAATATGGAATTGTTCAGGATTGAAGTGTGATCGATGCTTGTTTGTGTGTGGTTAACTCTCTCTCTCTCAATTAAGTATTATTGCAAGTCAAAGTTGAAATTTAATTTATCAAAAAAGCATTTCTGAGACATTACCTTAAAATTACAGTGTTGTTATGTAACTGCTTATAGTTTTGAAGATTAATGAAAATCAATTATAATGTAATAGCTTTCATCAGGAGTTGGGCCTTGTGAAGTTTCCATTTGCCATTATATGGGTTTAACTTTGTTGATTGATGTAATACTTGGTGAAGAAGTGACATGTTTACTCTAGACCATGAGGAATGGATAATTCTAGGAATTCTGTGGACATATTATCAATGATCTCACATGTCTTTGTCTTTTTACTGTTACATGTGAGCTATTTTTTTATTCAACTATTTTTTTTAAAAGCAAATGAGCATGGTCATTGCACTCAAACTCCTGTCAGGAATTTTTTTTAAAAATAAATTTTTGTTATGTTCAGATTCTACCTCAACTTTGGCATTATTAACATATTTACAGCAAAATATTTTGTAACTTGTAGATCATTTCCTTGTTACACAGCAATAGGATCCAAAGTTTTTGTTACTTCTAAAAAGCAATAAAACAAGTTTTAGGCTGTTTCATTAGCCCTAGAGTCTCCCATGTGACTGTTTGCAGTTTGGAAGATCATAATGAAATGATGCTAAATTCATCCATTTTACAGTTCTAATTCAAGTAGAAAAAAATCATCAGTGCTTTTATTTATTTTCTTTCCCTTCTGTTTTTTTGTTTTTTTAAGATTGCCAGTTGTTCACCCATTGTGAGGGTGTCTACTTGTGTTTTCTCATATAAATAATGCAGAATAAATACCATGAACAATATCAAATGTCTGTTATTACTTATGAAGTAGATGTATTCATTTTTACAAACTTTAAAATAGTTGTTGTCTTGTCAAAAAAATTACTGGTTTAACTTGACTTAAGAAACAAGCCTGGGAATAGATAAGTTTGAAACAAGAACATTGAGAACAATTTTCACATAGGTACTTAAAATTCATACAATTCAATCTATTTTAAAAATATCATCATTTAATTAGAGAGGGTTTGATATACAAGCAGTTATATATAAATATATGTGTGTGTATATTATATACATGAAGTAGAACTTTCAAGGTTTGGCAGTAAGATGATGTAATGGCTTACCTGCAATACATGCTGTTAAGAAACTAGCACAGTGGCCTACTACCATGGAGCGAAACACATATTTGAAGACAACAGTTTTTCTGTGTGGAACTAGAACTAGGTAGCATCCCATGATGACCCCTACACTAATGAAATTAGCAAAGCCACACAGAGCATATGTGGTGATTACTTCAGAACGTGCCTATACAAGAGAAAATATATCCTTAGAAAAGTTTGTTGAATCGAAAAATTATTAACATTTGTTTTGAACAGAACATTTCTAATTTAGTGGTTTTAATAAATAGTGTTTTTGTTTGGGTGAGATTCCTAGATCGAGACCATTTGTTATAGAAGGCCTAAACACTGATCTGCAACGTCATAACCTGTAGGCAACTTAGACCAATAGCTCGTCACATCATACAGACTTGTGACGTGGCAACAAGCTATGGTTCTAAACTGCCCACAGGTTTGACGTTGCAGGTCAGTGTTCAGGCCTCATATAACGATTGGTCTCGCTTACATGCAGAAGAAAATGACTGTTTATTTTATTTTATTACATGGCCCACTGAACAAACAAAATTAAAACTCAGGAAGGAATTGAATGGTAGAAGAGAGGGACATGCTGGACAATAATTAACTCCACTACAGAGATGGTTTTATTATTGCTGTAGTAAAGAAAGTTCTGAGGCAAAAATCACAAGATGCATCAATTTGACAAGCTTGTCTTTGTTTTACTTAGTCTTTAGACCCAAAGACTAAAAAAACAAAGATTTACTGCTGAATGAGTGTATAGAAAATACAATAAACATGCATATATGTAACCCTGCCTGACCAAGTAAAAAAAAAAGCCTGTTTGAGCCACAAAGCCTTCGTCAGATAAAAAATAAACAAATAAAGAAGACAAACAACACAAAATAGCTTTAAGTTAACTTATCTGTCTGATGTTGCTCTCTATTGAGACAGAAAAGAAATGAGCTACGCTGGTGTAAAAGCGCTGGAAATCGGAATGGGGTGGTGATGTCAGGCAAAGATAAATGGGAAAAGGGTGGAGGGTTAGTCTTCATCTTATTTTAAATAACAGTTTGTTGGTTGTCTATCCCGTGAGGTTGGAGGGCACCTGACATGTAAATAAGTTTGTTTTCCATTGGACAGATAAGTTAACTTAAAAGCTATTTTGCGTTAATTGTCTATCTTCTTTTTTGTTTGTTTTGTAGCTGATGAAGGTCTTGTGGCCCAAACATCCTTTGTTTTACTTGGTCCGGCAGGGTTACATATATGCATGTTTATTGAAAATAACATGGAAAGAAAGAGTGTGCAATACTGAGATCCTTGCGAGAACAGGCCTTCCCAGCATCTTTAAACTCCTCAGGCAACGCCACCTGCACTGCTAGGACATGTTCACTGGATGGAGGACAATCACATCCCCAAAATCATTCTGTACAGACAACTCGCATCTGGCTCAATAACTACTGGTTGCCCCCACCTCCGTTATGTGGATGTGATATAACGGGATTTAAAATCAGTGAGCATTAATACTGACCATTGGGAAGATATAACCCTAGACCGCACTAACTGGAGAGAGACTGACCAAGAAAGCTCTTGAAGAAAAGTGTGCCATATGGAAAATGGCTGGCTCCTCTACCACCAAAGCGAAGGCCACCTTGACATGCAATATATGTGGACGGGAGTGTCTCTCCAAAATAGGGCTCCACAGCCATATGAAAAAGTGTTTGAGATGAACCATAGTCATTCTAGGACTGAAGGAGGCCAATAATTGTATATTCTTTATTCAATATGTAAGTTTTAAAAATCCCACTAAGTCCAACTCACTGACAAAAAGCCTTCTGTAAGTGTAATATTCCAGGCAGGTAGATGAACATTCTCAAATGTGTCACTCCAATACCAGTCTGTGTAGTTGTGATTGATGTAGTCCTCAAACTTCAATCGATTCTTTCTAAAATCCCCAAGCTTAGCATAGGCGACTAGTTCATTGATAAAAACTTTAATGCCTAGCAGTTCTGCAACTCTGTGACCATCACTTGAATCCACGCCTAAAGATAATGCCAGTGGATAAAAGAGATAGGAGCATATCCACTGTTGATGAAACAAAATTTTAAAATAATACAGATTTAAATATTTTTTTTCTTAAATCAAGTTTGCTGTTAATTAACATTTGCACATGATTTATTTTTAATTTTATATGCTGTAATCAATTTTTATCACTACAAGTTTTCTTTCTAAAAAAACTTATCTTCAAAATGTAAAAATGAGTTCTTAAGACAAGGATGTTACAAGAAAGTAAGATCTCAATACTAGAGATGTCAAAATTGTACATATCTTGCTTGTGGATAATAAAAGGTTATAGCCTCAGTTCTGCACATAACAATGGGCCACATACTATTAGTTGTTAAATCTTTTTAAAGTACTAATACCTTGTAATTGTAAGATTTGTTTACTAAACAGGTTACAAATAGTATTTTAACTTTTGCCATGTGCACATGATTGTGTGTAACTGATATCAACTCTTGGTTAAAAATCTTGCAATGCTTACATAAGGTTATTACCACTTCAATAGCTTACATAATAGGACATCAGATATATAGAACTAGTATTGTATCAAACTATTCCAATGTGGTTAATTACTTAAAAATTTTAAACATGGCATATCATAAAGATTTTATAATACTGTTCTTTGACTTGTATATAGTTATTTTATATATTTTATTGATTTTATGTTATATTTAATAAATATTACAAATGTGAGCTATATTTTGTTACTATGTAATTATGAAACAAAGAATTATATTACTAGATCTAGTTACCTGTAATGTAAAATTCTGAATGTTCACCAATTCTCCAAGCCATCTCAATGTTGCATTGATCATGTCCATGAAGCTGACTACAGCAGTAACATTGGCCAGTATGGAGCCAGCAAGTGTAAATGATGAAACAGCACCACTAGAAAAAGCATCCATCACACTGCGATACCTAGAGGAAAATAATATTAC
>JAZGLO010005754.1:0-61012 GCA_036873155.1 Biomphalaria sudanica
TATTGTCACGTATTACGAATTGAATTCTACTTTTAAATGGCTTGCCTAGGGGAACGTGACAATAGAAAAGGAGTTGTGTCACTTATCTTAAGTCTGAATTTAATCAAAGACTTACAATGAATAACAAAAAAAAAAAAAATGACACAAGAAATCGGAAGGTAAACTATCAACGTAATGTTTAATCAAATATAAAGTTACAAGAAAGAAAAATAAACATTTACTCAATACAGAATTGATGTGTTGACCAAAACCCTTTTACAAAAATGGCATGTAAAAATATTACAATACAAGAGTTTGAAAATATAATTACAAATACAAGCAAGGCCTTGAATAAAAAAAAACTTACACGATCAAGTGGTATACCACGCACGGGTAACGCAATGTCTCCGCTATTCTGTCCCACGGCTGTCTCCGTATGTCTGTCCGTCAACGTCACCCGGGCGGTCTTTATATAATCTACCGCGCGTCGACCTCAAGACAAATCCAGTGATTTCTAGAACCAAATACGTCATCAATTTCCCAGATCTAGAACGCTCTTCAAAGAGACAGAAAAAAAAACACCCTCCTTTCAACCAGAGGTACACACACAGGTCAAGGACCGGTCACTGTCTGTGTGGCTTGACGAATAAAATAAAAAAAAAACTTATTACACAAGGGGCAGACAACCTACCCGTCTCTCGACCGCAACAGGTCAAAGAAAGAAAAAACAACGCCTAGATACGTAACACCTCCCCCCTAAAAATAAAAAGTTTACATTTCCACGAAATGGAAATCTTTTTAGAACAACAAAAAAAAAAAATATTTACATTACAGAATGTATTTATCATGATATATATAAAAAAAAATATACATCAAAATACTTTTTACACTCTAGATAAGGCATCGGCGATAACATTTTCGCTGCCTTTTATGTGTTTAAGATCTAGGTTGTACTCTTGTAAAAATAAACCCCACCTGAGAAGTCGTTGGTTCTTGCCAGACATTTTGTGGATAAATGTAAGGGGATTGTGGTCAGTAAATACAACCAGTGGCCATCTGGACCCACTGATATAAAAATCAAAGTGTTGTATAGAAAGAATCAACCCAAGACATTCTTTTTCCACAGTAGAATAATTTCTTTGATGTCTATTAAATTTCTTGGAAAAGAAACAAATAGGATGCTCTACTTGGAAATAATCTTCTTGGTAAAGGACTGACCCAACACCTGTGTCACTGGCGTCAATAGCTAACCTAAAAGGTTTTCCGAAGTCAGGAGCCATCAAAATGGGGGAGCTAGATAATATCTGCTTGATTTGGTTAAAGGCTTTCTGACATTCATCCGTCCAAGTAAATCGGACGTTCTTTCTCAGGAGGTTTGTTAAAGGACTGGCAATGACAGAAAAATTTTCGCAAAATTTTCTATAATATCCAGACATTCCCAAAAATCTTCGGAGTTGTTTCCGATCAGCAGGGATAGGGAAAGCTTGGATAGCTTCTACTTTGGCCATTACAGGTTTCACCTGGCCTTGTCCTACAATATGGCCTAAGTATTGGATGGAAGCCTGGCAAAAATCACTCTTACTCAGGTTTACAGTAATTTTTGCATGTAAAAGTTTAGTAAAAAGACAATGCAGTTGTTTACAATGGCTAGAAAAATCTTGGCTAAAAATTACTACATCGTCTATGTATGCGTGGCAATTCTCCATGTCAGCAAGCAGGGCATTTATCATTCTCTGGAAAGTGGCAGGAGCATTCTTCATGCCAAATGGCATCACTTTGTATTGGTACAGACCATCAGGGGTGACAAAGGCGGAGATTTCCTTTGCCCTATCAGTCAGGGGAACCTGCCAATAACCTGAAAGTAGGTCTATTTTGGTGATGTACTTAGCGTCACCAATACGATCTATGAGATCGTCTATCCTAGGGATAGGAAACGAATCGGTCTTTGTGACAGCATTTACCTTACGGTAGTCTGTACAAAAACGATAAGTCTTGTCCTGTTTAGGTATCAAGACACATGGGGAGCTCCAGCTACTGGAACTTGGTTCAATGAGGTCATTTTCAAGCATATACTTGATTTCTGACCTAAGTATGGCAAGTTTTTCAGGGTTAACCCTGTAAGGATGCTGCTTGACTGGAGTAGCCTCGCCAACATCTACATCATGCATTATAACATTAGTCTGTTTTGGTACATCAGAAAAAATGTCATTAAATTCATTAATGAGCTTCATGATAACTGGCCTTTCTGTCGAAGACAGATGAGACAGTTTTACATCCAAATTCTGTAATACAAAAGAATTAGGTATTTTGTATTGTCCAAATTTCTCCTTTACAATATCATCATCAATAGGAGAAACATGGCTATTTGAACAACTTTTGACTGTATTTAAAACACAATTACTCTTATCTGAGTGATCTGGCCGAGATACATAAGGCTTCAGCATGTTTATATTTTCCTACGGTCAGGGGTTTTGATTGTGTAATTGAGGTCACTAATTTTGGTCTCAATTTCATAGGGACCAAAATATCTGGCTTGCAAGAGTTGACCTGGTATGGGCAAAAATACAAGCACCTTATCCCCGGGAGAAAATTCTCTAACACGGGCCTTTCTATCATACCAGCGTTTCATGCTGGATTGGGTGTTTTGTAAGTTATTTTTGGCCAGAACACAAGCATCATAAAGTCTAGTTTTAAACTTAATTACATAGTCTAAAAGTCCTTCAGTGGCTGTTGGTGACAACAAAGTCTCTTTTATACATTTCAAGGGACCGCGCACCGAATGGCCAAAGACTAAGTCAAAAGGGCTGAATCCCAACGATTCCTGGACGGATTCACGGGTTGCAAACAGCAGCATGTGGATTCCTTCGTCCCAGTCTTTTCCGTGCTCAAAGCAATAGGTTCGGATCATGTTCTTGAGAGTCTGATGGAATCGCTCAAGAGCGCCTTGCGACTCGGCATGATACGCACTCGACATGCAGTGTTTGATGCCCAACTGAGTCATGACTTGCTTGAAAAGATTGGCCGTGAAATTCGTTCCTTGGTCCGATTGGATGGACTTTGGTAGACCAAATAGAGTAAAGAACTTGATTAAGGCCTTCACAATGTTTGATGCTTTTATGTTCCTTAGAGGAATAGCCTCAGGAAAACGAGTTGAAGCACACATAATGGTCAACAGGTATTGGTTGCCAGCTTTTGTCCTTGGGAGAGGACCAACACAGTCAATAAGTACTCTGCTGAAAGGTTCTTCAAAGGCTGGAATCGGCTTCAGAGGAGCAACAGGGATCTTTTGATTTGGCTTGCCAACCATCTGACAGGCATGACAGGATCGGCAGTACTGGATGACATCTTTCTTCAAACGTGGCCAGAAGAAGTGGGACATACTCTTGTGGTATGTCTTGTGGATGCCGAGATGACCTGACATTGGTGTGTCATGAGCCAGATTCATGATGTACGCTCGGTATCTTTCTGGTAACACGATTTGATGGCATATTCTCCATTCTTCTTCGTTGGATGCGTCTGGAGGTTTCCATTTCCTGAAGAGCATATCATCTTGGATGTAGTAGCACGTTGATGCTAGCTCTGCCTCTTGTGATGTCATTGCGGTTTCTCGGAGTTTGGCGAGCTCTGGATCCTTCTTTTGGTCCTCAATCAACTGTTTTCGAGTTGATGCCGGCTTTTCAGAATTTGGCGTTTCTTCTTCAAGAGAAGCAAAGAATGTGGTGCTCAAGTCCACATCATCTTGGTTACTGTTGGCTTTGATGACGTTTTCTTCTTGAGATGCTTTCAACCTCATTGCCCTTGTTACTGCACACGCTGGATATAACTCTAGGTCTTCCTCGGGTGTGGCAGATAAGTCGGGTGTTTGAGTGACGATGGGTTCGGCTATCACCTTTCCACCTGCTAAGTCATTGCCTAACAGCAACGAGATGCCTTCCAATGGTAATGTTGGTCGGACACCTACAACAACCGGTCCAGTAATGAGATTTGACTTTATGTCGATTAGATGTAGAGGCACATCTATACATCCAAGCTCTACGCCTCGTAACAGGATGCTCTTCCCAGTCGATGATGATTTAGACAAGGGCAAGATACCCTCTAAAAGTAACGATTGTGAGGCACCTGTGTCTCTCAAAATGGTGATAGGTCGTAGACTTGTAGAATCACCGGGTAGTGATACAAATCCTTCCGAAATGAAAGGCTTAAAATCCTCTAATAAAACATCAATTTTGGTTGATGCAGACTGGACTTGGGTCGAACTCTCGCTGGAGTCATTGACATCTCTAGGAGACGCAGTGGAGAAACTCTTTCTTGAGTCAGTAGAACATCTTGTGGATGTATTTGGAGAACTCTTGATGGAGTCATTGGAACATCGGGGTGATGTCTTATGGGAACTCTTGATGGAGTCATGGGAACATCGGAATGATGTATTATGGGAACTCTGGATAGAGTCATTGGAACATCGGGGTGATGTATTATGGGAACTCTGGATAGAGTCATGGGAACATCGGGGTGACATTTTCGGAGAGTCTTGTACAGTCAATACATTTGAAACAGGTGGTGTCGAGGTATTCTTGATATGGCTTGATGATGAGGGAGTAAACCTCGACGACCACTGTACTGTGCAAGCGCTGACTTTTGAAGGAGCTTTTTCGTTTCTCTTCCTCAGTTTCCAACAATCGTCAACTTTATGGCCTTCTCGTTTGCAGTAGGAACAAGTAGCTTTACTTGTAGTAGGTTTTCTGTCATTTGTACTGCTGTTCTTGATGGAGTTGCTAGCAATGGACTCAGGCTGTTTGACTTGTTTTGGCTTGACATCCGTCATATACTTGGCAAATTGATGTGATATTATATAATCGTCTGCCAACACTGCAGCCTTGTGCACATCTTCCTCGCCACGATCAGCTATATGCGTACGGACGTCCAGCCGCACACAACTCTTGAACTCTTCCATCAGCATTAGGTTCTTGAATTTTGCAAAGTCGGTGCCGATTTCCCTGGAAGTGAGCCATTTCTCAAAGCGTCGCTCCTTTTCCCGCAGGAATTCTACATGGGTTTGGCCATCCGATTTGCGACAATCCCTGAACTGCTTTCGGTAAGCTTCCGGAACAAGTTCATATGCCTTAAGAATTAAGGCCTTAACAACATTATAATCTTTTTGTTGTTCAATGGTCAAAGAACAAAATACCTCTGCAGCTCTACCAGTCAAAACTGTTTGCAGCAAAGTGGGCCACAAAGTTTCAGGTACATTAAAATTTTTCACAGCAAGTTCAAATTGTGGAAAATAATTGTCAATTGTGGCTTCATTAAAGCGTGGAATTATTTTCAAAAATTTTGTTGCTTCAGCAGTATGACTGGCAGGGGAAGAATCTGGTCTTACATTAGCAGCTAACTCTAATTTTTTTAACTCTATTTGTAATTTCATTTCCATTTCTTTCTGCTCTCTAGCCGCTGCAAGCTCTAATTCTTTTTGTTTAATTTCTCTCTGCTCTCTAGCCGCTGCAAGCTCTAATTCTTTTTGTTTAATTTCTCTCTGCTCTCTAGCCGCTGCAAGCTCTAATTCTTTTTGTGCGGCCTGTTGTTTAATTTCCTTCTCTTTTAAAGCTAACTGGGCTTCTATTTCCATTTGTTTTAATTTTATCTGAAGTTCTAAATCTGATTTACCCTCATCGGGTCTAAGGGTTTCTAAAAGGTCTTCAGAAAACACTTCCTCGTCTACATAATGGATTACAATGTTATCTCTGATTTCTTGTTTAAGGGCATTTGATTTTATTTTTAACCCTAAATGTTTAGAAATAAGGACCAGTTCCTTCCTAGTAAAAGCATCAAGCTCTTCCACAGAGGGATTTGCAAGAAATACCTGAATATCCATGACTAACTAGCAACTATTACAAGCAAAAATATGTATACAATGTAAATATACAGTACAAAATCAGTACAACAAAAAAAAACCTTAAGAGAGTTTGGTCAATACTATTGATACTTTACTTCCGACTCTTTGAACCAAAAAAAATTTTGTTAAAGTCAACTTCGCCTTTACAAAATTACTCAAGTAAGACGAAAATAGGTTCAGAAAAATATCCGGGACGAAAGCCCTCAAACTTCTTTTGTCACGTATTACGAATTGAATTCTACTTTTAAATGGCTTGCCTAGGGGAACGTGACAATAGAAAAGGAGTTGTGTCACTTATCTTAAGTCTGAATTTAATCAAAGACTTACAATGAATAACAAAAAAAAAAAAATGACACAAGAAATCGGAAGGTAAACTATCAACGTAATGTTTAATCAAATATAAAGTTACAAG
Source organism: Biomphalaria sudanica (assembly GCA_036873155.1). Classification (NCBI taxonomy): domain Eukaryota; kingdom Metazoa; phylum Mollusca; class Gastropoda; family Planorbidae; genus Biomphalaria; species Biomphalaria sudanica. The sequence continues at coordinate 6,282 of JAZGLO010005754.1, forward strand.
AAAGAAAAATAAACATTTACTCAATACAGAATTGATGTGTTGACCAAAACCCTTTTACAAAAATGGCATGTAAAAATATTACAATACAAGAGTTTGAAAATATAATTACAAATACAAGCAAGGCCTTGAATAAAAAAAACTTACACGATCAAGTGGTATACCACGCACGGGTAACGCAATGTCTCCGCTATTCTGTCCCACGGCTGTCTCCGTATGTCTGTCCGTCAACGTCACCCGGGCGGTCTTTATATAATCTACCGCGCGTCGACCTCAAGACAAATCCAGTGATTTCTAGAACCAAATACGTCATCAATTTCCCAGATCTAGAACGCTCTTCAAAGAGACAGAAAAAAAAACACCCTCCTTTCAACCAGAGGTACACACACAGGTCAAGGACCGGTCACTGTCTGTGTGGCTTGACGAATAAAATTTAAAAAAAACTTATTACACAAGGGGCAGACAACCTACCCGTCTCTCGACCGCAACAGGTCAAAGAAAGAAAAAACAACGCCTAGATACGTAACAGTATGGTTTGTTTGTATGTGTCTGTGTTGGGTCAGCTGTTCCATTACAAGATACCATTGCCAAAACGTGCGTTGGACGAGATGCGTTTCACTTAAAATAGTGTGTGTGTGTGCTTGAGATGGTCGTCGTTATAGTAGGCCTATAGGCCAGTGAATCCAATTCGATCAGCGGGTCATTTTAATTTCCAACACTAATGTCGCGGGCCACATGATCGAAAAGATATAAAAACTTAATAAAATTGACCTGGAACTATTTTATTTGAAACCTGAGGATCTAGCACTTACATAAATGATTTGGATATTTTAAATTTCTTTTTACGCGTCAGAAAATGGCGTAAGTTCTGTTTATGTTTTGTTGCTGTTTTTGTTTTTTTTAAACACACTTTCTTTACAAAACAAACATGTTGGCTAGCATGTTATCATGTTCCACAAAAAGTAAAGATCCGTTCACTTTCCCTGGTAGATTCTTCACTCAGAGTCCCATTTCATAAACGCACACATGTTGAATACCTTGTTACCAATCCATTAGAGAAAAAAGGGGGATTTAGCGTAGGTGAAGATATAGTTTCAACATTTTTAGGGGAGTTGGGGGTTTCTCTATTTTTATGCCGACGTTTCTGCGGGCCGGATGGAAACAAGTCGTGGGCCGGATCTGACCTGCGTGACGTATTTGGGGGCATCACTGGTAGGCAGACGAGAAAGTTACAACTTGAGAATTTTCTAAATTAGGGGGTTTCAACCATAGTGCAGTATGGGCATCTGCTCATTTTATATATTTTTTAAAATTCTTAAATCTTGCTTTCAATCACATAAACACATTAATAACAACAACACACGAAAGTTTGCACATGTGCACTTACTTTATTGTAATTTTGAAAAACCGATAAAAGATAAAATGAACAGAAACTTTTATGGTTTGATAAAAAGTAATATTTACAGATGATTCCAAATGTGGAGATTAATAGGACAATAAACCATTCAGAAGGTAGTCACAGCACGCTCTCAAACTACATTTTATTTTATGTTATCCTCTTCTGGATTTTGTACAGCTTAAATTATAAATTGAAGTATTCAGTTGTTATTAAACTAATTCTACATCAAACATCTTTGAGATAGCTTGTTCCTCCTCGTAGTGTAAATAGTTTGCACACACCAGAGAATCATATAATTTTCCGTGTTGAAATTAGAAATAGAATGGCTCTGTGGCGTGCACTAAATTTCATATTTTAAATTCAATTATTCTAACTAAATGGTTAATTAGGTTCAACTTCTGAATCTTCACTGCAAAATGTCTGGACACTGGCCATGAAATTAAGAGTCGGTGTCTCAAAGGCAAGACCGTTGCTATGTTCTCTGATGTCTCTGATCTGGCCAACAAATCTTTTGATGGTAGAGCTCTGTCGAAAGATCAATGAATTATTCTTTAGTAACAAGTATACTATAATTTAAAAAAAAAATTCCTACTTCATGTTCAAATAATATAGTAAACTTAATATTCATAGTATAATTTTATTTGTCATGGAAAAAAAAATTGAAAAGAAAAGGCCTGTATGGGGAGAGCACCCACGTTATTCACGTTAATCACAAATAATGTATGGAACTTTCATAACTATAATTTCGGAACAACATTATCAATTCATACAAAAGCATTTCAATCACAGACCTATATATTTCAATGCTATGTCGACTTCCAATCCTGTTTTTTTTTTCTCCTTTCTTCTTGAACACGCATTTCCTATTTCACATTCACACCATGGTGCGCACTTGTGCTTCAAACTCAACTTTTTCCTTACATCCACAAGCAGAGCGTGAATTAGCATAAATAGACAATTATTTTACAATACGACTTTGGTCTCTACGCTGACTCTCATGTTTCTTCATTTCGGCTCATTTCCATGCATCTGAAAGTTTCGGGACTCACCAAAGGTTGGCTGTATCCACCAATAAAAATCGAGTTTGACAATGAAATGTCAGTCCTGACGAGGTGATCAACATACTCATGTCGGACCCCTTGGATCTCCACTGCAAAGCCAGTCTTGGGGTGCACTCTGCGCTGCCTACTGTTGACGTCTCTGTACATGCGGTACACGTGCAACTGAGTGAGAACAACAAGAGAACTATTTTTTAAAATAATCCTTTTTATAAAAAAAAAAAATAAGCTTCTCTCTCATAACTATATATCTGAATAATCTAGAAGTTATTTCCCTTATTCAATATCAAACAAAATAATTAATCACTTATAATTAATTGACTAATTGGTTAATTTTTAAACTGATTCATGTTTTGCTAGGAAGCCTACAATAAATAATTGGTTGAAATTTTAACTTAATCCGAGAATGGGTGTGAGAGAAATAACGGGTTAAATTATCTAAGGGGGCGAAACCGTACATACTAAAGGATTAATTTCCCTTGTTGGTATCAAACAAAATAATTAATTACCAACAATTCATTGACTGGTCGGTTAATTTTTTTAATTGATTTATGGCTTGTCTATGCCAATGAATAAATATAATTAATCAGAGAATGTGTGTAGGAGAAATAACGTGTCCAAACATTTGACCAGACCGACAGAGTGAGTTGATATTAGCTTTGTAAAAAAAGCTATGCAGATTGGAATTTAAAAACAAATGGTTTACGAATTAATGACAGTCTATAAAATAACTAAGAAAATTCGAAATGAACAAATAATAGAAAAATAATAAAATTACTGCAAGTCTTAATCAGGATTCAAACTCAGTAAGGTAGTCAATCAGTTTTTGCCACTTTTATTAAATATAAGAACGCACACGCTTTCATCAACAGATGTTTGAGAACTATCTTTAACATATAATTGTAAGACAGAGTAGAAAAACAGAAATATAAAGGTGTTGATCTTAGAAAGAGTGTGGCAATGGATTGGTCATACACTAAAAAAAAATGCCAACAACAGAGCTAGACACGCCTTAGATTGGAACCCCCAGGACACAAGTCGCAGAGGAAGACCAAAAAGAACATGGTGCAATGACCTAGTTTAGTTTAGAGATTATGTTAGTTTTGTAGATAAATATATTCAGCAATGTTTTTAGCGACGGTAAAAGTAGTGAGGTAGTCAGACAGACGAATGACGTGGCAGAACGCGGGTACATGAAGAACAAGATGGCTAGGGCTTAAAGAAGGAAGAGTATTTAGGATACTACTACAATTATATAATTAATTAGTGTTTTTTTTAAAGATATATTAAATATATTTATATTTAGTAATAGTTAAAAATGACTATACCCCCAACAGCACAATATAGTAGTAGAATATTTATAGCATCAATATTGGCGATATGAATTTTACACAAACGTGTTGTTTGGGTTATAGTGCCATTGTCTTACCGTAACCCATTCATTTGTGTTCACGAGTTCGTTACCGATGAAGAATGCACCGAAATAGCCTTCCACGCCCGTCGGTGATGTGTTGAACAGGTGATAGCCTACTTTTCCGTTCCGTATGAATACAGCCTCATCATCGTAGTGTGTCCCAGAGCCTCGAGAGTACAGGATGACAGAGTTGGACTCTCTGGTCTTAAACCTCAAGCTGAAGTAGATGCTGGTGATGGAAGAAGGACACCACGCTGTCAAGTTGTACCATTTGGGAATATAGATCGTTTCTTAGTGTGGACAGAACTGAATGAAAACAGATCATCAGATCCTTCCAAGGATGTGCAAACGTTAGTTAACAGACTAAACACTGACTGCTTTGAACGTGTGCTTTGGATGGCTGCCTGGGTCGTGTGGTATGCGCTCTGGACTGTGGTCTCTATGGTTCCGCCGCAATCCCCGCAGTCCTGTAGGACGTTTGGGCTAGAATGATGTAATAGTCTGAACTAATTTCTAATACATGTAAACAAACAGAAACAGGCCAACATTTTAAAAACATTTGGTAAATGGGATTATATTTTAAGCTGACTATTTAAGAGCAAGAAATGTAAACCGTCTCGTGGTTTAGTTAGATATATATCTGTCTGCTTTTCATTATATTTACAACTAATTTTAATCACACAGTGCAATGCTACATTCACTTATTAACCTCATGCGTGTCAGAGGAGTGGGTTCTAGATGAGCTCTAATTGGTGTTAGGGTCAGAACAGGAAGGAGTCTTCCCCAGCTTAACTCCATGACATGAAACTGGTCTCATCGAGCTTTGGTGACTCGGCAGATATATTCTTACCATTCGGAGGCTTGTAGAGAAGAACAACTCAAAAAAAAGGAGTTTAGAATATCGAAATATTTGGGGGAGGGGGGGGGAGACCAAGGGTTTTTAGAAAATTGAGAAAAAATAATATTCCCTTACCTGTAAATAAAAGTTTGATATGCAACCCTATTTATTATAGGGCAATAGGGATGTTGATTTTTCTTTTAAAAAAAAGGAAATTGAACAACCAAAAAGAGGTATGTGTTCACATTTATACTTTCAAAATAATTTATAAAATAAATTAAAATCCCTGCCATATATCTAAATACTGCAGGAATAAGTTCCCTTTTTCTATATAAAAAATAATTAATTACCTCTAAATGATTAACTAATTGGTTTTATTTATTTTTATTGATTCGTATAATGTCATCGACTGTGAATAATTGTGCAAAACTTCAGCTTGATCCGAGAATGGGAAGTAGGAGGATAAACTATACGAAAAGTAAAAAGAGAAATAGCTCCACATATACGGCCACATCTCTCACTAAGTAGCATTAATTTCCCTTTTTCGATACCAAACAAAATGCTCAATAACCAAAATTGGTTGTTTTTTTGTTTTGTTGTTTTTACTGGACTGATTCATATTTTCTTAGGTAGAACAAAAAAAAATTGTGTAAAGTTTCAACTTGATCCAAGAATGGGTGAGGGAGAAAACATGTAATAAAAAAGTTGTACCAGACAGAGTGAGTTGAAATAATCTTTGTAATAAAAAAGTTGTACCAGACAGAGTGAGTTGAAATAATCTTTGTAATACTAAGTATCCATAACACTCTGAAAAATCCAATGTTTTCAAATCTTTCTTGTCCTATAGGGTACTTCTCGTTTTCGTTACTACTGCATATATACAAAATGTTCTTCCTTAAATAGTATACACCCTCCCCCAGATATGCCCTTTGACCTTCTCTCCAAGTTAAGTGAATAAGACTCTTGCAGCCGCCCCCCCCCCTTTTTTTTTTCAACTTATCTTGGATCCGCCGATGACTTAATGACTTACTCGTTACTGTTGTTGAAGTTGTTAAAGTCAAACTGCAAGAACGTGTCACCGGGAAAACTAAAACAATGACTTTCTCCTCCATCGGAATCTTGACCTCTCGTGGTCGACACCTAGAAGAATAAACAATAACACTGAACAATGTCCCTGACCTTCTCTGTGCACCAGTAGTGCTTACGTAGGAATGTCAAATTGCCAGTTTATTGATAGAACAAAAATGTCAAATTGCCAGTTTATTGATAGAACAAAAATGTCAAATTGCCAGTTTATTGATAGAAAAAAAAAAGTGAAATTGCCAGTTTATTGATAGAACAAAAATGTTTATTGATAGGTTAAGAATTTCAAATTACCTGTTTATTGATAAGAATAGATAAGAATGTCAAATTGCCTTAATATTGATAGGACAAGAATTTGAGATTTGCCTGTGTATTGATTGGATAAAGCAAAACTACCGGTAGTATCATTGTAAAGATTCTTGAAGTTGAAAAGTTAAAAGCTTATGAAACTTCAACATTAATCATCGTCTTCAAAATCTAGCCAGAACAGGACATTAGTGAAGAAGCAATAGCCGTAGTTGGATTTTTTAAAACTAGTCGACCGGCGGCGTTGCATAGGCCGCTATTTTGCTGGGCCGGCCTTAGAGCACTGCAACCTATGCGACCGCAGTGGGCCCCGCACTATCATATGACCCGCTATTATTCAAGGTGTATAAATGATTAAATTAAACCATTTTATAACTTAAAAAAGATTTCCCGCTACCTCCTGTCTATTTACCAGGAGCTCATGGAAATCTCCCGAAATCGCAAAAAATACGAAAAAGTCCTTAAAATATACGGAAATATATACACAAAAATTGTCATTTTGGGGTGTTATTCAATATGGAAAACGCCAATCTTACGCACGGCATTATGCATCAGCCGTAATTGTGTAATCTGGTGAAAGAAGCTACTCGCGCCTCAAAGTAATGAAGAATTACTTGCAGTCAATAATTCTCATAGATTGAAACATTTGGTAATTCTTGCTATTGAGCGTGATCTATGTAGGAAACAGAATTATTATAATATACTGTATGACTTTGCTACACGCAAGGCTCGTAAAGTAAGTCTGTACGTAGTAAAGAATGAATAAAATGCATAGACGAATTTATTTTCTAATACAAACTCTTAAATTTCACTTATTATCCGCTTTCCTACCCAAATTTGGCCTCGCGAAATCCGTTTCGCATAGGGCCCCACAATGGTTTAGTCCGGCCCTGCTATTTAGTGACCTTTTAATATACATAGTAGATTACCTGTTCTCTTTCCATGACTTCTTGGTCACAATGGTTAAGTCCGGCGCTGCTATTTAGTGTTTGTAAAATGTTTGTAAAATGTTTTACGTTTCGGATGTTCCTTCGGGGTTGACAATAGTTTGCTTCCTAGTCCCACAGGACGAAGGGGTATGGGAGCGGGCAGGGTTTGACAGTCCAGCGCGCAGCCACCCGTAACGAGCTGTGAAAATGTGTTCTCCCCCCCCCCCTTTTGTTTTTTCGTGGGATGACTTTCCTTTACTTCTTACTACTCGACAAAACTCTTGAGGGAAGAAGAGAATTATATATATATAGATGGTTTGTTTGTATCATGTTTTACATATGTCGCATGTTCCTTTCTAGTCCAAACCTGCCGCAGAACGATGGGTGATGGCAGCTGGCAGGGTATCGGCCCGGAACATCGAGACGACCGAACGACCAGGCAGCCATCAGAAAAATATCGTTCGTCGCGGGTACTGAAACAGTATTGCAGAGTGAGTGTTTGTGCAAGTCTATTGTTTGAACGTCATAATCTGTACGGGGGCACTAGTGAATACAATTGACTGGCTGGACTAATAGAGTTGTTGATTAGTGTCTCTGGTTGCTGATGTTTGAATGAGTTATGCGTCATAAAAGACATATATCTAGGCTTGTAATTTAAATAATGAAGTAAGTGGCTTTAAGTTGCTAATTAGCCTATATCAGTGGTGTCCAATCTAATTCGTTCTGTGGGCCATGTAAATTTCCAACACTCGTGTTGCGGGACACATCACCAAAAAAAGAACCAAAAACAAAATAAAATTAATAAACAATACGGCACTTTTATCTCTGGGGTAACGTCTTATTAAGCAAATGTAGAAAAATAAATGAGATTTATTTCTTTTTATACTTTGAACAATTATACAGGTCTAACTAGATAGTGAGGGGAGGGGATGTCCCGGGCGCCAACCTGGGGGGGGGGGGCTCCACTCGTAGCATATATTTCTAGGTGATGTTCATGGAAAATGGGAGGGGGGCGCCAATAATGTACCTTGCCCCGGGCGCACGTTTTGTTCACTACGCCTGTCTTTACAGGTAATTCTTTTCGCAACGTTATACATCAACTGTTAAATTTCTGGGAAAATCGTTAGATCCGTTTTAGAGATCTGTGTCGAGGTTTCACCCCTTCACTTAGAAGGTTCCACTAAAGTACGAGTTAAATTGAGCTATTGTAAAAAAAAAATCTTATTCTTTACACCTATTTAAAGATTCGCCTCCATGTATGAAAATCACCCATAATTGATAAATGATAAATGATAAAACTGGACGTCTATAACATCCTATCTACGATTAAGTTCACTCAGCGGTGATAAAATTGCATTGGCCTAATTAATGACAAAATAGAAAATATAAACTTTTCAGCTTCGAGAAACTACCAATTTTTGTTTCGTCGTATGAAAAAAGCAGACGATTTAACAGTTTAATATAGGAAGCGCAAAGAAAAGGCCAGGGGTAACTTATCTTATATAATACAGACGTTACTTCAAAAAAGAAGATGATTACGTCCTACGCGTCATGCATTTAGTCATGCATATTAACCAATGACTTAAATTCTGCGAGGTCACTGGTTTTCCTGGCTAGCTCAGGCAACCTATTCCATGCTCTAATAGCACTAGGGAAGAAGGAGTATCTGTACAAATTTGTCCTAGCGTATGGGACGAGGAATGTGCCTTTATTTTTGTGTCTTTCAGAGTATTTTATTAAATTTTGTTTTTGTATTTGAAGATTATGGTTCAGTGTTTTATGTATAATTGCTACTTTACTTTTGAGTCTTCTGTCCTGAAGGCTTTCTAAATTTAGTGATTTTACTATAGGTGTTACTCTAGTCAAATGTGAATATTCATTTGTTATGAATCTCACTGCTCTATTTTGTGTCTGTTCCAGTTTCTTAATGTTTTCTTGAGTTGAGGGGTCCCAAACGGAGGATGCATATTCTATTATTGGCCTAACCAAGGTTAAATAACATTTTAGTTTTATGTTCTTATTTGATTTATAGAAGTTTCTTTTAATAAACCCTAATGCTTTGTTTGATTTTTTTTTATAGTTTTATCAATATGTGGATTCCATGACAGTTTTTCATTTATTATAACACCTAGGTATTTTGCGTTTTTATTCTGTGTTACTGGTTTGCCATGAATAAGATAAGTGGAGTTAATTTGTTTTAGATTTTTTGTTATTCTTAACAACTGACATTTTTCTGGGTGGAAAGACATGCTCCAATTTGATTCCCATTTCTGTAATTCATCTAATTCTCTTTGTAAAATATCTGTGTCTTGTGTTGTTTTTATTGTTCTATATATTATGCAATCGTCTGCAAATAATCTGACTTTAGTTCCTGAAGTAATGCAATTTGGTAAATCATTTATGTAAATTAAAAATAGTAGTGGACCCAAGACTGTTTCTTGAGGTACACCTGAGTTTACTGTTATTGGTGTTGATTTAGAGCCATTTATTATTACAGTTTGTTCTCTCCCTATCAGAAAATCTGTAATCCACTGATGCAGTGGACCATTAATGCCAAAGTATTTTAATTTTTTAAGCAAACTATGGTGGTGAACTTTGTCAAAAGCCTTAGAAAAATCTAGTAAGATAGCATCTATTTGTTCACTATTATCCAGACCTTTAGAAAAATCATCAATTAGTCCTATTAGTTGTGTTTCACATGATCTATATTTCCTAAAGCCATGTTGATATGGTATGAGGACATTTTGTTTGTCTAAGTGGTTTATGATGTTGCTACATATTATGTGTTCTAGTATTTTACATGGCATGCTGGTAAGTGATACTGGTCTGTAGTTCCCTGGGTCAGATTTTTCTCCTTTTATAAATAGGGGCTGACATTTGCTTCTTTCCTTTGGTACTCTGCCCTGGTTTAGCGATGCCTGAAAGAGTATTTTGAACACTGGGGCTAGCTCATTACTTAGTTCTTTGAGTAATCTAGCTGGAATACCATCAGGTCCAGACGCTTTATTTGGTTTGGTGTTGGCTAATAGTTTTTGAATTCCATTTTCTTGTACTACTATATCTTCTATGTTGTCTACTTGGTTCAAATTCAGTAATATGTCTTTGTTTCCTGGGGCTGAGAATGCTGATGCAAAGTATTTGTTTAGGATGTTTGCTTTAGTTTCATTATCATTATGCATTATGTTATGTTCATCTTTTAATGGCGCTATGCCTGTTGTTTCCATTTTCTTAGACTTAATGTATGACCATAGGTTTTTGTTGTTATCTTTAGATATTACATTGTTTATGTATTCACTCTGCAGCTGTCTGCTTACTTTTTGGGTTAGGTGTTTAATTTTTATATACTTTTTGTAACTCTTTCTGCCTTAGTTTCTTTAAATTTTCTATATAGGTTTTCCTTCTGTTTACAAAGCTTCTTTAGTTTATTATTAAACCAGCATTTATTTATTTTGTTTGATGTGCATTCAGTTGGTATATGATTTTCTATAATGCTTTTAAGATGGTTTTAAATGAAATTCCAGAGGTCATCGATTGGTTGGTTAATGTCTTTTTCTAATTAGAATGTTTGTTGAAAGTTTAATGCAGCTTGGTGTAGTTATGTTAGGTTACATTAATTCCAGAGTAAAATTTTTCTTTAGGGTTTTGTATTGGCTACTGCTTTTATCTGACTGTGTATTTTTATGATCTCATGGTCTGATAGACCAGGGATAATATCATAATCAACTACTAATCCAGGTCTGTTGGTTAAGAAGAGATCTAATGTGTTGTTTAATCTAGTTGGCTTTTTAATGATTTGATCTAAACTTAGGTTGTGTAAAGTTTCAATGAAAAACTCATTTATGTCCTTAGGGTTTTGGTGTTTATCTATGGTTAGTGTTTTCCAATTTATATCAGGTAGGTTGAAATTACCCATAATCCAAAAAACATTTTTATCTGTCTCTTTAAGTGTAGTAATCTGATTACATAGTTCCTGCATGTATTCTAAACTAAAATTTGGTGGTCTGTAAATGCTGCCTATTATTAGGGATGTTGAGGTGGTATTAATTTTACAAAATGTAGATTCTATATTTTTTGAGTCAGGAAAGGTAATTTCTTCTGCTATAAGAGTGTTTTTTTATTGCTAAAAGAACTCCTCCATGATAATCAGCCCTATCTTTTCTAAAAATTTTATAATTACTATTGAAAATTTCTGCATTATAAATTTCAGTGAACGAATTGTGTGTCCCCTTACCTGTCAATTCTGTTTAGTGATGGTCAAGCTCAACTGATATTATTCTAAGCAGCTTTTATTCTGAGAATTATTCAACCACAGAAGCTATGAGGGATATCTGAAATCCATTGCTTACTTGTCTAGCAGAAAGATTTCTATCCTTTTAGTGATAAAAGATTGAGATTAATTGTATACAACTTTTTGTAGTCACTAAATAACACACTTTTATGCTCAAGACAATACTGTTCATGAATGGTTTAGTTTTCTTGATGCTGAGAGTGTTCATGAAAGACGGATCAAAGGTCAATTTGGGTGTTTGTTTTTTAAGACAACTTGCTATGTTTATTAATTGAATAAATGGTACCTGTACAGGTGATTAGACCTACTAATAAATGATAACTGGATATATTTGTATTTGAAACCACTGGCATGTATTTTACTTGTTACTAATAACTTAATTTACTTTTTAATATATGCATTATCTTCTATTTTGAAGTAACATCTGTATTATATAAGATAAGATTATCAACTATAGTTTTCTTTTAAGAGTTCTTTATGAAAATGTTATCACTGGACCATTTACACACCTTTTTCTCAACTTCAACACACCGCTGGGATATCCTCATCAAAATAACCGGAACTAGCCTTAAACGTTTAGTTGAGACCCGCTGGAGCGCCAGAGGAGAAGCCGTCAAGATGGTTAGGGATACATTTTCTAAAATTATAGAAACTCTGGAGACATTAAATAGCAGAGATAAAAATTCATCGACTAGATCTGAAGCAGGTGGATTATTAGTTGCTATTCAGTCTTTTAGTTTTCTCACCTATCTTGGATTTTGGGCTCTTGTATTAACTGAATTAATGATGCGCAAGTCTACCTTCAAAAACAAAGATTGTCTATTCGAGACTGCTCACTCAAACTAAAAACATTAGAGATATTTTTAACTAATAATCGAGAGGACATCGCTGAAGTCAGCATTACTTTTGCCGAAAGCGTGTGCTCAGATCTGAGAATCAGTACAGAACCTCAAAAAACGTGTTGGCCATAAGAAAAAGATGCCTGGTGAGAAAAGTGACGACTCTGTACTTACACACAAAGAAAAGCTACGAGGGGAAATTTATTCTACCTTGAACAGGATAGTTCAAGAAATAATCACCCGATTCGAGCAACTTAATGATGTAGCAGATAGATAGGAATTTATGTCGCCTTCCCAGCTATTAAATCCTCAGGTCGAAATCAATCTCGATAGTACTCCTAGCGACATTGATAAAAAACGAATTTCAGCTGGAGCGAAAGAGGCTTCAACGGTTTGTCACAGTTTCATTAGAAACCTCCGAATTTCCAAAACAAGGACCTGTTGAGCTCTTGAATTTTATTTTAAAAATTTCAGCTAGATGATTCAGTCCCGAATATCGTCATCATGATTCGCATATTTTTTTACTATTGCGGTAAGCGTCGCTACATGCGAGAGAAGTTTTTCCAAACTTAAACTGATCAGGAATTACATGCGATCAACGATGACAAATTTACGACTCACTAATTTGGCCATTTTGTCCATTGAACACGAGCTGGTGGAAAAAAAATGGATTTCGATAAAATTATTGATACTTTTGCCAGCAAGAAAGCGCGTAAAATTCACTTGTAGTATGTTTATGTAAAAGTGATTTTTTTGAATTAATAATATTTGATTAATGAATACATATTATTTTGAACAAAAAAGTAAGGTTTTGCAATGTTATTATTTAGTTAGCTTTTTTTTTTTGGGGGGGGGGGCATCAAGATGAGGTACCGCACCAGGCATCATATACTCTAGCTACGCCACTGTTTAGTGGATTGAATTTAAATACGTGAAAACGGATTTACCCTATTAGTTAGGCATTTCTCTATTTTTAGGGGCCATCGGCTTTGATAGGGACATTTAAACCTAGCTACGGTCTCCGCCATGGTCTAAGGAACATTCATGCCAAGTTAGATCAAAATTGGTCAAACGATTTTGATTTCTATGTGGGACATACGTACAAACATAAATACTCCTTACATTGTGCTTAACATATTTGATATTTGAATTAGAGATAAGCCAATTGGATTGTAAACGAATAAGCTTTCTCACTAAATATATTGATGACTCAAGAATAGATACATAGAACTGCTTATTGCATGTTCGCACCAATGTGACAATCATCGTTATTGCTGAATCATATTCTTAACAGATCAAACTTTAACTCTCTTTTTCCCCTGCTCTTTGTCCCTATCAGTCAACCAATGCTCACACAGTCATTCATAAAAACATTCTCATAAAATCCCTCATTGTGACAATAACACGGGTCACCAGATCAACACATTTATAGGTCACTGTCGTCACTTAATTTTGTTTGTACACACAATAACACCACTCTGTCCAACAAACAAGCACACTTAGTATCAGAAATACTATGTTCACGTACTGTATAAAATACATGCTACTATACACGAAATTATTACAAACACAGAAAAATATAATCAATCTATAATTCAGTTTACACTTACTGTGAAAAGACTAACTAGCAAGGCTATTACGAACTCCATCCTTCGGATTTTTAACAGAAATAAACCAGGAAACTAACTACGAATAATAACAATCTGGGCTAACCGTGAGTTATCTCTCCTGGGATGTAAACATCTGGATATATCTACACGGGACTCGGTGCCAGGAACGTCTTGCTGGGTACAACCTGGCTTATCTTCACTGCTTTGATAATTCTACTCTGGTGTAGGCCATTCTGAAAGAAAACTTCACTTTACGCTAGCATGTCTCGTTTCCATAACGAGGGTAAATTCGTTAATCAATACACAATAACATAGTAAGTTCGTAAATTAGTGTCTATTAGTCACGTGCAGTTGAGACAAAGACCAGTGTCTGTTTTAAACTACTGACAGTGTAAAGTACTGTAGTTAATAGTTATTGAGCTGTACAAATGGTATCTGTCATCTAGCCTAATAATGTGTTTATAGCAAATCAGATAATTACCAACATTCCTTGACGCTCATAAATTTTCATATATATCTTCTAAGTTTGGATCTATAACCTTATCATTAAAATTGTAGACCTATATTCTCTGAGTAGATTTATAAATTTACCAAAGAGGCCATGTGGGACACCAAATTTTTTTTTGGGGGGGGAGGGTACGTGAAATATATCAATTTCTTTTTCGATCGGGGGGTGGGGAGAATTGGGGCTTAGTAAAAACAAATGTTCCAATTGCTTTATTTATTTATTATTCTTTAGTTATTAAGAGCAAAATAGTCACTCTTAAAAAAGTGACTAGCTTAATAAAAAAAAAAAAAAGAAGTCTTTAAAACAAAGTTTTTATGTTACTTGATTTGATGTTGTTGTTTTTTAATGTAAAATTAGCAGCAGGAAAGAAAATGTCTGATGCAACGTTGTTTGTTTGAGTTTAGGGTAATCCCCAATTTCTTTTTGACATAATGTTCCCCAAAAAATCCCCGGCAAACTCAACGATGTGCTCGGCTTATTCGGACCGAAGCTACCGGAACCAGATATCCAGGATCAAGCCATTTGTCCGCAGCGCGCTTTGCCAAAGTTGACACGCCAGAGAGCTGACCGGTGGGTTTGTTGACCACGAACAAACAGGCTGGGCCGAGGTCTTCGGTTTGCATCTTTTTTTTTTTCTGAACATAGTTGACAGTCGCAACCGGAAATAGAATGACGTCTTTTGATTCGAAGTGAAATCTAATACACGCTGGCCATGTAAACCAGTGATGAAAAACGTTTTGAGAATGTGTGATGACAGCTTTCATCTTTGCCGGTTCTTGTTCATTGGCTTTGAATGAAATACTAAACGAGTGATAAGAAAAGTATAATACATACTTTCTTTGTAAAAAAAATAAATAATAATAACAGTAATATATATGTAACATTATTGTATCGATTAGTTTGGATTAGTCGATTAATTAAATTTGAGATTAATCTATGCTAACTATAATAAATCTGTGCGAATAGATATATTTTTACCGATTGTTTTGTTTAGCGCAATGTCATGCTTTTTTTTTTCAATGCACTATGCCCATCACTAACTACATGTCTGGATTCTGGTCATTGGACCAGTTGTGAAAAGGGTATCTGTGTGAAGGTTACCGTGGTAGCCTTTAAAATTTATTTTATATAAAAAAAAGTTGTACAACTTGAGTTCGAACTCGAGGGAAAAAAACAACACTGTGCCAGGCCAGTACCAGCGAAGTGCTTATGAAAAGAGGTTTCATAGCTGTCTAATGTTTGTTTCACATTCTTAAGCCAAGACAAATTCTATACACAAAGTGTAAACTTATACTACCACATCTGTCAAGTACAATTTCTTTTTCTTGTTCGATACCAAACAAAAAATAATAATTATCAGTAAACAAGTAATTGGGGATAATTTTTTTTGGATTGATTCTTGTTTTGTCGTGTAAAAGAAATAATTGTGCATAATTTCAACTTGTTCCGAAATTAGGTGTGGGACAAATAGCGTGTACATAACATTTGGCCAGACAGACAGAGTGAGTTCATATTTAGCTTTGTAAAAACGAAAGTAGAAGAAAATATTTTCTTTTAAATAGTAAAGAGTTATAGAAAAGGGAGAGAAGCAAAGGCTAAAGTGTTTGCCCTTTCCGTCCCTTTTCTTTCACACGAAGTCCTTGTGCCGTAACATTTTGTTAGTATTAATGCATTTCTTTTTAAATTGACGCACATGTCATAAGCTTCTGAAAGGGGGTTCATCTAAGTATTTTTTTTTGCATTATCACATTAAGTAACTTACCTCCCTTTAAAAAATTCCCAAATAAAATTATCAGAAATACGCCACTGTTCGTCCTAGGGCAGCGTTTCTCAAACTCGGGTGCGCGACGCGCTGGTAACCCGGGGGAGGGGGGGGGGGCTGTGACGCGAGTCTGATCAATTTACTTTTGAAGGTACCTGTTTACAAAATTATTTTCATCGTAGTTTTAAAAGCAAATATAAAAAGCTGACAATGTTTGAAAACTTTAACTATTTTAAGTAAGAGACATCGTTTCTTCCTTTAAGTAGGACTTTTTGAAACCTATAGAGTTGTTACGAGATTATTAGATATGTAAAATGGCATTATGACCTATGTTGAAATGGGAAGAACTCTATAAACTTCGTTACCTCTTCTAATAAAGACCTTTTAAAATAGACACAGTTTTCGCGAAAGTGGTCTGCAACAATATGAACATACAACTCTGAAAAAAACATTTAGCGATTTTTCTCGGCTTTCTTATCTCAAAACGGTTGAATTTCTCTAATGCATCGTTAAGTTGTCGACTATTGCTTAAAAATAAAACCAGACTTATTTCACAAGATAGCAATCTTACTACGATCACTCGTATCAATCTAACTGCGCTATATTTACCTCCCACGAAAGTACCTCGTCTAAAAGTATTGGTCAGAGATGCCTCTCTCTTTATTAGACTTAAAATGATACGTGTCATCCCGCCCCCCCCCCTTTTTTTTTTTACATGAACTCTTCTTACTTTGAGAAAATTGCGTTGTAGACGCTAGGTGGATGAATTTCTGAAGCTTAGAACGCAGGAAAAAAAATTGCACCGGACCCGCTTGGGGAAGCTTACAGTGCTCCCCCAGACCCCGTTGGGGAAGCTTACAGTGCTCCCCCAGACCCCGTTGCTGATTGGAGGGGGAATCTGCTGCTTCTCCATAAAGAGTTTTTTTTTTTACTATATACAAAACACTTTAAAATTATCTACCAAATAATTTTTTACCGATTAAAAAAGTATAAACAAGTTTTAATGAAGAGTCATTACGTAAATTTGGATCCCAAAGTATTGGAAATGTATGTCTATAGATGAAAAGAAAATTGAAAAATTATGTAATAATTGTGTGTCTGTTTCTTTTCTTTTTCATTGCACACATAAAACCCTCCTGGACTCCACTGTGAGAGCTTGCAGCTGACCAAAAAAGGAGGCGTAGATAAAAAAAAAAAATTGGGGAGGGGGGAGGGGTTGCCACTGGTAAAGTTTAAGAAACACTGGCATAGGGGGTCCATCTGACCCGGAAGCTATCGTGTAACTGCTAATAGATCGAGCTCATTTACTTTCTTAAACGTGATAATCCATTTTAAAGTTCGTTCTAAGCAAACAAAACCTGGTTACCTGCCCTTGTACTGATAGTCGAGCAGGCCTACTAAACTGATGAGAGAAACGGTGGCCCAGTAAAACATTGCTTGCCAGCTGATATTAAGGTCCTGGGTTTATCTTGCCGTATGTATGACGCTCCATTTTTCTTTAATATTTCTTTCCTTGGTTTCTTTAGTCATCCAAATGGCGACATTCTTGTATGCTTTCGAATCTTTGACGCTAACTGCAGAATTAGACAGGATAATCCTAGTCATGGGATAGATATCCTATAGAAGGATGCTAGGTATCTCTTACAAAGATCGCATCTAAAATGAGGAAATTCGAATCAT
This sequence comes from Biomphalaria sudanica, assembly GCA_036873155.1. Taxonomy (NCBI): domain Eukaryota; kingdom Metazoa; phylum Mollusca; class Gastropoda; family Planorbidae; genus Biomphalaria; species Biomphalaria sudanica. The sequence goes on from JAZGLO010005754.1 coordinate 23,993, forward strand.
GATGGCATGGCAATTAAGCCTCAAGATGACCTGCTGACCACAGTCAAAGACTCAAAAAAACAAAGATTTACTGCTGCAGGGGTAAACGACTGTATAGAAAATACGAAAAACATGCATATATGTAACCCTGCCGGACCAAGTAAAACAAAGGACGTTTGGGCCACGAGGCCTTCTTCAGCTACAAAACAAACAAAAAATAAAAAAAAATTAACACAAAATAGTCTTAAGTTAACTTATCTGTCCGATGTTGTTCTCTATCGAGGCAGAAAAGAAATGAGCTGCGCTGGTGTAAAAGCGCGGGAAAACGGAAGGGGGCGGAGATGTCAGGCAAAGATGAATGGGAAAAGGGGGTACCGTAGTGTTAGTGCCCATCGCTTATTAAATAAATTACCCGAGGGTTTCTAATGAAATAGTTTTAGGTCTATTTCCTTTCGTTCTTGTAGGGCAACCTTTTCGGTAGTGTTAGAAACTAAAATAACCCGCAGGTCGAATTAGGTTGGCATCACTGACTTAGAACATTGAACTCTGCAGTCCTACAAATCGCACACATAATATGAAATAGAAAGCGTAGCTTATCTACCCTTCTTTTATTCTGTTCACCGGATACACCAAGAAAAAAGCTTATCTACCCTTCTTTTATCCTGTTCACCGGATACACCAAGAAAAAAGCTTTTCTACCCTTCTTTTATTCTGTTCACCGGATACACCAAGGAAAAAGCTTATCTACCCTTCTTTAATTCTGTTCACCGGATACACCAAGAAAAAAAAACCCTAGCTATTTATAGTTTTTACGCCAATGATGAAAATGAATAATATACCCAATAGGTGAAACTTTCCCCTTTTAATAAAAAAAATTAGCATGCTTGATGGTTTGACCGTTCAAAATGTCAACAATTCTTTGAAGTGCTAAGGTAGTTCAATAAATTATTTAAGTCTCGTGATAGATTTCGGATTATGTAAAACAGAAATGCTTGGCAAGAGCTTCAAGGCTGAAACCCAAAACCAAACCCTGCACAATTATTTCACAACACACTGATACCAACTATGACTCTCACGTATTTGAAGAATCACATGTAGTCTCAAACGTCTTTTTCTCTCCCCCCCTCCGACCACCTCTTCCCATGCAATTACCCTTTTGTTTTATTTGATTTTGCCTCCGCCGCGCGCGCACACACACACACAGACACACACCTGAATTCTTCTTTTTTCGTTTAGCAGACGACCTGTTAACGTCGTTGTTGTCATTGCCTTTCCCAGGCGAGATGTTTATTGACAACCGACGGGCGGACAAGAGACATTCATTGTTGCATTTCAAAGAGACACACTGACGACGGTGTCCAGGGACTATGTAGTCCATTCAAATCGAATTGTGATTTTCCCCCCTTTCATTTGAGTTACTAACGTTCGAATATTGTATTGTGTAAGTCTTTTCTTGCATGCATTTTTTTGGGGGGTTTCTCACGAAACCTTATTCATCTTTTTTTTTGACAACGGAAATAACATATTCAAAACTTTGATGCTACCTATATTTCGTGTCTAAATCACGCACTTCGCTGAACAAGGGACAGTAGAGAATCAAATTAAGTCATTCTGTATCCCTCTACTGTGTTGAGTTATGTATTTATTTTTTGCTTTGTTGTTTTTTTGTCTCCGCAGAAGTCAGTCGGACAAATGCTATCTCACGAGAGTGATAGATAAAGGAGCATTCAGTGGTTAAAATGTGTACTAGTTGACAAGAGAAGTCAACAATCTCTGAGCGCGTAACTTGCACAGTTTGTTTACAGTAGTGCTGATTTATTATCATTTACATATTTTTTTTCTAAATCACATGATAACTTTTCTTAAGGAGTTTATGTTGACTTACGGTAAGTAGAACATCTGTTCTTCCTTGAATTATTACCACGTTTATACCTATGTTGCTGGCCAGAGAAGATAAATGAAAACTCATTCTTTTAAAACTTAATAACAGCGTTTCTCGATTTGTAGGTATGTGTAACCGGCGGTCTTTACTTGGGAGAAGGTGATGAAATTCCCTAATGAGGCGGGAAAAAATGTAGAAGTAATTTAAATAAAAGATTGTAAGTGAATTAATACTTATTTTGTCGCAGTATAAAAGAAAGACTGCCGGGTCTACTCAATAGAGAAACAAGAAGATATCATTTTACCTATCGGCAACACAAACTATAGCTTAGATTTCCCGAACCCCCTCAAAAAAATTAGCACTGGCATATAACATCTGGACTTATATAGGGCCCAAAAAGGCCCCATAGGTCAAATAGCATAGGGACTTTTCAACGTTTTCAATACGTCACTGGATTAACATCATGATAAGCTCTGTTAGAACATTATTAGCAAGGCGGGTACTCCTGAATGATGAAAGAGTCCATCACATGCTTTGTTTACTTAGTGTAATATTTTTTTAAATACAATTTCTTTTATTAACACACATATATCAATATATATATATATATATATATATATATATATATATATATATATATATATATATATATATATATATATATACAAAGACTGCTTTATTGATCCTTATTGTTGTGATTACAACAGTCCAATCTCTAGTCCAGGTCCGGTGTGTGATTAATTAGGCCTACTAAACGTACAATTATTATTAAATCGCACAAAGAAAACAATTGTGTAGAAATAGAAATACAAATTTTACTAGATAGAAATAACCCTACAGGACCAAAATATAAAGTAAAATATAAAGTAGGTGAGATTTTAGTTCAGCATTCGGCTATGCATGCTGATCATGTCACTAAATCTAAATATAGTTTTGTCTAAAACTAAAAAAAACAACAACAAAGTTCTACTTTTTAGTAGGACCATTGTTTACTGTGATTTTTATCCATTCTTCAACATTTTTTTTTCGTTTACACTGTAGATAAAAGCTTTATCTTGCAAGCAAATTACTTCTTAAAAAGTTACCGCTTTTTCATATACATAGACATGATTTATAACCGTTCTACTTTTAATATTAAAAAAAATTGCTTCTAAGTTGTTATGTAATGTGTAGATCATAGAAGGGGAGGCAATCATTCATAGATAGCGTTCACTAGATTGCTCTTTCTTACTTCTTAAGCTGAATCTACACTAGTCAGGACTTTGGTTCCCTGGACATGTTTTTAGTAATTACGAAGAATCAGCAGCATTTAAACCAATAGGTCGAGATATTTATATGAATAGAGGAATGTAATGTTTTTTTTAAATCAATGTTTTTTTAAGATGTACCATTAACATTTCAGATGTGACGAATTTAAAACTAGACCTGACGTCCTTGGATTAACGAACTCTACAATAAAGAAAAGAGAAATACCAAAGGATTTTTGTTCTGAATGAAATAGGATTCGCAATGAAACTCTGGATATTCAAACTTATTGCAGTCAATATCTTTCTTCTGTGTAAGTTGTTTTTAAATATCAAATCTACTTTATTGATTATATTTTTAAAAAATATTCATCACTCAATACTGTGTTTCTATGAGGTTTTTAGTATATAAAGGATGACTAACACGATATATGGAATTAGATGGGGCAAAATATTAGCAAGCTAAGTGTAAAAAATAATTTAAAAAAAACAAAACTTAAACAAGGGAATGAACCGCACAATTACTACCGTATTTCTAAATACTGCTAGATTTATCTTCCTATATATATATATATATATATATATATATATATATATATATATTATATATATATATATATATATATATATATATATAACAAAAATAAATACATTAATTATCAATAATTAACTAACTAATTGGTTACTTTTTTTTATTGGTTCGTGTGTTGTCATGACAATATATAATTGTACGAAGTTTAGACTTAATGTGAGATTAGGAAAGTAGGGGAACTAACATGGACAGTACCTCTACCAATGTTTTAATATAAGCTTTGTAATAATATATAAGTAAATATTGGATGAATATAATAGTGTCAAGGCTATTAAATGTTGTATTTTTTTTATTTAAAGAAAATATGGACGAAATAAGGATTTAAGTTGCATGAATAGAATTAAGTTTTTTTCTGTTTTATACTCATCGGGCTAAAACTTAATGGGAAAGGAAATAAGAAGATAGCTGAATTATTTTGCTGTATCTGTTCATGCCTCACTCCCTTCAAAATAATGAGCCATCTTATTTTATTTTTTAAAAATTGAACAGCTTTAATCTTAGAGACAAAAGTATTAGCCTAAAATCTTTAGAAAATAATGACCATTTGTATTATTAAGACTGATTGAAGGTTAAATCCAACAAGTGCAAGTTGTGATGGGTCAATTCAAAGAAACTGCCAACAATTTACAAATACGAAACCAAAACTTAATTTAAAAAATACTCAGAAAGACACCAAGAGAAATGCACATTTCTTATTCCATATGCTAGGGTGAATTCGTAAAAGAGCTCCTTCAACCCTAGTACCATTAGAGCATGGAATATGTTGTCCGAAACAGCCAGGAAAACCAACGACTTAGTTTAAGTCACTGATTAACATTGCATGACCAGATTGACACATGAAATGGGTAGGACCGTAGTAGAACGTAATGACGTAACTATCTTCTCTATTGTAGTAACGTCTGTAATTTATATGTAGAAGAAGATAAACAGAAAATATTAATTTTATTATTTATTTACTTTTACCTTTAAAAAAAACAATTTAAAGAGCACAAGTTATAAATTTAAAAAAAACATAAAAGTTTTGAATTATCGAAAATGTGAATTATTGCAAGAAAAGAACCGAAGATGGGTTAGCAGACTTTGGGGGGGTGGGAGAGAATTTAAGGGTCATCTGTCTCTGTGACCAGCGGTCAAATAGGCATATATGTAAATGTAATAAAAGTTAATGCACTGATTGACATGCATGACAAGACTGACCAAAAAAAATGCGTAGAACGTAATTATCTTCTCTTTTGAAATAACTATTGGCTTGCACATACAGCGCTGCATACATCAAGGTTGTCAGCTGTTAACTTAAACTAATGACATTGGCACATTGACATAACCACATTGATTTGTTTTGGCACACGATTGTCGTTTCGGATCAGATTTTGTTTCCAATATAACATTATTTTCTTTTTAATACAAGGAAGAGCAGTCTCGTTTATTTTTATGAACAAACTGAAGGAGCCTAAAAGCTTATGATGCTAATGCGGAAAAGAGCCAAGCTCAATCCGCCTTTACACCCCAGAAACAAGGAAAATGAAGAGAAAGGTAGAGAGTCACCTCAAAGTTGTTAGAGGACAATCAAGCTAGAGCAGGAGTGAGCCAACTTTTTCTACGTGAGGAGGGTCACATGAAAAAACGAATTGGTACCAGGGTTCACATATAGCCTGTGTGTGTGTGTAAAGAAAGAAAGATAGATAGATAGATAGATAGATAGATAGATAGATAGATAGATAGATAGATATGCATGTTGTCTGTCTGAGATCAATAGGGAGTGTGTTCCAAACCTTTGGTGCACTGAAAAAGCCCATAGATGTATTAAGGGCCTATAAATTCATATTAGAATATTTTTCAAGTAAAACATTATTCAAAAGGTTCTTGAAAATTAGATATTTTAAAGCGTTTAGCCTACGTGCTGTTGGTGTCTTAGGCTGACTAAAACAAACCTACTACAAGAGGTCTCGCTTCACATGAAGATAATTTTAAGATGAATACGACTAATACAGACATACTTACGCTACTTGTGCCTCGATTGTCAGTCACACTTCAGGATCGGCCCTTGCCCCCATGCTGCTTTATGTTACTTAATTTGAACTGTCTTTTTAATAGGATGAATAGTGAGCTGTAGATATCAGGAGAATACGTTTCTGCAGTGAAAGAATAAAAAAAAAAAAACGCTTGGCATCGGGAACTGGCATGAATACGTTAGTTTTTAAAATGTCATCTTATAAATTATTGACTTCAAAAGTAAAGATGATTGACTTGCAAGTTGCAGGCCGTTACTTCAAAAGTAAATATGATTGACTTGCAAGTTGCAGGCCGTTACTTCAAAAGTAAAGATGATTGACTTGCAAGTTGCAGGCCGTTACTTCAAAAGTAAAGATGATTGACTTGCAAGTTGCAGGCCGTTACTTCAAAAGTAAAGATGATTGACTTGCAAGTTGTAGGCCGTTACTTCAAAAGTAAAGATGATTGACTTGCAAGTTGCAGGCCGTTACTTCAAAAGTAAAGATGATTGACTTGCAAGTTGCAGGCCGTTACTTCAAAAGTAAAGATGATTGACTTGCAAGTTGCAGGCCGTTACTTCAAAAGTAAAGATGATTGACTTGCAAGTTGCAGGCCGTTACTTCAAAAGTAAAGATGATTGACTTGCAAGTTGCAGGCCGTTACTTCAAAAGTAAAGATGATTGACTTGCAAGTTGCAGGCCGTTACTTCAAAAGTAAAGATGATTGACTTGCAAGTTGCAGGCCGTTACTTCAAAAGTAAAGATGATTGACTTGCAAGTTGCAGGCCGTTACTTCAAAAGTAAAGATGATTGACTTGCAAGTTGCAGGCCGTTACTTCAAAAGTAAAGATGGTTGACTTGCAAGTTGCAGGCCGTTACTTCAAAAGTAAAGATGGTTGACTTGCAAGTTGCAGGCCGTTACTTCAAAAGTAAAGATGATTGACTTGCAAGTTGCAGGCAGTTACTTCAAAAGTAAAGATGATTGACTTGCAAGTTGCAGGCCGTTACTTCAAAAGTAAAGATGATTGACTTGCAAGTTGCAGGCCGTTACTTTAAAAATGAATATTATTACGTTCTAGTCAAAATTTTTCGCATGACGTTAGGGGATGACGTCAGTCAGGGTTCACACTTAGATCATGTTAACGAAGGCTTTTACCACGCGCCTTGGCAGTCCTCCATTTTTTTGGTAGAGGCCACTATCAATGTACAATCAAACTTACTTTAAAATAGTAGTATAAAATCGTCCATTGCCAACTAAATATCTTATATAGTGAATTGGACTGGTCCTTATGATTGAGATTTTTCGACATTTTGCAAATTTATGTGATAATTATATTCACTTAAGAGTCATTAGTGCTAGAATCGATACTTCTTCTTTCAGGTTCTCTAAGCTATTGCGTCTCACAAGACGATGTGACCAATTCGACAGAAACTGTGGTTGAGACCACATCATTGAGGGATGTCTCGCCGTCAACAAGCACATCAACAAGCACATCAACTAGCACATCAACAACAACGACAACAACAACAACAACCTCCACTACCCCAGTGGATGACACCCCCTCCCAGACCACGCCCGACGCCACCACACTGGGAGAAATAATAGACACACCCGAGGACAGCAACGATCCCATCTCTGACTACATCAAGAAGTACAACGAGGCGGTGGTGTACGTGGGCGAAGAAGATGACCGGCCAGAAGATACGCCCACAAAGCCAGAACTTGGTATTGACCAGGCCTGGTTCACGGTCAACTCGACCGTAGACTTTGTAGTTGAAATCTGGGCTCAATCAGATCAGTGTTACAAGGTAAGGCCTTCGAGTCTCTTTCGGCCAGTAGCGTAGCAAGGTCCGTCCCCAGAAGGTCGATTTAAGTTTTCTTTTTGCCGAGTATGCTGTAAATAGCTTTCTTTTTGGTCCCGAATACGAATTTATGGTATAACTAAAGAAATGTAGTATATTACTGAGTCATCGTAATGACTGAACTTTTCTTTCCGGGGGAAGGGGGATCGGGGGAGGACTATTTCAATCGAGTACCTTTTTAAAAACAAAATCATAAACAAATGACTAATCTCTATGTAAAACGAATACTAGAAGAAATAGTAGCTTCGAAAAAATAAAGTAGGAAGGAGACAATGTTAATTGCACTATGAGAACACAAGTCTATTAAATCTCAGAAAACATTTCAATCTCAGTGAACATTTACATCTAAGTAAACATTTCCATTTGAGTAAATATTTACATATCAGTAATCATTTCAATCTCAGTAGATATTTCTATTTTGGAAAACATTTAATCTCAGTTAACATTTCAATCTCAGTAAACATTTCAATCTCAGTAAACATTTCAATCTCAGTAAACATTTCAGTCTCAGTAAACATTTCAATCTCAATGAACATTTACATCTAAGTGTGAGCAGGTCAGGCAGGCGCGAGTGGGAGAGACCTATTCTCTTCTGCTCAACATTAAAATTTACCAACAGTAGGCAGATGTTAGCACTACTGGGTGGGCTCAATCTGTGCACCTCGGTATGGTGACCAAGGGGCTAGAGTTGCCTAAGTAACCAGACAACTAGCTGTAACTAACCTAAACTAAAGGAAAACAAGATAACGAAACTTTAGTTAGGATAAATAAACAAACGAAACTTTATTTACATATGCAAAACAAATCAATAATAAAATATATACACTAAAATGACTAATCACTACTACTGAACCCGTCAACTAACTAAAACCCTCTAAATCTACACCACTACAAACACTAACAAACTAACCAACTATCTAACACAAACTGATCAACCCAACTATCTACTACACTAGTCTAGACCTAGATCTACACTAACAAACTACAATAAACTAGTCTAGATCTACAATATTCTACTACTACAACCAACTCATAACTAAAACTACAACAAGAACACCTTAGTTAGTACCTTACTATAGTATTAGTAGATCTATTCACTAAGAACAGAAACAGACTATAACTAAGTTTACTAATAGAACTCTAGGCAACACTACACTAGTATCTACAGAAACAAAATAAATCTACAACAGCAGCTTAGAACAGTTAAAATCAACAGTTAAAACAGCAGTTACTTTATGCAGCTAAAAGCAGTAACACAGCAGTAACAATAGCAAACTTACAGGCCGTCCCAGGTACAGGAATAAAAATAAGTACACGACAGACCACAAAGATCTTCGGCTGTCACACAGACATACTATACTGACCACTGGTCAACTGTACACTGAACTGTTTATAAAACAGCGTGGCACACTTTTTATACACCCCACTCTAACTTACACAAAAAGCGGAAGTACAAATAATAAATTTGGCACTAGCCTATAAAAAATAAAATACACAAAAATATAGCTCAGGGAGCGCAAGCTCACATTCATCCCGCCTAAATTTTTTTGCGTCCTCGCAAAACAAAATACTAACAAATTACTAAAAATATAATACATACATAGTGTTCATACCTTACATCAATTGGAAAAAAAATAAATTACACAAAATATTAGAGCTTCAATAATATGACCAAAAAGTACTTAATAATAATGCATCATATTATATATAAGTATAGCAGCATAAAAAAATAAATTACGAATACAAGAATCCATAAGGTGAGGAAACAAACTTCATTTCCTCCTCCCTTACATATCTGTATGCACTGCCGTCTTCGGCTTCTACCATGTACCATCCTGAGGCGTATTTTGGCACAGCAGTAATTATGTAACATGAGGGTTCATACTGCATGAACTGTCTGCCCTGTCCTCTGACTCTACGTTCGACTAGCACTCGGCATCCAATGTTCAGAAGATCATTTCTTTTCCTCTGCAACTCAGGAACCTCATGGGAAAGCAAGGTGGACTCCGGTTGAACCGGATGTAACTGTAGGAAAGGATTTGTTTCCCTACCTCCTTCTGCATGATGACTAGAAGTGTCAGGTGAGGCAACTTCTGTATGAATCGACATTTCTGTCACTGCGGGTTGGCTTCTGTGAACAAAAGAATCAGGTGCAGCGTTGGATCGCTTAGGGTTCTGTGGCACCTCAGCCGACAATTCTGTTGGCTTGGGGGCAGGTATAAGCTGTACTGCCTGTGGTTGTTCCACTGAGGCAACCTGAACGTGACTCACTGCTGCAATGACATTAGGGCAAGCCCGGGTGAAGTGGTCCCGGCTTCCACAGTTAGAGCAGTTGCGTCTGTGGTGTTGACGATTATCTCGGTTCCCACGTTTCCCTTGTTGGCCTTGGAACATGTTCTTCAGCCTGCAATTTCTTGCAAGATGGCCATGTTTTCCACATGTGTAGCATTTCCTATTCTTCATCAAAGGCCTCCTCTGGCTAAGGGTGCGCTTTGGTTGTGAGGCAATCTGTCTCACATTGCCGCTAATGTGATCAGGTTGATGGTGGTTGCAGTGGGGACAGTTAGAGTTCTGTGGCCCCGAAAGTTGTAGGCGCACAATCTGGGCTGCAAGCTCCTCCACTTGCTTGGAGAGAGCAGCTAGTTGACCTTCAATCTTTATCTCACTGCATGTGAGATTGACTTGCGGTGCGACATCCTCGTCCTGTGCCCACCTAATGGCCATGTCTCTTAATGCCAAGAATTCAGTTTCTGGCCTATCAAGTAGTCTCTCTCGCAGGTCTCTCCTTAGGGTCCTGTCACTGAGGTTTTCTACGAACTGGTCCCTCAGGATAGACTCGCGGAAAGGAGTTTCCGATAGAGCTCTCTGCCTGTCAGTGAGTGCTTCGAATGCCTGAAGGAGACGGTGTGAGTAGGTGCGGACAGACTCATTCGGGTGCTGGCTTATTCTGAACAGTTGCCCAATGAGGCAGTTGATGCTCCGCCTTTCTCCATAAGTGGAGCGTAGAACTTGTACCAGGGCATCTGGACATGCCCTTGTTGTCTGAGGGTGACACCTAAGTTCGGCCTTCACTGCCTCACCTAGATGTGCAAAGAGGAAGTCACATTTTTCCTCTCGATGTACCATGTGTTGAGACTTCCAGGCTCTGTCAACACTTTGAAGGAACTCTTCAACTTCCCTGGCAGGACCATTGCCATGGAAGCGCCGAATACTCATCTCTGTCCTTGGCACCACAATCACTGTCTGAGACGGCTGCATTCTTGCTGCTGCTGCTGCCTCGCTGTTCATCTACGTAACTACTCAACAAAACTAAAGCCTAATAACCTCTCAATAACAATACCAAAAAAAACAACTAAACTAACACTATCTTCACCGCCTATCAATGCCTAAACTTCTACGCAAACCTAATCTATACCAATAAAAAATATAAGTCTGGTCACTCAAGCACAGATCCCACTTCTGACGCCAAAAATGTGAGCAGGTCAGGCAGGCGCGAGTGGGAGAGACCTATTCTCTTCTGCTCAACATTAAAATTTACCAACAGTAGGCAGATGTTAGCACTACTGGGTGGGCTCAATCTGTGCACCTCGGTATGGTGACCAAGGGGCTAGAGTTGCCTAAGTAACCAGACAACTAGCTGTAACTAACCTAAACTAAAGGAAAACAAGATAACGAAACTTTAGTTAGGATAAATAAACAAACGAAACTTTATTTACATATGCAAAACAAATCAATAATAAAATATATACACTAAAATGACTAATCACTACTACTGAACCCGTCAACTAACTAAAACCCTCTAAATCTACACCACTACAAACACTAACAAACTAACCAACTATCTAACACAAACTGATCAACCCAACTATCTACTACACTAGTCTAGACCTAGATCTACACTAACAAACTACAATAAACTAGTCTAGATCTACAATATTCTACTACTACAACCAACTCATAACTAAAACTACAACAAGAACACCTTAGTTAGTACCTTACTATAGTATTAGTAGATCTATTCACTAAGAACAGAAACAGACTATAACTAAGTTTACTAATAGAACTCTAGGCAACACTACACTAGTATCTACAGAAACAAAATAAATCTACAACAGCAGCTTAGAACAGTTAAAATCAACAGTTAAAACAGCAGTTACTTTATGCAGCTAAAAGCAGTAACACAGCAGTAACAATAGCAAACTTACAGGCCGTCCCAGGTACAGGAATAAAAATAAGTACACGACAGACCACAAAGATCTTCGGCTGTCACACAGACATACTATACTGACCACTGGTCAACTGTACACTGAACTGTTTTTAAAACAGCGTGGCACACTTTTTATACACCCCACCCTAACTTACACAAAAAGCGGAAGTACAAATAATAAATTTGGCACTAGCCTATAAAAAATAAAATACACAAAAATATAGCTCAGGGAGCGCAAGCTCACATAAGTAAACATTTCAATTTGAGTAAATATTTATATATCAGTAAACATTTCAATCTCAGTTAACATTTCAATCTCAGTAAACATTTCAATCTCAGTAAACATTTCAGTCTCAGTAAACATTACAATCTCAGTAAACATTACAATCTCAGTAAACATTTCAATCTCAGTAAACATTTCAATCTCAGTAAACATTTCAGTCTCAGTAAACATTTCAATCTCAGTAAACATTTTAATCTCAGTAAACATTTCAATCTCAGTAAACATTTCAGTCTCAGTAAACATTTCAATCTCAGTAAACATTTCAATCTCAGTAAACATTTCAATCTCAGTAAACATTTCAATCTCAGTAAACATTTCAGTCTCAGTAAACATTACAATCTCAGTAAACATAAGTTGATTCACGTTTCATTTCTCTTGTTGCATTTATTGAACGTTTTTCTGCACAGCTTTAAACAAAACAAAACAAAAAAACTCAATGCTTGCAAGACTGAAGTCAAGACTCTGTTTTCTATTCGTTCTTGTTAAGCATAGTTTTTCCTTGAATCTATAAGAGCATTGTTCTAAATCAACACTTTATGGTGACAAAGGAGAATTCTTTTCACAAACACACTCAAAGAGGACACATAAACGTATACAGTATAAGCTATTAGCCTCCTTTTTCCTTATAAACAAATGATAAATGTCAATAATAACCCATAAGGTCACATGCACAACATGCTGTTAAGAGAAGGCAGGTAGAAAACAAGTCAGTAAATGGGTACACTAGATGTCAAGTCAGACTACTCTTGTATGTGGTGTGTGTTTACTTGTCCCTCTTACCTCCCTTTCATACGTCTCCTCAGTGTGACCTGATGCTGATCACCAAGATTGAAGCGAACTCTGTCTCGTCTTTCGCGGTCAACACGACCTCTGCCACTGATCTTCGTCTGGTCCGTGTCCATCCTGCTGGTCATCCCGAGCAGCTCTGTGGGTGAGTTGGCCATCTAAGCTTGATATGGGCACTACAAATGTCTCGGGTATGTCTTGGAGGCGGTTTCAGAAACTGTAGCACATAAATAGACCTATATACGTAAGTTATTTAATGTTGATCCTGATGCACATCACAGATAAGCGCCAGAAATGACAGACTTTTTTTTAGACTAGACCTTTTAAAACTAAAATCAACAACAGTCATCATGAAATTGCTCTGGCTATTTATCCTAATAATTAATAAATACACACTAGCTGAACACAGAACTAGATCTACCTCAGTCAACACTAAACTTAAAAATGAAACAACAGTCATAATCAATCATCACACTTTAGATCAATGCAACTTCAAAAATAACCTAACATACACATCAATAACATTAAAGAAGATTACCCATCACAAATGGAAGTTCTCAATCAGACACAGTAGAAATAAATACCTTTCACTTTTAATATTAATAGCAGGAGATGTAGAGTCAAATCCAGGGCCTAGATCTAAAGATAGATGCAACATCTGCAAAAAAGTATGCACCATGAAACAGAAAGCCATTCAATGTGACACCTGCGATGAATGGTACCATGCATCATGTCTCCATATGAATACACCTGTGTATTATGCCTTAGGCAACAAAGATGCATCATGGCACTGTGTACCGTGTGGGTTACCTCAGTTTACATCAGGACTGTTTGATTCCTTTGATGCGGACACTTCTAACCCATACAACATCTTAAACACCATCCCAAAACCAACTCACCAACCACTAGCCAGATCCACTCCTGTTAAACCTAAATCTACTAAAATTAATACAACAGCCTCACTAAACAAACCTCCTAAAGAAGTAATACCAAAATACCTTAAAACCTTAGTAATAAATTTTCAAAGTATTAGGAACAAAACAGCAGACTTAGAAATTTTATTAGAATGTGAGAAACCAGACATAATTGCAGGAACAGAAACTTGGCTACATCCTGAAATTTATAATGCAGAAATTTTCAATAGTAATTATGAAATTTTTAGAAAAGATAGGGCTGATAATCATGGAGGAGTTCTTTTAGCAATAAAAAACACTCTTATAGCTGAAGAAATTACCTTACCTAACTCAAAAAACATAGAATCTACATTTTGTAAAATTAATACCACCTCAACATCCCTTATAATAGGCAGCATTTACAGACCACCAAATTCTAGTTTAGAATACATGCAGGAACTATGTAATCAGATTACTACACTTAAAGAGACAAATAAAAATGCAGTTTTTTGGATTATGGGTGACTTCAACCTACCTGATATAAATTGGAAAACACTAACCATAGATAAACACCAAAACCTTAAGGACATAAATGAGCTTTTCATAGAAACTTTACACAACCTAAGTTTAGATCAAATCATTAAAAAGCCAACTAGATTAAACAACACATTAGATCTCTTCTTAACCAACAGACCTGGATTAGTAGTTGATTATGATATTATCCCTGGTCTATCAGACCATGAGATCATAAAAATACACAGTCAGATAAAAGCAGTAGCCAATACAAAAACCAAAAGAAAAATCTTACTCTGGAATAAATGTAACCTAACACAACTACACCAAGCTGCATTAAACTTTCAACAAACATTCTTATTAGAAAAAGACATTAACCAACCAGTCGATGACCTCTGGAATTTCATTAAAAACCATCTTAAAAGCATTATAGAAAATCATATACCAACTAAATACACATCAAACAAAATAAATAAATGCTGGTTTAATAATAGACTAAAGAAGCTTTGTAAACAGAAGGAAAACCTATATAGAAAATTTAAAGAAACCAAGGCAGAAAGAGTTTACAAAAAGTATATAAAAATTAAACACCTAACCCAAAAAGTAAGCAGACAGCTGCAGAGTGAATACATAAACAATGTAATATCTAAAGATAACAACAAAAACCTATGGTCATACATTAAGTCTAAGAAAATGGAAACAACAGGCATAGCGCCATTAAAAGATGAACATAACATAATACATAATGATAATGAAACTAAAGCAAACATCCTAAACAAATACTTTGCATCAGCATTCTCAGCCCCAGGAGACAAAGACATATTTCTTAATTTGAACCAAGTAGACAACATAGAAGATTTAGTAGTACAAGAAAATGGAATTAAAAAACTATTAGCCAACACCAAACCAAATAAAGCGTCTGGACCTGATGGTATTCCAGCTAGATTACTCAAAGAACTAAGCAATGAGCTAGCCCCAGTGTTCAAAATACTCTTTCAGGCATCGCTTAACCAGGGCAGAGTACCAAAGGACTGGAAAGAAGCTAATGTCACCCCCCTATTTAAAAAAGGAGAAAAATCTGATCCAGGAAACTACAGACCAGTATCACTTACCAGCATCACATGTAAAATACTAGAACACATAATATGTAGCAACATCATAAACCACTTAGACAAACATAATGTCCTCACCCCATACCAACATGGCTTTAGGAAATATAGATCATGTGAAACACAACTAATAGGACTAATTGATGATTTCTCAAAAGGTTTAGATAATAGTGAACAAATAGATGCTATCTTACTAGATTTTTCCAAGGCTTTTGACAAAGTTCACCACCATAGTTTGCTTAAAAAATTAAAATATTTCGGCATTAACGGTCCACTGTATCAGTGGATTAAAGATTTTCTGATAGGGAGAGAACAAACTGTAATAATAAATGGCTCTAAATCAACACCAATAACAGTAAACTCAGGTGTACCTCAAGGAACAGTCTTGGGTCCACTACTATTTTTAATTTACATAAATGATTTACCAAATTGCATTAGTTCAGGAACAAAAGTCAGATTATTTGCAGACGATTGCATAATATATAGAACAATAAAAACAAAACAAGACACAGATATTTTACAAAGAGAATTAGATGAATTACAGAAATGGGAATCAAATTGGAGCATGTCTTTCCACCCAGAAAAATGTCAGTTGTTAAGAGTAACAAAAAAAATTAAACAAATTAATTCCACTTATCTTATTCATGGCAAACCAGTAACACAGACTAAAAACTCAAAATACCTAGGTGTTATAATAAATGAAAAACTGTCATGGAATCCACATATTGATGAAACTATAAAAAAATCCAACAAAGCATTAGGGTTTATTAAAAGAAATTTCTATAAATCAAATAAGAACATAAAACTAAAATGTTATTTAACCTTGGTTAGGCCAATAATAGAATATGCATCCACCGTGTGGGACCCCTCAACTCAAGAAAACATTAAGAAACTGGAACAAACACAAAATAGAGCAGTGAGATTCATAACAAACGAATATTCACATTTGACTAGGGTAACACCATTAGTAAAATCACTAAATTTAGAAAGCCTTCAGGACAGAAGACTCAAAAGTAAAGTAGCAATTATACATAAAACACTGAACCATAATCTTCAAATACAAAAACAAAATTTAATAAAATACTCTGAAAGACACAAAAATAAAGGCACATTCCTCGTCCCATATGCTAGGACAAATGTGTACAAATACTCCTTCTTCCCTAGTGCTATTAGAGCATGGAATGGGTTGCCTGAGCTAGCCAGAAAAACCAGTGACTTGGCAGAATTTAAGTCATTGGTTAATATGCATGACTAAATGCATGACGCGTAGGACGTAATCATCTTCTTTTTTGAAGTAACGTCTGTATTATATAAGATAAGATAAGATAGCAGTCTTTTTCTAGAGAAATACCTGATTATGGGTAATCTTTAAGTTTGGTTTGCGTTCAAGATTTCATTTCTCCGGTCCAAATAAATTGAAAGGGATAAAGTGTTTAAAAATACTTTACAAGCAAAATAATAATTTTAAAAAACTTTTTAAAGGGCTTGTCTAAGGGAAAGAACTCCACAGTTGCAACCATATATCTCAATCCTGTAAGATTTATTTCCCTTTTCGATATCAGCCCACCACTAGTTAATTTTTTTTTTGTTGATTGTTTTCATATTTCGTTAGGAACAATACATAATTCTGTAAAGTTTCAACTTGATCTGAGAATGGGAAGTGGGTGAAATAAAGTGTTTAAAATGTATACCAGGCAGACAAACAGGCGGAGTGTGTTGATATAAGCTTTGTAAAAATATGTATGACCCTATATTGTGTATATTCTGCCCCAAAACAGCAAAATATATAGCAAGAGACGAAAACCTCTAGATAGAATGAATGGATGAATGTGTTGAAGCAGGACTGTGGTGTTACTGGGATGTATGGATATTAACAAATATCTTTCTTGCATCCTGATTTTTTAATTATTGGTATTAGTTGTAAATATGAAGTGTTCTTTTTACTGTACTACAGAAATAAAATGATTTACATAAATAATCTGCTCTATAAATAGTGTAACACTTAAGTCTTCAATTTGTTTGTGTCTTGATTGATTTAGGTTTAAAAGTACTTTTCTTGAGTCTGGGGACTACTGGGTGTTTCTGGGCTTTCCTCCGCCCGATGAAGAAATGACATGCAAAGTCATTCTTGCTAACGATCCCGACATATCAGAACTGCGTAAGTATTCCAGCATTATAATGTCGTTTGGAATGTATTAAATGTTATGTCTGTTCTCAAAATAGACATTTTCAATAATGAAATGTATGAGCTCCATGCGATATTTGTTTCAAGCGGGATGTGAGGCCAAGAGGCTAAGAACGCTTGAGCTTGGATTGGCTACCTATCAAGGGGGTCAACACCAGGCTCGAGCAGAGTTGTGTTTACTGTGTGACTAAAGACAGCATGGAAACCTTCTTCCTGATACCCCACCTCCCTCTGGTCCTCATATGAGATTGAGCCGCGGCGGTCGGAGCATACTATAAGCACGAAAGCTGCGCTATATAAAAGTTGTTGTTTTTTTAAGTAATTCGTTAAATTTGAGCTTGTCTGCACTAGTAAACACTGAACCATAATCTTCAAATACAAAAACAAAATTTAATAAAATACTCTGAAAGACACAAAGATAAAGGCACATTCCTCATCCCATATGCTAGGACAAATTTGTACAAATACTCCTTCTTCCCTAGTGCTATTAGAGCATGGAATGGATTGCCTGAGCTAGCCAGGAAAACCAGTGACTTGGCAGAATTTAAGTCATTGGTTAATATGCATGACTAAATGCATGACGCGTAGGACGTAATCATCTTCTTTTTTGAAGTAACGTCTGTATTATATAAGATAAGTATATGTGTGTTTGTTAGAGTCAGTGCATGTGGGATAAAGGATATAAGAAAGAGAAGGCGAATAACAAGTGTTGAAAAAAGTTCATTTAGGTTTAAAAGGGCATGGCAAATGTCTTCCCAACATTCCACTGTTAAAGTACATTCTGACCCGGTGCTCCAGTCCCACTGGGTTACTTCAACTTCAACGAAGAAACGCTACCTCTGACTCAGTGTCTTTGACTCTGCGTCTCTCACTCTTACTCTCTTTCTTTCTCTGTCTCGTACTCTTTGACTTTGTCTCTGACGCTGTTTCTAATTCTATCTTTGACTTTGTCTCTGACGCTATTTCTAATTCTATCTTTGACTTTGTCTCTGACGCTATTTCTAATTCTATCTTTGACTTTGTCTCTGACGCTGTTTCTAATTCTATCTTTGACTTTGTCTCTGACGCTATTTCTAATTCTATCTTTGACTTTGTCTCTGACGCTATTTCTAATTCTATCTTTGACTTTGTCTCTGACGCTATTTCTAATTCTATCTTTGACTGTTTCTGACGCTATTTCTAATTCTGTCTTTGACTTTGTCTCTGACGCTATTTCTAATTCTATCTTTGACTGTTTCTGACGCTATTTCTAATTCTGTCTTTGGCTTTGTCTCTGACGCTATTTCTAATTCTGTCTTTGACTTTGTCCTTGACGCTATTTCTAATTCTATCTTTGACTGTTTATGAAGCTATTTCTAATTCTTCTTTGACTCTGTCTTTAAGACTATCTCTGTCTCTTCGACTCTGTCATTGACACTATCTCTGCTTCCTTGACACTACTACTGTACTCGTCTCAGCTACTACTTGTGTTAATTTCAAAGATATTTTATACGTCAGCAATCAATAAACTGCAAACATTAATTAATTATTTCTTATGCTCCGATAATGAGTTTCTCCAGTCAGACTTAATGTAACTCAAACAAACAACGCATAAAGTGTTAATTAAGAAATTCTTGGTGCAGTAATTAAATCGTGCAATAGTCTTTTCATTTACATCCCTTTATTTTTTCTCAATCTCCAGTTGTCTTTTCTTCCTTCTAAATGTCAAGTTGTCTTTTCTTCCTGCTCAATGGATGGCTGCGTGGTCGTGCGGTTTGTGCGCTGGACTGTCGTTCGGATTTATCGACGGTCGAGGGTTCAAATCCTGCCCGCTCCCGTCGTCCTGCGGGAGGTTTGGACTAGGAAGTAAACTATTTTCAACTCTGAAGGAACATCCGTAACATGTAAAACATTTTACAAACAAACAAATGTCCAGTTGCCTTTTCTTCCTTCTCAATGTCCAGTTGTCTTTTCTTCCTTCTCAAAGTCCAGTTTCCCTCCCTATTTCTTAATATCCAGTTCCCCCTCCAGTCTCTCTCTATGTCCAGTAAATGACATACAATGAAACAATAATACATTTTTATGAACCTTTGTCGTGGTCTTAGGCTTCGTGGGTGGAAAGTCGACGTGAAATAGCCACTGAGCTATACAAGCACTTATAAAAATTGAAGATCTTGGAGTTATCTTTTGTTAGCTTAGCCACTAAGGCAGGGGTTCTCAATCTGTGGGTCGCGGCCCCCTTGGGGGTCGATTGACGATTTGCCAGGGGTCGCCTAATACCATCGAAAATATGGATTGCTATTGTCTATTCTTCTATTGCTATGTGGGTGGGGGTCGCGGCAGAGTGGGGGATTAAAATAAGGGGTCGCCGATCAAAAAAAGTTGAGAACCGCTGCACTAAGGTATACGAGCACTTATAAAAATTGAAGGTGTTAGAGTTATCTTCTTTTAGTGTTGCCGCTGAGCTATACAAGCACTTATAAAAATTGAAGGTCTTATAGTTATCTTTTGATAGTTTCAAATTTTTAGCCAACGACCTAATTCTCTACACAACACTTATCTCCCCTTATAAAGTACGGTCTCTATATAAAACAAAATCAATTGCTACCGTCATTGATCAAATAATTGGTCATTTTTTCGATTGATTTATATGTTGCCATCGACAATGAATAATTTTGCAAAGTTTTAGCTCGATCCGAGAACGTAAAGAGGGAGAAATCACGTGGTACAGGATTAGTATTATACATGACAGAGGGAGCTGATCTAAGCTTTGTTAAAACTCGAAACCACAATTCAAAAAGTAGCGAAAACATAATTCGATAATAAAAATTGAAAATAAAATAATAATAACTTGCTTCGAGCTGAAATTTCGCACATAGTAGGATGGTTGGTTAGTTAATCTGTTAGAGCGTCGTGGTATAAGCGTGAATATTGTGGGCGCGATCCCAAAACTGATATTTTTTTATCTCTTTTTTTTTCCAATAAAAAATAAAGTAGGACTGTTTAGTTTACTAATCAATTTGAACATAAAGTAGGATTTTTTAAAAACCTTATCATATGTATGGTTTGAAGTTATTTAGTTGTCCTACAACTACAACTAGGAATGAAGATATTAGAATAGTTTTAAATCAAGTGAAGATATATCTATAGTATTATATTACAAAAGGGATATAAATTTTGTTTTGATTTTTAAAGGCCAAAATTATATGATCCCAAAGTTTTCAACCTTGGACTATGACCCACTTTTAAACAGTTGACCTAAGGTGTCTCTCTAACTGTCGTATGAAGACACAGAATCTGGCTCGGCAGTGTGGCTAGCTTACAAAATGCTTGCAAAGACAAATTCAGTAAGCGTTACAGTTACAATGTTTCCCCAGCTATAATGAGGAAATCTTTATGGCGTTATGATAACAGACTTTTTCTTTGGTGGTAGCACTTATTGTAGTATTCAAGAGGCCCATCATGTCAAGTTGGCAACAGACCTTTTCTTTGGTTGATGCACTTAAATTTTGTTGAATATCTTTTTTTTTAAATATCGACTTGAAAAGAGAGAGACTGAGAGACAATTATTGTTAAATACTAAAACGGTCGCGCCAAACGTCTGGAGCATCTTACTACTGACGTCCTTATTTTAAAAAATCTGGCACTATATGAGTCAACAAGTCCGGAAAAAAAATTAGCGTAGTTCAGAATGGGACACTGCCCGATAGGTGCCTACTTTGCCCGGTTCCGGCAGAATTTAGATCCTCGTTGCTTACACAGTGGAGAGTAAGAGGAAAAAGTCTTACAAGAGTGTCCGCAGCTTTAAGAGCTTCTGGGTAACGTATCTACAGAATCACGTGTCCTGTATGGGAGCTTCGAGGCAATGCGCCGAACAACAGAGTCTCTCACCGGGGCACTAAAGAAGTAGTCCTTCTTGTCCTGTTGCCAATAGGAGTTTATCCTAGTTTGGTGTTTTATTTCGCTTTGGAAGGGGGGGGCGGCTTAGATACGCCATTGATGTGTAAAGACTAATAAAGAAAACATATTATGATAATCAAGAAACTATTAAACTTTTTTTTATTATTGCAAAATAACAAAACAAAAAAAAAATGCTTTTATTCACAGCAATCTTGTTTGTACTGGTTGGATTCCTAGTGCTAGCTATAGTCTATGTGATTGGTAAACGTTTATATTGGTAAGTATCGTTTGAATCATTTAAAAAATGTTTAAATTTGTTATTTTAAAGCAATATTATAAAGTAAAAGTAAGAAACGCGAAAAATGAGGCGATAATTGATCTAAGGGAATCTAAAGAAAAGTGTAACTTCTATATTCTGAACAGCTGATACACCAAACAGCTAGCTACTTATTGGAGATTTTCACGATCAAGTGTCAAGGACACTAAATTGAACTTCAATATTGCCAACTAAATACTACAAATAGAAGAGCTCAGAAAATTTGATTCTACGTGGCTAAAAAG
This sequence comes from Biomphalaria sudanica, assembly GCA_036873155.1. Classification (NCBI taxonomy): domain Eukaryota; kingdom Metazoa; phylum Mollusca; class Gastropoda; family Planorbidae; genus Biomphalaria; species Biomphalaria sudanica. Next base: position 45,960 of record JAZGLO010005754.1, read on the forward strand.
TGCGCAAAAATAATCACTTTTTTTTTTAAAGTTGCTTATCCACAATCCTTAATTCTGTACACCGGATACACCAAAAAGCTTGCTATGTATACTTTTCTGCCATGTATAAATAAAAAATCTGCAACAGTTAATAGCCAAATTTATCCAGATACATATATTAATAAATGCATGATGGTATTGAGATGACTATTTCTTCCCTAGTGCCATATTAGAGCTTGAAACTTGTTGCCTGAGTGATCCGAGTAATTAGTAAATTAATGTCCATTGACTTGGTCAAGTTTAAGTCACTAATTGCGACGCTCAACTACATTGACATAACTTTTTCTTTGAAGCGACGTATGTAATTTATACGAAAAGATCTCAAGAATGCATTAATTTTGAGAGGAAATTCAACGGAATAAAAAAGAAACCGAGCACTTATATAGAAACGAACTGGCATCAAAGTCTCGGCTACACTGACTAGCAGTGAAAGAACCTGAGAGACCAAGGTGTTTGTACAACAGCCTCGGCTACACTGCCTTAGCAGTGAAAGAACCTGAGAGACCAAGGTGTTTGTACAACAGCCTCGGCTACACTGACTAGCAGTGAAAGAACCTGAGAGACCAAGGTGTTTGAACAACAGCCTCGGCTACACTGACTAGCAGTGAAAGAACATGAGAGACCAAGGTGTTTGTACAACAGCCTCGTCTACACTGACTAGCAGTGAAAGAACCTGAGAGACCAAGGTGTTCTTACAACAGCCTCGGCTACACTGACTAGCAGTGAAAGAACCTGAGAGACCAAGGTGTTCTTACAACAGCCTCGGCTACACTGACTAGCAGTGAAAGAACCTGAGAGACCAAGGTGTTCTTACAACAGCCTCGGCTACACTGACTAGCAGTGAAAGAACCTGAGAGACCAAGGTGTTTGTACAACAGCCTCGGCTACACTAAATTGCAGTGAAAGAACCTGAGACCAAGGTGTTCGTACAACAGCCTCGACTACACTGACTAGCAGTGAAAGAACATGAGAGACCAAGGTGTTCGTACAACAGCCTCGGCTACACTGACTAGCAGGGAAAGAACCTGAGAGACCAAGGAGTTCGTACAACAGCCTCGGCTACACTGACTAGCAGTGAAAGAACCTGAGAGACCAAGGTGTTTGTACAACAGCCTCGGCTACACTGACTAGCAGTGAAAGAACCTGAGAGACCAAGGTGTTTGTACAACAGCCTCGGCTACACTGACTAGCAGTGAAAGAACCTGAGAGACCAATGTGTCCTTACAACAGCCTCGGCTACACTGCCTAGCAGTGAAAGAACCTGAGAGACCAAGGTGTTCTTACAACAGCCTCGGCTACACTGACTAGCAGTGAAAGAACCTGAGAGACCAAGGTGTTCTTACAACAGCCTCGGCTACACTGACTAGCAGTGAAAGAACCTGAGAGACCAAGGTGTTTGTACAACAGCCTCGGCTACACTGACTAGCAGTGAAAGAACATGAGAGACCAAGGTGTTTGTACAACAGCCTCGGCTACACTGAATTGCAGTGAAAGAACCTGAGACCAAGGTGTTCGTACAACAGCCTCGGCTACACTGACTAGCAGTGAAAGAACATGAGAGACCAAGGTGTTCGTACAACAGCCTTGGCTACACTGACTAGCAGGGAAAGAACCTGAGAGACCAAGGAGTTCGTACAACAGCCTCGGCTACACTGACTAGCAGTGAAAGAACCTGAGAGACCAAGGTGTTTGTACAACAGCCTCGGCTACACTGACTAGCAGTGAAAGAACCTGAGAGACCAAGGAGTTCGTACAACAGCCTCGGCTACACTGCCTAGCAGTGAAAGAACCTGAGAGACAAAGGTGTTCTTACAACAGCCTCGGCTACACTGACTAGCAGTGAAAGAACCTGAGAGACCAAGGTGTTCTTACAACAGCCTCGGCTACACTGACTAGCAGTGAAAGAACCTGAGAGACCAAGGTGTTCTTACAACAGCCTCGGCTACACTGACTAGCAGTGAAAGAACCTGAGAGACCAAGGTGTTTGTACAACAGCCTCGGCTACACTGACTAGCAGTGAAAGAACATGAGAGACCAAGGTGTTTGTACAACAGCCTCGGCTACACTGAATTGCAGTGAAAGAACCTGAGACCAAGGTGTTCGTACAACAGCCTCGGCTACACTGACTAGCAGTGAAAGAACATGAGAGACCAAGGTGTTCGTACAACAGCCTCGGCTACACTGACTAGCAGGGAAAGAACCTGAGAGACCAAGGAGTTCGTACAACAGCCTCGGCTACACTGACTAGCAGTGAAAGAACATGAGAGACCAAGGTGTTTGTACAACAGCCTCGGCTACACTGACTAGCAGTGAAAGAACCTGAGAGACCAAGGAGTTCGTACAACAGCCTCGGCTACACTGCCTAGCAGTGAAAGAACCTGAGAGACCAAGTTATTTCCATAGACGACCATCCATAGACGAATCTCTCTGATGGGTGGTATAAAAGTGTCCTTTAGTGTGCAAGACAATTACCAGCACTAATTTTTTTTAGAGTAAACTGTGCATTTCAAAAGGCTATAACTATGATAGATGTACTTCTGTCACCATGGCAACGTCTTGCTTAAATTAACCGTGCCATGCTTCCGTTTCAGCTACTTCCGCCGTGCCGCCTCTCACCGCCAGGATAGTATGGACGTCACGAGCGACCATGAAAGCGGGGATCACCTGGTATGTGTTACTTCTATGTCACTGGCATTTCATTGGATTAAAATTCAATTATAAGCCATGAATCAAAACATAGAACATTCTTTTAAAACCTGTTGGCTGGCTAACAATTGCAGGAAACTGTTTTCTCTATGATGGAGTAAACACCCAAGGTGTTTTACGGACACAGTTCCTTTTCACTTTTTCTTTCTTACACGTTCCAATGTGTTTTACGGACACAGTTCCCTTTCACTTTTTCTTTCTAACTCGTTCCAATGTGTTTTACGGACACAGTTCCCTTTCACTTTTTCTTTCTAGCTCGTTCCAATGTGTTTTACGGACACAGTTCCCTTTCACTTTTTCTTTCTAGCTCGTTCCAATGTGTTTTACGGACACAGTTCCCTTTCACTTTTTCTTTCTAACTCGTTCCAATGTGTTTTACGGACACAGTTCCCTTTCACTTTTTCTTTCTAACTCGTTCCAATGTGTTTTACGGACACATTTCCCTTTCACTTTTTCTTTCTAACTCGTTCCAGTGTGTTTTACGGACACAGTTCCCTTTCACTTTTTCTTTCTAACTCGTTCCAATGTGTTTTACGGACACAGTTCCCTTTCACTTTTTCTTTCTAGCTCGTTTCAATGTGTTTTACGGACACAGTTCCCTTTCACTTTTTCTTTCTAACTCGTTCCAATGTGTTTTACGGGCACAGTTCCCTTTCACTTTTTCCTTCTATCACGTTCCCTTTGTATTTCTCTCTCTCTCTCTATCCTAAACAAATGTATTTTATTTGCTTATAATCTTTCTCGTCTTCGCACACAGCTCTCTTATTAATTCATTATCTCTTATTCTCTCTCTCTCTCTCTCTCTCGCACTCGTTCTGTACCTTTTCATCCTTTTTCATTCTCTCTCCCTCTCACTCTCTTTCTCATATTCATTCTTTTTTTTCTATCATTACTGTCATCTATGCATTTTTTTGGTCATTTCTGTATTTATCATTATTCCCCTCCTCTCCGTCTCTCTCTCTCTCTCTTCTTGTCTCTCTTCATTCTTTTCCTGCCATTTTTTTATAGAACAAAAAGCATGCGCCATATGCTCAAATTGTCTTCCCTTGTCTAGCTCTAAATATGCTTGCTGTACTTACAATAGTCTCCCTTGTCTATCTCCTCACTGTGGTTACTGCACTCACCTTGTCTCTCTTGTCCAGATCTTAATGTGGTTACTGTATTCACATTATCTCCCATGTCTAGATCTCACTGTGGTTAACTACATAAAAAAGAGACTATGACTATGCTATTACGGTAAAACTGTTTCTCTTCTGGTACAGAGAATGGGGAATGGCAGCGGTGGCAAAGAGGTGGACGTTGAAGACGGGACCAAGTCAGAGAAAGAACCCACCAAAAGTAAACCTCGTCTGAAGTGTTTGGATACATTTCGAGGGTAAGAATCTTAGATCGGTCAAAACAGGACACAAATATTTCATTAACTCTTTCCGAAAATGAAAAGGATTGGAGAAAAAGTATCTTTGCCTAGGGCCGAATTTAAGTAGGCCTATGTGATTGCCCTGGGGCAGGATTTTTGTGGGTAATTACACCTTATCTTAACCTAAAAACATGCCATAGTTTAGGAAAAAAAAATTAATAGAGTATTTTTTAAATTTAAATCTTCTTTTCCTTTTTTACCAAAAAAAAATGTAATAAGAATATTTTAGTTTAAAAAATGTATATTTTTTTAGTTTGTAGAGAGCAAAGCCCTTGATAGACGCACTTTCGTTAATACGGAGTTGGATTTACATATTACAAGCATGCTACAAAGCGGACACTTCTTAATCATGACAGTGTGGAGATCCACTTATTTGAACACAAATCAAATTAAACTGTATTTATCAAGCTACATGTTTACTTTAGGTACATTTTGTTGACCGGCATGAATTTGTATTGATGACACTATAACATTTCAGATTGACGCTGGTCTTGATGATATTTGTCAACTATGGCGGTGGGCAGTATTGGTTCTTCGAACACGCCCCATGGAATGGTATTTTGGTTGCCGATTTAGTCTTTCCCTGGTAAGCTTTTCCAACTATCCCATAAATGTATTCAGTATACTACATTTTGAAAACTATCTTTTTTTATCGATTTATTTTTAAAGTAAAGGTATTACTTTTTCTCAAGTAATACAGCACAGTGTTTAGTTGTTGTTTTTTTTTTTTTTTGTTTATTTACGCCCTTACATTGCTCCGTTGATATTTTCCATTTCAAAAGGATTTTGTTAATGTCATGTTCTTTGACTGACATTTTGTTTTTGAAAGGTTTGTGTTCATCATGGGCGTCTCCATGAACTTCTCCTTCAGAAGCATGTTCCGCCAAGATTGGAGTGCGGCCAGGATTTTGTGGAAGATTGTTTGGAGAGCAGCTAAATTGTTTTTCATTGGGTTTATGCTCGGCACACATTATCAACGTAGGTCTTAAACGTGTGTTTATTCTGCAATCTCTCTATCTCTGTATATATATATATATATATATATTTATTTATTTATTTATTTATTTCCAATGTATAGATAGATAGATAGATAGATAGATAGATAGATAGATAGATAGATAGATAGATAGATAGATAGATAGATAGATAGATAGATAGACAGACCGACAGATAGATAGATAGATAGATAGATAGATAGATAGATAGATAGATAGATAGATAGATAGATAGATAGATAGATAGATAGATAGATATGTAGAGTAAAGTAAAGCTCCCCTTGCGATCTATAGAGCAGATGATGTAAAGGTCATCTGTTTCAGTGGCCCACGGTTAACGAAGGTGTCATGTGGTCAACACAACGGCATTTACTTTTCTCCTAATGTCAGATACCCATTAGAAATGGGTGGACTCTAGAGGCGCCTAAACATTCCGATATTTAAAATCCCAGTCTTCACCAGGATTCGAACCCCAGGACCTCAAGCTCTGAAGCCAAGCGTTTTACCCCTCAGCCACCACACCTCCATATATAAATATACATATGTTGTTGTTTGCCTCCTTCAGTCGTAGAACGACTATGGTTCATCTGGTTGAACACAGAAGACAGTGGAGCCCTATTCTCAAAAGACATTCCCATCCACATTCACTGCGCTTAAAAGCGCGTGCATGTTAAATTTCCCATATCAGATGATTTAGTAAATGATGTTTTAATGGCTCTAGTTAATGTTATAGCCAATGGTCTAGACAAAACTCTACATAATGTTCTATTCAATGTTTCAGTAGTCTACTTTAAAAGAAATCTGCCTTCTTATTATTTTTTTTTCTTTTATTGGATATAGCTGCTGATTTAGAAAACGTCAGAATTCTTGGTGTTCTACAGAGACTGGCCTTGACCTATTTAATATCTGCACTGATTCATTTTACATGCTCTCGAAGGTCAGACTCCCATCAGGTGGGTACAAAACTATATTAAAGATTTATTCTTTAGGGTGCATTTTTTTCTTTTTAATAATAGACCTACCACTGGCATAGCAAGCTTTGCGAAAAGGGACTCATTGCGCCCGGGCCTAAGACCAATAGGAGTCAATGCTGGCTCTTGTAAGGGAAAATTGTGTTAACAATAAGAAGTTAAATGTCACCCTCGTTAACCGTGGGCCACAGAAACAGATGACCTATACATCATCTGCCCTATAGATCGCAAGGTCTGAAAGGGAAACTTTACTTTTTATTAGATACATTATTGCTCAATTTGGGTTCAGTCACACTCAACTTACCAGAAGAGAACTAATAAATAAATAAAATAATTTGGAAAGACAAGGGCTTGGCCCTCGGCACCAAAATCAGACTGATGCGCTCCCTGGTCATGGCCACATTTTTATATGCTTGCGAGTCTTCGACTCTGACTGCAGAGCTAGAGAGGAGGATCCTAGCAATGGAATTGAGATGCTACTAAGGATCCTAGGCATCACTTTCAAAGACTGCAAGACAAACCAAGAGATTAGAGAAAGGGTTACTGCAGCGATCGGACCCCATGATGACCTGCTAACTATTGTAAAGAAACGCAAGCTTAAAATATATGGCCATATTACAAGATCCACGGGGCTCGCAAAGACCTTCCTTCAGCGAACAGTACCAGGAAAAAGAAGAAGAGGCAGACAGAGAAAGCGATGGGAAGACAACATAAAAGAATGGACGAGCCTACCATTGATAGAGGTTTTAAACAAGGCAAAAGACAGGGAGGAATAGAGAAAGACGGTCGACAAATCTTGCTTGGTGCCCCAACGGTCCAACAGACTATAGATAGGTAAGGTAAGGTATGATATTTATAACAATAAATCGTTTTATGGGTTATATATGAAACACATCTCTAATGGGTACCCAAAATTAGTTGGGAGAAAAAAAAAGGCTGATGTTCGTTGCACTGACCATATGTCTGCCAGTGAAACAGATGACCTTTACATCATCTGCCCTGTAGATCGCAAGGACTGAAGGGGTACTTACTGTTAACTTTTATTTTATGATAATAACATCGTGATAGGAAAGATTTCTCTGCCTTTAATTCTAGGATAAAAAATGGTCAGTGATCAGAGACCTCATTCTATACATCCCTGAATGGTTGGCCAATCTGGCTATACTCGCTTTACACCTCGGCCTTGTCTATGGTCTTCCAGTGCCAGGTTGTCCAACGTAAGTTAAAACATTTTTCTTTTTCAATTAATTCAATATATTTTTATTACACATCCAAAATTTGAAAATTAGGCTTATACATTTAGATTCTAAATGTCTTCACTATAAAAGCAACTTTTTTTTTTCAGAGGCTATGTGGGACCAGGAGGTCTAAGTGAAGGCAGCAAATATAAAAACTGCACCGGAGGAGCGACTCAATACATAGATTCAATGTTACTTGGGACTCAGCACATGTATCAGTGGCCAACTCCACATGTAAACTTAATATCTTCTTTCGTTATTAGAACTAACCTAAACCCTTGTCTTTCTTTCTTCTTCTTAATAATGATAGTTCTTTCTAAAAACAGGTACTTTATCAAACAGTCGTTCCTTTCGACCCTGAAGGTTTCCTAGCAACATTGAATTGTGTCTTTCTTTGTTTCTTGGGAATACAGGTATGTCGCTTTTATAAACAGCATCATGAAAAGAAATATTGAAGTTTTTGTAGATCTAAAAAGTGTAATATGTATTTATGGTTACCCAATAACCTTCACTATCCCTTTGTCTGTTAGACGTTTAGGGCATCGCACAATGTCTGTCGACCGCCTTTTTTAAAATATTCTTCTTTGTCTTTTGCCTTGAGTAGAATCCCTTTCAATGACAGACATGTCCATTCTTTGCTGTTGTCTTCCCATTACTTTCTCTGTCTGCCTCTTCTTCTTTCCCCTGAAGCAGTTCCCTGCTGGAAGGTCTTTGCGAGCCCCGAGCACTTCGCGGTATGGCCATGGAGTTTAAGTTAACATTTTTTGACAGAGGAGCCAAATTGACATTGTGGTCCTGTATTAAACGTCTCCTTTTGTGGTGCTATCTTTGTAGGTTACTCAATAGTTTTGCAAGATCTATTTATTTGTAGTAGACAGCCTTAAAAAATGCACCGCCTAGCGCAAGGTTTGGTATAAAGAAAAACAAGTATAAAATTGTTCAAAACGCTGTATTTTTATACTTTAATTGGACTTTTATTTCAGTGTGGAAGAATTATCCTGATCTTTCAAAGTCACAAAGACAGATTGATAAGATTTGTCGCATGGGCTGTATTCTTGGTAGGCTACAACACATTACAATTTATGTTATAAAATGTCTCCTACAGAAGAGTTGAATCTTAGAATAGATCCTTTTTATCATTGTGTGTAGATGATTTGATTATTATTGGTTTTATTCGTATCTTTTGAACACTTAGGCCTATATTCATAATACGACAGACAAAAATATGTTAGATTTAAACTTTTGATACAAATACTTTTTAAATTCTTTTTCATACCATGTTATAATTCATAAAAGTTGAAGTTTATTTTTTAAATATTTATACATTTTCACTGATATTATTTATTGTAGATTAACATTAGTAAAGAATAGTTCGTGTAATTTTCAAATATGAATTTCACCAAATATTTTTTAGGGCGCTTTGGGTGCATTGTTCACCAAATGTAGCCAGGACGATGGGTGGATTCCTGCAAATAAAAATATCTGGTAAGTTTATTTGGAAAACGATTGAAAATTGTTATGAGCCATACTTGCTGATAGTACTTACTAATGTAACATTTATATTAAATAAAATATTTTAATTAATCAAAACATGTAGGTATTGATAATATTTGGTGGTATACATGGTGTCTTGTATTTATTTTTACAAAGCTTATAGGCCTATCAACTCAATTTGTGTCTGTCTGGTAAAAAATTTGTGCATGTTATTTCTACAACACTCAATCTCGGATCAGATTTTTTGTACAAGTATTTTTTATGTTTTCTTTATAACGTTTTCAGGTCATTGTCTTATACTCTCGTTACCGCATCATTCGGATTCATTCTTTTATCTGCACTATACGTCATCACTGATATTATTAGTATCTGGGATGGCCAGCCATTTATATATCCAGGTTAGTTTGACCAACACTTTATAATAGATATTAATAATAAGCACAATATCATGTAATTTTTAATTCATTAAATTATGTGAGTATGTGTTATGAATATAATAATAATGGAGTCGAAAACCATGTCCGCTTAGTACGGCTTTAATACACTGAATGACTATACAACACACATTTCGTGAACACATTCTTACGGACGAGTTACAAGCACATGTAAACATAAGAACGACAATCAATACAGTATATAATTTTTATAACAGTATGTATATTTTTTTCTACCACTCTTCATTCAACCAGTGGCAGAGTGGTAAAGTGCTTGGCTTACAAACCGAGGGATCTTAAGTTTGAACCCCAGTGAAAAATATGATTTTGATTTTCAGGATGCCCCTGAGCTCACCCAATTATTTTGGGTACCTGACGCGTTGGGAAAGTAAAGGCAGTTGGTCGTTGTGCTGGCAGCATTACACCCTCGTTAATCATCAACCATAGAAACAAGATTAGCTTTACACTATCTGCCTCTATAAATCGTGAAATCTGAAAGGGGTAGCTTTACATTACAAAACTCTTCACCCAACAACAAAATTAGCCCAACAACAAAAATAGCCCTTGACCAGTTTAATCATCTCTTCTTGCACATGCAGTCCAGAATCGTGATACAGCAGTTGTAATTAACACAACCTGGGTTGAATATTGGATAATAATGACATTCGTCATTGACTCCTACCTGCTGAAAAGTTTTTCCTTCTCCGAATTTTGCTCCAAAACTTTTCTAGGTTTAAAAATATGTTTTTACTGTAGTGCACATGGTTTTCATAGATTTTCATTTTTTGTTTCAGGTATGAATAGCATTGTCATCTATTGCTGTCATGGAGTATTTCACAACCAATTTCCTGTCAATTGGATTGTGGGCAATCAACACTGGAAACTTTTGCTGCGATGTGTCTGGGGAACGTCCGTTTGGGTCATTGTTGCCTTCTGGTTGTACCTAAAAAAGATATTTATAGCACTATAAGTATGACATTATGATCAGCGAAACATCAGACTCTATTGTCAAGTTAATAAACCTTATATTGCTAGTATTGCTACAATTTGAATGGACAATACACTAGATCTAGATTTCGTTCATGTACTATACTGAATGGACTTCATATACGCATACGGTCTTTGTTGGTATTTGTGTTTTGCTTTGTAAATAATTTACAAATATTTTGTGCTTGTTTTAAAACATAAATAACATTGTTACAAGCAAAACAAAAATGTGCATTTAAATAGCATACTTTATTTAATCATCTATCAGATTTTTTTTTCATTTTTAAATGCTGTCAAATGTCTATTTCCACAGAGATCTCAGTATATTTAATAAACATAGGGCCTATTACATTATTAGATAGTTTCGTTAATGGAGAGAAAACAATTAATAGATTTATCTTGTATCCGGGTTTCCAAATGAAAATGCTGATAAGCTAAGTTTTTTATTTAAAGCACTTTTCAGCAATGCAAAATCTAATTCTCTAAGCTCTTCTGTTTGTGAAAAAAAAAGAACCAAAAAAAAAAAAAAAAAAAAACAGCAACATAAAAAATACTTTAATACTTTTGTGTTTTTTAAATTCATTCATGTGTTGTCAGATAAAGGAAATAATTGTGCAAAATTTCAGCTTGATCCGAGATTGGGTGTCAGAGAAATAACGTTTACAAACTTTTTACCAGATAGAGTTGATATAAGCTGTGTAAAAAAATATCTCTTTTTGATCTATGGGGTCATCTGTTCCCGTGGCCCACGATTAACGAGAGTGTAGCCAGCACAACAACAAGCCACCTTCACTTTTACCCCATCAAATGTCAAGGACCCATTAGAGCTGGATAAACTCAGAGATGCCAAAAAGATCCCAAAATAAAATAAAAAATCCTAGTCTTCGCCAGGATTCAAACTTAGTATTATTCGGTTAAGAAGCCAAGCGCTTTACCACTCAGTCACCGCTGAAAAAAAAGTAATTACAATGTAAAGGAAGTATTATACTTTCATTCTATGGCTTCATATAAAAAAAAAAGGTCAACTAACAAGCAGTTATAAAGAGGACTTGATACGAAGATCAATTGCCAAGCGTTGAGATAAAGCTGATAATTCAATTCTTTTCATTAACCGGCAACAGTAGAGTTTGATAGTGTCTTTGACCTTGTGTCTTAAGCCTTTATGGCATCAGAAAGATAGATCAAGAAGGGTGTAAATGTAATGAATTATAATATTCTATTTATTGTTAATTTTTATGCTTAACACTGTTTAATAATGAGCTATGTTTAACTATCATTTATGTGATCTGACTTATGTTGAATGTGAAGCTAACTATATGTATGTGTTATAATAAATTGATGTATACTGACCTTAAAAGATTGTTCTTTTAAACTTATTTCAAAGCGTAAGCCTAGTTCTCTCTCATGTGAATCTATAGAGAAAAAAGAAGCAAACACTTCCTTTGGCTGCCTGGTCGTGCGGTTTGCGCGCTGGACTGTCGTTCAGATTTATCGATGGTCCAGGGTTCAAACCCTGCCCGCTCCCATCCCCCGTCGTCCTGCGGGTGGTTTGGACTAGGAAGTAATTATCTTCAACTCTGAAGGAACATCCGAAACATGTAAAACAAACAAACTCAAGGAAGAGTCAACGTGTGATTGAATGAAAATAATCTTATTTTTCTTTTTAAAACTTGAGAATATGATTGTCTTCTAATTATAGGTAGTATCCCACTTAAGGCTATGTGGGACACTGGACAACTTTTTAAAAAACTTATTGATCAAATTACTCTAAACTTTATATGTATAATCCCTATGAGTAACCATAAAAAAAATGTGGTTAAAATTGTTTTCTTATAATGGTTGTCATGGAAACGGACGCCATATTGGATTTTTGTTTATCGTTTTTAAATCGCTAAGGCTCTAAAACTATTTAAGCTATTGCCAAACAAAAATATACAATGTGTAGACCAATCATTCCAAAACATTTTCTAGCATTTAGTTTCTAAATATAGTAAAACCTTTTTTTAATATAATTTGTTTTCTAACCTTGCTATAGAAAACGTAATTTTTTTTTTCATTTTTCAAGTATTTTATAGCAATAAAGACAAAATATTAATTCAGACTTAGAAAATGTATGCAAGAAGTTGTACGTGGTGTAAGTAATAAGCTGGACAAGTTTGATTGAATTCTATGCAGAATTAGTGAAGGAGTAGTAAAACAAAGTGAATAAAAATAGTATTTTGAGAAAATCGAAAAAAACGAAACAAAATTGGACAAGAGACGGCTGTGATATACCTTACAAAAAATTATTTAAAAAAAAAAAAAGTAATTATTTGCAAATCATGAAAATGATATTTTTATGTCCAGAAATGGTTGGGCTATTTAAATTAGATTAAACCTGAAAATCGAAATTTGTGACCTTTTTACCCAAATTTAGTGTCCCACATAGCCTTAACAAAATATCAAGTCCTGTTCACATCCAAAACTACAAGAGTTGGGCATAAGAGTCTGAGACCAACATGTTGGTTCACAATGTCAAAAATGGATAGTGTCTAAAAAGATACTGGAAGCTGTTTGGTCTAGTCTAGGGGCTAAGTTTTTTTTTTTCTTTACTGGACTACTCAAGTGTTGCTGCGCTGGTCTTCATGATGACCCCTCAACTCAAAAAAACATTAAGAAACTATAACAGACACAAAATAGAGCAGTGAGATTCATAACAAATGAATATTCACATTTGACTAGAGTAACACCATTAGTAAAATCACTAAATTTAGAAAGCCTTCAGGACAGAAGACTCAAAAGTAAAGTAGCAATTATACATAAAACACTGAACCAAAATCTTCAAATACAAAAACAAAATTTAATAAAATACTCTGAAAGACACGAAGATAAAGGCACATTCCTCGTCCCATATGCTAGGACAAATTTGTACAAATACTCCTTCTTCCCTAGTGCTATTAGAGCATGGAATGGGTTGCCTGAGCTAGCCAGGAAAACCAGTGACTTGGCAGAATTTAAGTCATTGGTTAATATGCATGACTAAATGCATGACGCGTAGGTCGTAATCATCTTCTTTTTTGAAGTAACGTCTGTATTATATAAGATAAGATAATCCCGCTGAAAAGGGGTTTAAATTCAAAAACTGAGTCAAAACCCATTTAGCTACGCTAATAACATTTTGAGTGCGTAATTTGCGTTTTTTTTATACCGGGTATTGAAGAGGTATTTTTTACCATCAAACTCTACTGAAGAGGGAGTGGGGGTTAACTCAAAACCCCTTTGGCTAAGCTCGTAGAATTTTGAGTGTGTAATTTTCTTTTTTTATATTGAAGAGGGGTTTTATCGTAAATTTTGGAGGGGGGTTAAAAATAAAAATCTTCCTGAACTGTGCTCTTGAAATTTGGGGGATTTTCGTTTGCATTTTTTTTTTTGTTGTTTTGTGTTATAAAAGAGGGGAATTTAACTGCAAAAACCCCTGGTAGTGGATATTTAAACTCAAAACCCCCTGGTAGAAGTTTTAAACTCAAAACCTCCCTTGCTGTGCTGGGGCAAGTGATAGTTTAGTATTAAAATCTAGACTAAAATAAACAAAATGAAAGCAAAAAATCATTGACTAAATTCCGACCCCCCCCCCCTGGCTACGCCCATGATATATATATATATATATATATATATATATATATATATATATATATATATATATATATATATATATATATATATATATATATATATATATATATATATATATTCTCAGCTTAAAATTTCTGTATCTTCAATGATGATTTTGAGTTAGTCTTGTCTTACACTATGATCAAACCAGTTCATAAAAAAAAAAGATCAGCATATAAACGGCATTATAGGCCTACAACAAATATTACGGCATTCTTGTTTTTTTGCCGCGAATAATAAAGTATTGTTTAACTACGCCTTGAGATTGGGAGATCGATGGGAATATTTACCAAAAAGAGACAAGAAAATGAGTCGGTGGTATAGCTAGCTACAATGTTGTTCATTTTTAAGTAGAGAAATGAAGCCATTTTCTGGCACTTAAAAAAAAGATAAACGTGAAATATCCTATTAATTAATGTTATTACTAGATCCACGGGTTTCTAATCAAATAGTTTCAGCCCAATTTCATTTCGTTTTTTGTACCTTTTAGTTCATATAGCCCGCGACACGATTGTCGGAAATTAAAATGGCCCGGCCCGTGGGTCGAATTAGGTTGGACATCAATGGCCTACAAGATCATATACTGCTTTTTCAATAACTAGGAAACGTAGTTTGACTGTCAGCATCAAAGAACTGACTACACACACAACAGAACAAGTTCACATCTTGTTGGTCCCTTTATGAATTCATCCGAATATATTCACATTAACTATGAACTAAAAAACTATCAACAACCACAATCCTCGAGCTACCTCATTCAATACATACCCTACATGCGGGGCCAGAATAGCCTAGATCCGACGTGATTGTATCGTTTGGCGGCTGATGTTGTTAAATGTTGCCTATTAGTAGTACTTAACCAGGGCCGGCCTTAGGCCTTAGTGGGCCCCGCACTTTCATATTAGGTCTATAGGCCCCGATTCGAGCTAACTCTAGTTGTAAATTATTCAATTAAACCATTAAAACTTATAACCGTGACTTCCTGATTTTTCATGGAGCTCCTGGAAATCTTCTAAATTTGCAAAGTATACGAAAAAGTCATGAAAATCTCCTGAAATTATTAAAACTCATTAAATGTCCTGAAAAATAGACAATATTGTTATTTTGGGGTGACATTCAAT